>CM029377.1:3648876-3776376 GCA_017165825.1 Hepsetus odoe
CAGATTTCAGGTGAAATTTTGGCCTGCTGTCAGGTTGGGTTAGTGCAAAAACAGAGGCAGCGCTGGCCCTGTGAGCTGGCCTGAAACAGGTGTGACGTCATGACTGCCAGCAGGGACGAGTCTTGCTGGGAAACAGCTCTGGCTGCAAATTTCAGAGTGTCAGTGTTCATCCTGTGTGTTGCAAAGGTTCACTGTGTGCTTGGATTAATCTACTGCGGGTGAACACGCTTCTAATTTCTCATTTGCTAATTGAAGTGGACATTTCCTCCTCCTCCCTAAAAAGATTAAAAGCCCCGTGTCTTAAAGCTACAGGCTGCTAAATTTTCCACTCATTGTCTTATTATTACTGTGTTACATTAATTCGGATACAAACCATGCAGGAGATATATATATATATATATATATATATATATATATATATATACATACAGTACTGTGAATAAGTGTGGAAAAAATGCTGTAAACCAAGAACGCTTTCAGAAATATCAATAATGATTGTTTATTTTGATCAATCTACAAAATGCAAAGTGAGCGAACAAAAGAAAAATCTAAATCAGATCAATATTTGGTGTTTCTACCTTTTGCCTTCAAACCAGCATCAGTTCTTCTGGCCCCACAGAGCCTGATCTCACATCATCAGTGTGTCTGGGATTACATGAAGAGACAGAAGGATGTGAGGAAGCTACATCCACAGAAGATCTGTGGTTAGTTCTCCAAGATGTTTGGACCAACCTACCAGCCGAGTTCCTTCAAAAACTGTGTGCAAGTGTACCTAGAAGAACTGATGCTGTTTTGAAAGGCAAAGAGTTGAGTCACACTGGTCACACCAAATATTGATTTGATTTAGATTCTCTTTTGTTCATTCTCTGAGTTTTGTTGATTGATGAAAATAAATGATCAACACTTCCATTTCTGAAAGCATTCTTTGTTTACAGCATTTTTTCACACCTGCCTAAAACTTTTCCACCGTACTGTAGATATATATGATGCATGCAGGACAAGAACAAAATACATTACATTTAATATTTGCTAAATAATGCCCTCAAATCTGTTCCTATGTGTACAAAACTCGTAGCCTAAACTAAAATAATACAGTGATTTAATTTGTCCTAACTTCTGCATTGGTGAACCTGTAATACTAATGGCTTATCCCAGCTATCAAAATCCTTCAGAGGAGCGGTTCGCGCTAGAAAGGCCCACAAAAAGCTCTAATATATACCAACAGGCCGACGTTGATAATAAACAGGAAATGGAAATTTGTCAGCATGTGTTCATTCTTCTGATGCTTGAGGCGAACCCTGATCTTCATACAAACATCCAGAGGAGGTTTTCTGCTCATCCTCATCTACAAATCCAATATCTAGTGTGTACTTTGACATGTCCTGACGTCTCTAGAAGATCAGTGGTTGCCTTATGGTGATTCCGATGTGGAACATGGCCTAAAGCTTTGGATCTGTGAATTCATTTTCTGCACTTATTCAACCAGAAATAAATCCAGCATAATTTACACATAGAATTCAAACAGTGGGAGAAATAAGCTTGATGGCCTCGAAAACAACCCTGGGCTGTGTTAAACTCTGCGTTTTCCCACATTTCCAGCAAACTGGACCTGGTTTATAAAGTTGTTCTGGGTCAGCAGCCGTGGCAGAACCCCAAGGATGAGCTTCAGACTTGAACCCATGAACTCTCTCCTTCCCTGCGTGGGGTATAGGACAAGGCTGGGAGAGCAGTGCAGAACATTTCTGGCTGTGAGGTCCATCTGAAATGGCAAACATATACACTTCTCAAATAAAAGTAAATGAATAAGAGAAAAAAAATGAAACCTCAAAGCGTAGAGCATAATTAGCCAGTAACAAAAACAGTGATTATCACCCTAGCTGTATTACTTGACTTGTGTTTACTGAAACGATCTGCAGCAGGCCTTGCTTTTCACCACCATGGAAATGCAAGTCAAGGATCATGGCCAGATCAGCCGTGCAGTTTGGTGTTCTGAACTCAGGATACTTGTTCTCAGGTTTGAGTTCCACCTCCAGCACTACCATCATTGGGTTCCTGAGCAAGGCCCTTAACCCCAAGTTGCTCCAGGACTCTCCCTGTAGTTAAGAAATGTAAGTCGCTCTGGATTAGAGCATCTGCTAAATGCCGTAAATAGAAATGCACCTGAGCAGTTTCAGAGATATAAGCTATGTGGGATCATCTCCAGTGAGAATGGAACCAAAGGCAGCTGGCGTCCAAAGAAGGATTTTGGAATGTCCTTCAAGAAGCCTGGAGAAGTATTCCTGTAGACGACTTAAAGAAATGGCAAAAAGCAGGGTCTAAGAGTGTTCAGGCTGTGCTGAAGGATAACGGTGGTCAAACTAAAGGTGATTAGAATGCTACAAATTCTCTTTCTGTTATAAACTTGCATTTATAATGCAATATAATTCAACATTTTGCTGAACGTGTGTATTTTCTGTAGTTTCAGGGAGATGATATGTTATCTCCTGAAGGCTATTTTTGTTTTAGTTCATTTAAAGACATTTGGCAAATGACTGATGAGCAGATTAGCCTGTTAGCTCCTTCACTTACACCTCAAAAACAACAGGAGGACAAATAAAATGAAAGATGAAACCTATGATCACCTGAGTGATTAGATGCATTATCAGTAATTAGTAATATGATTGGTTTTTCGACCGCTGCAAAAGTTAGGAGCTAGCAAATTCCTGAAATAGAAAACCAATCAGCAGTCAAGTTTTACACTATGTTATTACTTTTTTGTAAAGGGCAGGGTGCATATTTATTCTGTTTTCATCCTTTTTATTTGAAACATCAAAAAGATGTGTGTCTGTGTGAGGTGGGGCCTTGAATGGAGACAAAAGACAACAAAATCAATAACTCTCATGTATTTTGTATGAACCGTCTACAAGCAACATGTATTACCATAATAAAGGTCAGTGCAGCAGGTTTTCACCCTCCTGAACTGTACTCAGCCTGCCTAACTCCCCGACAGACATCTTTTGTTTTCAGATAGGCCTCCCTCTTTTACCACAAGCCTCCTTGACAAACAGCTCTTGATAAAACTTAATAGCTTCTATGGAAGCATAAAGCCTACACATAGTCCCATCTCAAAAAATCCTAATCGCTTCAAAATGAAGCAAAAATATTGCATCAGCAGTGGACCCAATAGAAATGTCCAATGAGGTGAGAGGTTCAGAGTGTTCACAGCAAAGTGAAGAACAGAGAGTAGAGGTGTAAACTCATCTAAACCCATGCTTAAGTCAAATTAGCTAAGCAGATTAGGGCCACCTGGGAAAACCAGGCTCCATAATTGGAAGGATCGGAAGATTGTGGGTTCAAACCTCTTACCAGTAGGTTGTCCTGAGGTACCATTGAGCAAGGTACCATCCCCATCACTTCTCCCCGGGCGGTTTCAATTGCTGCCCACTGCTGCACGGTGTTTGCATGGGTTAAATGCAGAAGTCCAATTTCGTTGTGGTTCATTGTGTGCTGTGCTGTGACCTCGCAATGACAAGGGTTGTCAAAAAAAGTGAAAGTGATTATTTCCATCACTGTGAGGGAGCAGGGTTGGGGATGGTACTTTATTCCTTTGTTCCAGGTATCTCAGGGCAACCTACTGGCCGGGGATTTGAACCCACAACCTTCTGATTTTGGGGTCTGGTCCCTAACCACTTGGCCAGTGCTGCCCCTAAGCTTCAAATCAAAGTCAGCAATGGGGCCAATCACGTAGCAGTCCTGATGCAGTCCTCACTCTACAACTTACTGAGATTAAACACAAACAGAAATGATATCTAAAGGATGATCCAGTACTAAGGAGGTGAAAGCATCATGATTCAAGATTCTCCTTTGATGCGGCAAACGAGACATTTCTGAAAGAATGGAATCAGTCCATCTCTGAATATTTCTGAATCTTCTTCAAGGTAACCAACGTACATGTTAAATGGAATATTTACACCACTTCTTGAAATTCTTGGTTAAGTCAGCACAGAACAAGAATTCAGGACAGACTGAATTCAGGACAGACTGAATTCAGGACAGGGTGAATTCAGGACAGGGTGAATTCAGGACAGACTGAATGCAGGACAGGGTGAATTCAGGACAGACTGAATGCAGGACAGGGTGAATTCAGGACAGAGTGAATTCAGGACAGAGTGAATTCAGGAAAGGGTAAATTCAGGACAGGGTGAATTTGAATTCAGGACAGGGTGAATTTGAATTCAGGACAGGGTGAATTTGAATTCAGGACAGGGTGAATTCAGGACAGGGTGAATTCAGGAAAGAGTGAATTCAGGACAGGGTGAATTCAGGACAGACTGAATTCAGGACAGGGTGGATTCAGGACAGGGTGGATTCAGGACAGGGTGAATTCAGGACAGACTGAATTCAGGACAGGGTGAATTCAGGACAGGGTGAATTCAGGACAGACTGAATGCAGGACAGGGTGAATTCAGGACAGAGTGAATTCAGGAAAGACTGAATTCAGGACAGGGTGGATTCAGGAAAGACTGAATTCAGGACAGAGTGAATTCAGGAAAGACTGAATTCAGGACAGGGTGAATTCAGGACAGACTGAATGCAGGACACGGTGAATTCAGGACAGAGTGAATTCAGGAAAGGGTAAATTCAGGACAGGGTGATTTTGAATTCAGGACAGGGTGAATTTGAATTCAGGACAGGGTGAATTCAGGACAGGGTGAATTCAGGACAGAATGAATTCAGGACAGAATGAATTCAGGACAGGGTGAATTAAGTACAGAATGAATTCAGGACAGAATGAATTCAGGACAGAATGAACTCAGGAAAGGGTGAATTCAGGACAGAATGAATTCAGGACAGAATGAATTCAGGACAGGGTGTGCGAAGACCAAATAAAGAAACAAAACAATACAAAAGAAACCCCAAATGAACCCCAACAGTGAAGCATGGTGGGATTATATCCCATATCTAAAGGTAATTAAACTGTAGACACAAGGGGACCGTCACATCTTAGGGACCAGATCAGAGTGTGCCCAGATTACCCAAGGCTCATTTTAACCCCCAAGCATGAACAAAGCCATTGGCCCAGTTTTTATGACTATTCTTGTCATTGCGAGGTCACAGCACAGCACAGCACACAACAACAAAATTGGACCTCTGCATTTAACCCATGCACACACCGTGCAGCAGTGGGCAGCCATGAAAGCGCCCGGGGAGCAGTGCCTTCTTTTTTTAATAAGTAACAAGAAAAGCAGGATGCCATTTAGATTTTGTCTTTTAGTGACAATACAACCTGCAAAGTTTGTTATGACGTTGGCTTGATCAGAGAAAGAATGATTTCTTGCAGATTTGAAGCTGAATTTATCAGTTAGATCTAATTTATTAAATTCCACCGGTTGGTCAGCGGGGTTCCTTGGATTAAAAAAAAAAAAAGTATGATTTCCTATGATACACTCGTTGCTGTAGAGGTTTATAATGGAGCGACTACAGTGGAAGTAGGTAGTTGCAGGGTCTGCATAGCATTAATACTCAGCGGTCCATGTGGGTCTTAGTCTGACCATGTTCTTCAGATATGCAGCACTTATAGCTTTGTTTTGTTGGAGAGGAGAACGTTAAGTTCCAATCTTTCAGATGAGGGAAGTTCACAAGATTGTCCATTCTTTCATTTAGAAATGAGTATATTAGAGGGACAGCTCAGGTTAGACGTTTTGGAGACAACGTTAGAGAAGCAAGGTTGCGTTAGTTTGGACATGTCCAGAGGAGAGACGAGGATTATATTGGAGGGAAGGATGTTGAAGATGGAGCTGCCAGGAAAGAGGAAAAGAGGAAGACAAAAGAGGAGGTTTATGGAGGTGTTGAGAGAGGACCAGCAGGTGGTCGGTTTAAAGGAGTAAGATGCAGAGGAGCAGCCGAAAGAAGAAGAAGTCCATTTTTTCATCGTGAGAACACCTTCACAATTTGGGTCTGGAAGGATAGTAAGCTGTCAAGAAGCTCCTTAAAAATAAAGTTGGGATGAAGTGGGGAGCATGAATTTGTAAATGGGCTTAACTTGGATGCTGCAGAAAATGCAGACCGACTTCTAAGTCTGAACTTTGGAGGTATTTGTGAGAAGCATGAAAAAATGAGCGAAAGCAAATGGAAGAAATACTGAATTGTGCACTATTACAAGTAGTGTTAAGGCTTCTGTGTCACTTTTTTGTCGAGCTGAGTAGCAAAATCATCTTCGCTTTGGCTCTACTGTTGGGAGATTGTGAGTCTGAAGCCCAGTGATGGCTGGAATCCAACACAGCATAATTGGCGGGGTTAGTATGGTCCTCCCTCTCCTGCAATCCTGCAAAGCAGAAAACGTAACAGGATAGAGTTAGAGTTCTCCAAGCGTGTTCAGCCGTCCAATAAATGTTGCATAACTGGCAGTTCAGAAAGAAGCAGTGGCTGAATTCATGTGACAGAGAGGGAGCACAAGCAAGACTTCATCCTTTTAACTGGAACCAGGATCTCTGATGCTTGTTTTTTCCATTTAAAATAGTATATTTTTATATTTTCTTACTAGTTTAAAGATATTTATGGAGATTTGAAGGTGAGATCATTGATTACTTTGAGAAATCTGTAGATATTGCTTGAAAAACAACTGTTGCATGCTTCTGCTGGGTTAGGACTTTCCACCACATGCTGGGAAACAGTTTTAATTAATGTCTCCCTCATTTCGAAAGTCCAAAACAGGTCGAAGGAGAGTTATCTTAAAACAAAGCAGTTTGCACTGAACACACCTTACCTGGGCATCCCAGTTAACCTGGTGTTCTACTGACACTCCTAATCTTTTAAGCTATGAGGTGAGCAGTATCCCATCATTATTAATTTACACACTCATGCTTCTTAAAACTTTCTGCTGGCAGGTTTTGCAGAGAGGATGCATGGAAGTAGCCTAAAACAAGGGGAGGAACAAAAGAACATGCTTTTAGCTGCTCAAAATCAGGCACTTTACACACAAAGTTCAGGCTTTTCAAGGACTCGTGCAGCATTCTGCTTTTGCCATCTGTTGTCTTTAATTTTTTCTGCTTCTGAGAGTTAGTGTAGGGCTCTTAGGGCCTGCAGTCTGCTCGCGTCTCACACAAAACACTTCACAACCTTTCGGCTCTAAGGCTGTCAGAAGTACGTGTTTTTAAACTCTGTGCAGAACGCAACACTATTTATCATGACGTCCAGGTCGCTGATGCTCTGTGACTGAATACATTGACCCCTGAGTCAGATACACAGTATATTTCAGAATATTTATAGTTCAACTGTATTCACCAATGAGCACTGACACATTTAAAAACCATTAACTGAAAATTGAAAGTGAAAATGACTAATTTACATTTACGGCATTTATCAGGCGCTCTTATCCAGAGCGACTTACATGTCCTAATTACAGGGACAGTCCCCCTGGAGTAATTCTTGCTCAGGGACCCACTGATGGTAGTGCTAGAGGTGGGATTTGAACCTGGGACCTTCTTGAGCCATTGGTCTATAGGCAAGTATCCACCACTAGACCACCACCACCCTAATTGTCATCGTGAACCACAACAAAATTTTTCCTCTGCATTTCACCCAGACACAAGGGGAAAGATGTTTGAAGCCCCCAGGGAGCAGTGATGGGCACAGAAACTTGCTCAAGAGCACCTCAAGCTTACTGGTAGCTTACTGGTCTGGGATTCCAACCCATGACCTTCCGATCCTGAAGCCAACTTCCTAACCACTAGGCCTCTGCTGACCCTGGTTCCACTGCAGTGATGGGGGCAGTACCTTGCTCAAGGGTACCTCAGGGCAATCTGCTGGCCTGGAATTCAAACTCAAGATCTTCCAGTCCTGGGGCCAACTTCTTCTTAACCAATAGGCCACTGCTGACCCTGATTTAACTGCATTTCACGCATACACACATGAGGAGCAGGGTGCAGCTATTTAAAGCACCCAGGGAGAAGTGATGGAGACAGTACCTTGGTCAAGGGTATCTCAGGGCAACCTACTGGTCTGGGATTCAAACCCACAACCTGTTGACCCTGGGGCCTGGTCCCAAACCACTAGGGCACCACTGCCCAACAAATGAGCTACAGTCTCTCCTACACCAACAAGGTAGAGCTAGAAAGGAGGAGCTTCTAATAAAGTCACTAGTTTCCTAGTATAACTGAGTACGGAGCAATTAGTAGGTAACTACTCTTGCCAGGTATTAATTGGCTGAGTATCTGCAGATGTGAGCGAACACAGGCTCGCTGTGCTGTAAGCCGGCGTCCATTTTAATTAGAACGGTGTGGAAAGGTTGAATTCTCACGAGAAGATGAAAATTTAATTTACATGCATTGTCACCCCACATCAGCTTATTACAGCTCTATCTCCTTCAGAGGAAGTTGCATGCCATTGTTTTTCCTCATTTTGGCGAATTCACACCTTCTGTCACAACACGGAGGTTAGCAGCTGCAAGTCAAAACAGAACGTCAATTATCATCTCAGTGCTGAGGCCCCGTATATGAGCAGGAGACTATACAGTATCTCTAGGCTTTAACAATAGATGCTCTTTGTTTTATTCCAAATCTCCCCCTAATGGAAATGCCAGCGTTGTGAAATGATTTCTGTGTCCTTCACGGCTAACCGAACTTTTCACTCTCGATTACGGCAAGTGCATATTTCATCAATCTCCTTCCGCCACAGTAATGTGATTTGCCTTTGCAGTTTCATTGCACATTTTCTCACAATTAATAATTTAAACGCCGGCAAATTCTGCCACCCACAGAGCCGACTCCTTCTTCTGTGTGCGGTTACATTCTGACTTCCGAGAACATGACAGCACAGGCAACAGAAAACACTCTTAGCGTCCATTTCCTTGAATCCTAATCTATTTCTAATCTTACTGTTTTTGCTTTGCTTTCGAAGAGGCATGGATTCTTAGAAATCTGTTTGAAAAATATTCCAAGGAACTCATTAACTTGCACTTTGATGCTCTATTTTTCTCTGGGACCGTTTGTGCAAAAGGACATGAACCGAAGAGTTGATGATTCCAGGAAGTGTGTAGCAGAGGGTTCCAGAGGGGGGCAACTGTTAAGCATTGACCCTCATGATTTCAATCCCCTGGGATGTCCCAGCCAACTGTGGCCAGGAGTCCTAGAAGAACATTTGTCCTCCTCTCTATGGATGGGCAGGATGCCCCCCTCCCCAGTTACTCAGCACTGACGTAACACAAATGCTTCACTGTTCATTAATGTTGCTTTAGCAGCAGTAGAAAAAAAAATACAGTGGCTGTCCTCACACGTCCTCACCCTCCCAGTGTTGGTAGTGTTATGATCAAGGAGTCCTAGCTAGTGGGTGGAACTGGAGAAGCCTAAATTGGGTTGAAAAAGAACTGAAACCAAAAACTCAATCCAAAAATATAATTTTACTTTTCTAAGGAATTCATCTTGTTCTTAAATTGATACTCAGCTTTTTCAAATTATTATTAGTCGATGAGGTCTAATCTTTGCGATGAGGTCTAATCCAGTCGATGAAGTCTAATCTATTCGATGAGGTCTGATCCAGTCGATGAGGTCTAATCTTTTTGATGAGGTCTGATCCAGTCGATGAGGTCTAATCTTTTTGATGAGGTCTAATCTTGTTGATGAGGTGTAATCCAGTCAATGAGGTCTAATCTAGTTGATGAGGTCTAATCTAGGTCGATGAGGTCTAATCCAGTCGATGAGGTCTAATCTTGTCGATGAGGTCTAATCTTGTCGATGAGGTCTAATCCAGTCGATGAAGTTTAATCTATTCGATGAGGTCTGATCCAGTCGATGAGGTCTAATCTTTTCAATGAGGTCTAATCCAGTCGATGAAGTCTAATCTTGTCGATGAGGTGTAATCCAGTCAATGAGTTCTAATCTAGTCGATGAGGTCTAATCTAGTCGATGAGGTCTAATCTAGGTCGATGAGGTCTAATCCAGTCGATGAGGTCTAATCCAGTCGATGAGGTCTAATCCTGTCGATGAGGTCTAATTTTGTCTATGAGGTCTAATCTAGTCGATGAGGTCTAATCTTGTCAATGAGGTCTAATCCAGGTTTCTCTGATGCATACAATGTTGAAATCCTCATCAGTGATTATTTCATCCACTTCAACCTTAGCCAAATTTTTGAGTTTCCTCCATGTTTTGTTTTGCTTGGGGGAACGGACCTGATCTTGAGTTAGTGAACCTGGAATGATGTCTCTAGGTAGCTCGTGGATGGACAGTTCAGGCAGCCAATTTGCAGCCTTGCCTCGGCCCTGGTTTGCCAGCAACCAGAACTATTCAGCTGGCTAACTCGCAGACTATGGGAAATGCTGAAAGAAATATACTCCCTTCCCGTGAGAAGTAGATACAATCCCACCTGAACAGACCCACCGTCTGTAAAACTTACCTCATTTTCTGTGAAGCACTTGCCCATCCAGCAATGTAGAGCCAAAAACTTCACTTGCTTCGCACTGGTAAGAGGCCAGGGCATGATACTGCACCGGACATCGTATGGGCTAATATAAACTTGATTTAACAAAATTCATGCATTAATTTAATCACAACTCTTAGTTATGCTTAGAAATAATCCAGATGAAAATCTAATTTGCACAATTTTTCATTTACCCCAGATGTAGTCACTCAGACAAGACTTTATAGTCCACACAACTTTGCTGTAGTTGTGGGATTGTCAATTAATCTGTAAATTATCTGTAGATACTGTCCCAAAACATCTCTCAAACCACAGAAGACACTAATCTTCAATAAGGTGGTGAATTTGGCTTAGGACCCAGCATGACCTGTCATTCCACTATAAAATCATTTTGAAAGCAATGGAAAACACACAGCGGGAGAGGATCCCTCTCTATTTATGGTGGTAATTGTCACCAAAACTGACTCTAGATTAGCTCATGGACTCCTGAGGTGATTTGTGAAAACAAGATCATGTCTTCTAAAAAGGCTGCCCAGAGCCTTCGCCTACACAAGGTTGGTTTATTTTTATAGCGCACAGTAAGTCAAACTGGGTCAACAAGCTTTAATGAAGAGCTGGATGGAGTCTGAGTGGGTAGAAGGAAGTTTTAGGAAAGTTTTATGAAAACAGTTTGGGTGACCATTGGCTTCTGGTTTTCGTTATGCTCTTGGCTCTGTTTTTAAAGTCTAGAAGCAAATGACTGACTGCAGCTAGGAAAAGTGGTAATAAATGAATAATTAGACTTTTCTCTTAATTATTCCTTTTAAAGAATAAGCTGCAGCCCAGGATGAAGCATCTGGAAAGTTGACAAGGCAAAGGCACCCTGTGGTACTTTGCCTGGCTACAAACACGTGATATTGAAATTGACATGATTCCCGGGCGGTTCAAGGTCCAGCAGACAGAGACCTAATACAGCTGCCACTCACGTTAACCAGCGGCTATGACGGCTGATTGATAGACGTCCATTATGCCCGTCACAGCGCTGAGTGTGCAATCCATCCTCAGCCCTGGCAGTAAAGGCAAACAGATCAGTTCACATTAACACAGGCCATTCCTCCCTCTCTCTCTCTCTCTCTCTCTCTTTCTCTCTCTCTCTCTCTCTCTCTCTCTCTCTCTCTCTCTCTCTCTCTGTGTGTGGATAAATACCACCTGTGGCTCTGATTCTTTCTAACAATTCAGACTTTTTTCTGTGTGAAAGATTTATCTACAAAAAGACATTAAGAGATTCATGGGCTGGGGTTTAGGTATAAGTGAAGTGGAGAGCAGTTCTGGGGCTGGTACCGTGCTTAAGGGTACATCAGTGAAACCTACAGGTCCAGGAGTCAAACCCACAACCTTACGATACTGGGACCTTGTACCTAACCACTAGGCCGCCGCTGCCCCTTAGAGCTGCCCTGACCAGGAATCGAACACAGGCCGCAGCGGTGAGAGCACCCAATCACTCGAAAGACACTAGTCTCCAAAGTTCTGCATTGTTCCTGTCTTGGTAAGCTGTTGCTATGGTATCTCTAGGGATTGCTAGATTGCTAAATTGTTTCAAGGGGGTACTTAACTAGCTGCTAATTGGTGTTCGTCAGGTGGATGCTTGGCTGTTGCTATGGTAACCTAATTGGCTGTTTCCTTGGTAGGGTGTTCCAGGTAATAACTAGTTTTGGAAACTGGTTGGAAATGGAATGGGATTTAATGACAGATAACATTTATCAAAATAAAAGTGGTGTAAACAGTTATCATAACAGATATCACAATATTTGATGCTATAATGCCTGAAATAATCAAAAAAGCTGTGATATCAAACACAATGCCATTGGAATTTTTACTTTCAACTAAATCTTTGGTGTCAAAGAGCTGTGAAATAATTCAGCCAAATGCAAGATGATGTTTCAAAGCACATGGAAAAGAAAAATACAGTTGTATCTGGGTGGTGGTGGTCTAGTTATAGGGTACTTGTCTACAGACCTTTGGCTCAAAAGGTCGCAGGTTCACATCCCACCTCTGGCACTACCACCACTGGGTCCCTGAGCAAGACCCTTAACCCTGAGTGTCTCAGGGGGACTGTCCCTGTAATTAGGACACGGAAGTCGCTCTGGATAAGATCGTCTGCTAAATGCCGTAAATGTAAATGTATTTTGATGTGGTTGTTTTCAGAGACGATGGACTGATAGATAGATAACCAAGCATTTATGGGCCGAAACTCTTTGCTCCTTGTGTCCAGCTGGGAATTTAGAAGTTCGATATCGTCTGTATTCATCTGTTTAATGCTGAGTGAGTGTGAAATCATTCTGTGTTTATCTCGGCATGCAAGCAGGGTGCACTGACAGCATGTCTCCATGGTGATTGCTATTGAACTTTTGTTTTCTTTGCGTTTTTTTATTTTTTTTGTTTGCTTTCCAGGTCGACGGCTTCCATCTAGTCACGATTTGGAGCGCCGTCTAACTGTGAATGACACTCTAATATTTCCCTCACTTTCCCAGTGTGTGTCTCTGACCAGCAGGGTCAAGGTGAACAGGGAGAAAGAGAGTGAAACAGCAACCTGTGTGTGTGTGTGTGTGTGTGTCTGTGTGTGTGTGTGTGTCTGTGTGTGTGCGTGAGTGTGTGTTTTGAACTGCCGATCTATCCAGGGTGTCTTTGCCTTTCACCTGGTGAGAGCTGGGATAGGCTCCAACACCCCCTGTGACCCTAACTGGGAAAAGTGGCTCAGAAAATGAGTAAGCGAGTGAGTGTTGTATTACATTAATGTGTGATGCTACTCAGTGCCCTAAATGAAAACCTCAAGATGTGAAAGCAGCTGATCTGAAATGTGACAAATGAAATCAAAGGATTACATGAAGAATTTTCAAACTAACTGTGTTTAAAGAACGATCCGTTGTAACAAGACACCTTGTCTTACATCCCTGCCTGCCGGTCAGTTAAATCCACGGTGATGATCCTGTTCTCGGCCAAACTGAATGTTGACAAACTGAGTTTTGCAGATTTTTAAACCACCCTGATACTTCTGCAAATCTGTTTGTGATTAAAGTTGACATTGCACCAGAGCACTTGCAGTTATAACTCATTGGAATGCAATGTACTGGTGCACTGAGCACCCTGTACCAATCAGATGGGACTGCAGACTTTGCAGCTCTACTCCCACAGCTTTGCTTTCATGCTGCATGCATCATGTCTATGTTCAGGAGCACCTACTCTTGTGAACAGATGTTCTCCGTAATGAAACTGAACAGAACATCACATGCTTCTCATTGCATAGACCAGCATCTGGTAGTGGGATTAAAAGTGGCCATGGCAAAGAATATTAACAGGAGAATACATGAGAACCTTTCCAAGAAAATGTGGCGTGCATGGAGAACCATGAAAAAGTTTGAAAGTGAAAAAAAAGAAAAGAAAGTGAAAGTGACCTCCCTTGTCAATGTGAAATGCAGCACAGCACAACGCAATGAAATTCAACCTCTTTCACCCATGCACACACATGCAGCAGCTATTGAAAGCACCCAGGAGCAGTGACAGGGACGGTACCTTGCTCAAGGGTACCTCAGGAAAACCTACTGGTGAAGGAATCGAACCCACAATCTTCCGATCCAGTGCAACTCCCTAACCACTATGTCACCGCTGCCCTAGTATGACCTTATTTGTCATTTTGTTGAAAATGCATTTATTATTTTATACAACCTTGGTTCAGAACTTGGGACATATATGGTAAAAATAATTTTTCTTTTTTCTTCAGCAAACTGTACGTCCCTATCATCACTCTTTCATCCCAGACGTTAAACTGTTGAGTTGTTAATGGGCAAGAAGAAGAAGAAAAAATAAAACCTCTTATCCTAACCAGGGTGGCAGGAGGTGCAGGAGCCTCCAGTGCTAATGGGACGAAGGGGAGAGACACCCTGGACAGGCTGCTAGACTGACATACAGAGACACACCTAGGGGACATTATCCATCTCCAGTTCACCCGATGCTGACACGCATGTCTGTGGACTCTGGGAGGCAACTCAGACTTTTCTTTGCTTTGGGCTCAGGTCAGATTTCAGATGGGTTTTAAAAAATCCACCTCCCACTTTTTGCATTTGGTTAAAGTTTTTTTTTAATAGAATAGAATAGAATAGAGTAGAATAGAATAGAATAGGCTTTATTGTCATTTTATTGTCAAATTGTGGGGGGTGGTTCCCCTACCTCAATGCATTATAAAATATAAAAATATATAAGCAAACATATATATAAATATAAATATATAAATATAAAAGCAAACACAAATAAAAAAAAGCATTTTACACTAAACAAGGATTCCCAAAAGTTTCCAGGTGAGCTAAATTTGCAAGATTTAAGGGGGGGCTATTGAGTTACTGAGTGTTTAGGGTTCGAATGGCCCATGGAAAAAACTGTTTTTAAATCTAGTCGTGTGTGACTTAATGGATCTATAGCGCCTTCCTGAAGGCATCAGTTCAAACAGATGATGGCGGGATGTGAGGAATCTTCAATGATGGCCTTAATTTTCTTGTGGATATTTCAGATATGGAGGGTAAGGGGCAGCCAGTAATTTTTGGAGCGGCATTTATGACCCCCTGCACAGCCTTCCTGTTCTCAACTGTGGAACCCGTATACCACGCTCCCAAACAGTATGTGAGTACACTCTCCACAAAAGAGTGATAGAAGGCCAGCAGCAACTTCCTGTCCAGCTTGTTTTTCCTGAGGACACGCAGGAAATATAATCACTGTTGAGCCTTCTTCACTAGAACTTTGGTGTAGTGAGTCCAGGATAGGTCAGCTGAGATGTAGATACCCAGGAACTTGAGGGACGTGACAATTTCCACACGTTCTCCGTCAATGAGCAGAGGGATGTGGTCATGCTTGTGCTTCCTGAAGTCCATGATCAGTTCTTTAGTTTTGAGGACATTCATTGACAGATTGTTCTCTGAGCACCAGAGGGACAGTTTCTCCACCTCAGCCCTGTATGCTGTCTCATCTCCATCTGAGATGAGCCCCACCACAGTGGTATCATCTGCATATTTGATGATGGTGTTTGTTGGGTGGGTTGAAGTGCAGTCGAAGGTGTACAGGGCGTACAGTAGAGGGCTCAGCACACAGCCCTGGGGAGAGCCGGTGCTTAGTGTGAGTGAGGAAGAGGGGTGACGCCCAAGTCTGACGGATTGAGGACGGTGTGTGAGAAATTGTTTTATCCATCTGCAGGTGGGAAGGGGGATCTGTAAAGGTATTAGTTTATTGATTAGAATGTCCGGAATGAGTGTGCTGAACGCTGAGCTGTAGTCCACGAAGAGCATCCTCACGTAGCTCTTCCGGTTCTCCAGGTGACTCAGCGCTTTGTGTAGCGTGACAGCGACAGCATCTTCTTTTAACCTGCTTTTCTCTTTTCTGAACTTTTCCTTCACACTTCCATGACCTTCACACACACAGTAGTGCATACACAAACAGCTGTGGGACCCCTGACCCAAACCCTATCCCTTACTTATGTTTTTAGTAGAAACCTTCCAAGAGTTTTTCCAAAAGCTGATTTTGCACAAAGAAATGAGTTTTTTTCCTCGTGAGAATCAGCAAAACATCATTCTGCGATTTCGTTTAAACAGAGTACACTCACGCCCACACGTCCCCTGGCGTGGAAATATGCAGAGAGTAGAAAAAAGTGAACAGAGACAAATGAGCCTGTGATTGTCTGATACTCAGTAAGTTAAATGCAAAAGTATGAAGATCCCCAGCCAAATGACATGTTTTTTAGGAAAATAAATTAATTACACGTCATTTTTTTTTCTCTTTTCCATTTTTTCCAAGTCAAAAATGAAAACACATGCATTTAAATGTACGGATGTGTTTTCTATCGTGTGCTCATTTGAATTGGGAAATCAGCGAGACCTGTCATTGGATCCGTGTGCCTAAACTTTTGCATACCACGCTATGGCACAGTCCAGACATTTTTAATCAGGCTCTCAGACAGAGGTCTCTTTTCTCTTCTGCTTCCCGTTCCAGTCTGGGCCATCAGTCTTGTATATTTACAGTTCTTGATTGCCTGGAACACATTTTGGAAAGTGGAGGAAGAAACAGATATTTAGTTAGACCAGGGGCTTCAAACACCAGATTGTGAGCCCGAGGGTTCGCTGCCACAATTCAAAACCAATTTGCAAGCTGCTGCTCACGTCCTGCTCGTGAGCGTTTCCATTTTTCACCCTCCTGGGCAATGCAGTCCCTCAAAAAACATCTTCATATACATGAGACATTCAGGCCTAATCCAGGGATGTTGCTGTTTGTTCAAGCTGATCTTCTGCACGTGCACTACACAGTAGATCACCACAGACAACAACACCGACACATATCCCTGTAGAGAGAAAACGAACTGACAGCTTGGCTTTAATTAGAGCAAAAGAAGCCTTTGTTCAGATGCTGAATTTCTGGAAGAAGCTTTTGGAAGAAGCATGGGAGGCATGATGGTGCAGTGGGGACAATTGCAGCCTCACAGGAACAAGGTTCTGGGTTTGGTTCCCAGACGGGACGGTCCAGGTCCTTTCTCTGTGGAGTTTGCATGTGTTTCTCTTGTTTCACCCCACCATCCAAAGACCTCCACCGTAGGTGTGTGTGTGTGTGTGTCTGCTCTTGTGATGGACTGGCGACCTGTCTAGGATGCCTTCCAGCCTTTCGCCCTGTGAGAGCTGGGATAGCTCCAGCAACCCCTAATGAGGGCAAGCAGCTATGAAAATGAATGAGAGAGAGAGAGAAAGTTGTAATTATATAGTGCCTTTCTCAAACCCAAGGTCAGTTTACACCATGAAGCACACATATAAGGCAGATATCGAGGGCAGTTTTGAGGGAATTCCTGAGTTCGGGGGCAGCAACTCAAAATGATCTTCCTAAATTTAGGGACTGGGAGTAAACTGGTTCCAGATGAGCAGTGAGCAGGTGGGAGTGAATGAATGGAGTAATTCAGGAGGGAGGAAGGTAGGCGCAGGTCCGTGTAGAGCTTTCAATGTAATGAGAAGAATGAATAGAGCGAAGTTGAACCTGACATTTTTATTTCTGTTCAGCAGTGAGGATCAGGTACCTGTCAGTGGAGCTCCAGACCAGTTCCTACTAGACATATATCATGATCTTTCTTTCTTTCTTTCTTTCTTTCTTTCTTTCTTTCTTTCTTTCTTTCTTTCTTTCTTTCTTAGCCTATCACATACAACTGAAATTAAAAATTTTTGAAATAAAAAAAATTATATATATTATAATAAATCATTAAATCACCAATCATGGCTTGGATTTCACAGGCAGGATTTGAACGTTTGTAAAATGCTATAAATGACTATTACAAATAATAATATTACAAATAACAATTTCAATAGGGCAGCGGTGGCCTAGTGGTTAGGGCGTCGGCCACATGATCGGAGGATCGGGGGTTCGAACCCCTTCCCAATAGGTTGCCCTGAGGTACCCTTGAGCAAGGTGCCGTCCCCGTCCCACTCCTCCCTGCGATGGGCTGGCGACCTGTCCAGGGTGCGTCCCCCCGTCCTTGCCCTGTGTGCGTTTGTAAAATGCGCTTGGTTGGACACCAGCACTCCCCTGCGACCCAGTTTGGGACAAGCGGTGGAAAATGGATGGATGGATAATAATTTCATTGATGGTCTAGTGTTTAGGGAGTTGGCCCCAGCATTGGAAGGTCATGAGCTCAAATCCCAGACTAATAGGTTGCCCTGAGGAACTCTTCATCAAGGTACTGTCCCCATCACTGCTCCCTGGGTGCTTTAAATAGCTGCCCCCTGCTGCACGGTGTGTGTGTTGAAAGCAGAGGATGAATTTCATTTTGTCTCACTGTGCGCTGTGCCGTGTTTCACAATGGCAAATTAGTCACTTTCACTTCACAATATACTTGTAGCATATGAACACAGGAGCACGGCTCACGGCCAATTTTTGACAGCGGTGGCTTCGTTCACTCATTATAAAGGTGTGTGGATATTTTGGGACATGGTGTATTTATTAGCAACAGAAATTCTCCACTGGTGATCCTTATTAAAGTGTTGAGCTGTGGCTCTGCTTTTAATGGACTCAATTTCAAGGAGAGTGAGTGCCTCTCACACTGAAACGATCAATAATACACTTTCTGTAAAGGACACTGCTAGTTTTATGGCCGCTGAACAGTGATACCAGTCTGCCTTTTAGTGCAGGAGCAAAAGCAGGGACTGGACAGAGGAAAGGGAAACAAACACTGGCTCTGTCGGTGCATAAAACAAGTATGATCTCTCACAGATGAAGGCCTTCAGGCTGTGACAGCTCATTGATTATTACATTGTAATAATATTCTAGCAAAAATCCTGTAAGGCTTTTCAAAGAAAATTAGTCAAAATTTTCTAGAGTTCTAAAGGAATTTTTTTCTATATTTTTGATTCATTAATATGGGTTTCCTTGAGTGCGTTAAGGTTGAAGCTTTTGAAACTCTACTTTTAACCCCCACACACCATGCAGCAGGGGGCAACTATAAGTGCCCAGGGAGCAGTGATGGTAGGATACCTTGCTCAAGGGTACTTCAGTGCAACCTACTGGTCTGCAGTTCGAACCCACAACCTCCTGATCCTGGGGCCTAGTCTCTAACCACTAGACCACCAATGTCCCATATATAAGAACCCAAGGCAGCCATGATGGAACAGTTTTGAGAGTTGTTGAGATTTTAAGCTCTTAGCAATGAGGGCTGAGGCTAAGGTTGTGTTAACATCACAGAAATGCAATCAATTAGAGCCCGCTGCTAATGGTTAGGGAGCATGTCCCGAGACTGCAGGTCGTGGGTTCGAATCCCTGACCAGCAGGTTGCCCTGAGGTACCCTTGAGCGCTCTCTAGCTGCTGGATATGGCTGCTTACACTGTTTCACAATCACACACAGTCACTTTCACTTTCACTTTGAGACTTGTTTGAGAAAGTTTGGAATCTGTGTCCCTTTAATAGAGGGCTCCCTAAAGTACGATGGTGGTCTTATAGAGAAAAGGAAATCAGAATTGGACCAAGAGGTTGTGAGTTCAAGCACCATTTGAGCGCCTGACACCCTTTATACCATCAGCTTCAGGGAAACCTTCTCTGACAAGAGTCAGTGTACATTACTCTGGATAAGAGTGTCTGACAAATGCTGCAAATGTTTTTTGCTTATCAAGGATCAGATGAGCAGAAAATGCAAAAATGAGAAGAATAAGCTGAACCCTCCTTTGCTCAAAGGGCACCACTGCGATTGAATGTATCGTTTCAAAAACAAGCCCTCAATTCAGAATGCTTAACGGCTTTCAGGCACAAAAGCTCTGCCTCAAATATTCCATCTGTAGCAATCTCCAGCACTTCTGCTTCTCCATTTTTTACACTCTCTAGTCCATTTATCAGCCCTCTCCTCTCTACTCACTTTCACTCACTTCAATTAAAACTGCAGGACCGACAGAGAGGCTGTTTCCATCTTCATATCTGCTCATCTCAGCCGACCATTCTGGGAATCATCTCTTGTTCATCACTCCTGCTGTTCTGGATTTCTAATTTATCTCGCAGTCGTGTGCCTGGCATTCATAACCCTGCTGCAAAGGATCCACCGACCCTGCCGAGCTTATCTCCAGCCATGATTGTGCTGAACAGGTCCTTCAGGAGAATCTGAATATTAGACGGCTTTGACGTCGCAGAACCGTTGAAGACGTGCGTTTTTTAATTTATTTATTTGAACACCAAAATCTGAACTTTTCAAACTGGAACTGAGCCTCGGTCACGTGTGCGACTGGTTTTAGCTTAAGACTTTTCAATATCGAAACTGATTCCTATGTAATATCATTTTTAATCCTTTTTAATTAGACCAAAAGTCCTTCTATACTGATATACAGTTTCTTCATTTATGTAGAAAAGTGAGACAATAGTGACAGAGGTTTGATGTGCAAGCACATGTGCATATACAGCGTATAACTCACAATGAGAGCCTGCACTCTCTTGGACGAGCTTTCTTTCAGTCGTCTTGAGGTATAGTTCTCCAGGCTTCTTGAAGGACATTCCAAAGATCTTCTTTGGACATTGGCTGCCTTTTACAAATATTTATTTATAACACTGCTCTGCTTCTGTTATTGTACATATTACAGAACTTGAAACTTCAAAAAACGTTGCTTTCTCAAAGCCTTCTGGGAAATCTTTATTGCTGAGCCTAGAAAATTGGGACATTTTGCAGCATAGGACCATGCACCAGGGCAGTGGTGGGTTAGTGGTAAGGGACTAGGACTCATGATCGTGGTAATGGGTTTAAGTCCCGGACCAGTTGGCTGCACAGTGTTACACTTGAGCAAGCTCCCCGGACACTGGGATTTCAGCCCAGTGCTACTGGTGCATGTGTTTGGATGTGTTAAACAGATTCGTTTCATTTCTCAGAGGAATTCTGAGACATCCACATCAGAAGCACCTGCCTGGATAACTTTTGCTGGTTAACGTATTTCGGCAAAAGATGTGCAGGTTTCTTAAAAGGAGACTGTGTCCTCCATAATTCAGACTAGAGTGTGCCCCAGGGCAACCAGCAGTATAGTAATGCCCCTAATAGGGAAGGTAATTTAGACCTCCGGTCACAAAATGTCACATTTGCAAAATGCTTCACCAAGCTGGACACGGAAGAAACGTTTCACTGCAGCACTTCTGTTGCGGGAGCTAAGCAGCTGAAGTGTAACACGACTTACACCTGACCAGCGTGACTGTTCCCATCCAGTAAAAGAACTTTTCAGTAAAGTTGAGTAAAACCGATGCCATACAGAGGGAGCAGTTCATTGGTTAAATTGTAGGTCTTCAGACAAAAGCCTTCTAGCCTTCCAACGCTGGCCCAGCGGTGGCCCAGTGCTTAGGGACTAGGCCCCAGGATCAGAAGGTCATGGGTTCAAATTACAGACCAGTAGGTTGCCCTGAGGTACCATTGAACAAGGTACCGTCCCCATCACTGCTCCCCGGGCACTTTCAATAGCTGCCCCCTGCTGCACGGAGTGTGTATGGGTAAAATGCAGAGGTTGAAGTTTGCTGTGGCTCACTGTGTGCTGTGCTGTGTTTCACAATGACAAGAATACATACTTCCATTAAGGGAAGATAAAATGGTCAACAGCAAGTGTCCTGCTTGATCCACACGTTCCCAGAACGCACAAGTCGCGCAGTATGTTGTTATAAAGAGTCCATAATACACAGCACATCTATAAAAAAACACTGAAAAACACTCTATAATATGAAATAGTTTTTCTTACCCACAATGCATTGCCAAACTGTAACAAATTGTAAGAATAGTCACTTTCACTTTTCACTTCACTTTAAAATGGGAAAACATAAATTCACTGTTGGATTTTGCTATAAAAGCTATATAGCAGTTTTAACCTAAAATCTATAAAACTATCCAATCAGAAACACAGAGCTTTAGCCAGCATGTATCTTTGTCACCCAGAAGGTGTACTGGTATTGATCAACCAAACCAGTGGATCACAGCTGGTGAAAAGCTGCAGAAGGAAGGCTGTGGAAAATCAGATGTGATGGTTGTATTATTGCTGTAAAATGCATGGTCAACAACTCCGCCAGCCTCCTGAGTGTCAGCCTGTGGCGTTGAACCTTTTTCAGCTGTGACGCGGTGAAGCTTGGCGGCTTGTGGAAAGATCACTCATTGTTCCCTGCCCTTCGCTTATCCAAGCCTACAATGAACACGTGGAAAGCACTATTCAGTCTGACAAGCTCGCCTCTAAAAGACCCCCACAAAGTCAAAACGATGGCATTTTCCACTGTTTGGAGACATGCTTGACCTCTCGGTGTCAAACTCTTGGCTTTGTCTACAACAGAGACTGTCAGCTGCTCAAAGAGAAGCCAATGCTCATGAAGAAATGTTGCATGTCTATTGCCAACAGTCTGACCATCGTCTGCAAAGCCCCCTGACCTGGCAGGTCACTGATTTCCTAACCTTCTGCTCAGCTCCTATAATGCTGCAATTCAAGATCCTCCCAATCAATACCTGCTGCCACTGCACATTGGTCACTTCATTCTGACAGCATGGGGAGATGCAGATTTGGATGGCAGCTCAGTGAATGTTCTGTTGTTGAACCAAAACCAGCATTTAGTTTGGAAAAAACACTGGTTTTCAAATCAATGCAATGATTCAGACATTTCCAGTTGGTTTCTCAAGGTGCTCACTTTAATAAAAATGCTAATAACCAGAACGCTCTCGTTCTCTGCAGCACATTGTTCTGCACTCTAGAAGATCTTCTGCAAAGAAAAAATAGATGTTTTTTAAATTGTCTACACATTCAGACACACACCGTTTAACATCTACATTCTCTCTCTCTCTCTCTCTTCTCTCTCTCTCTCTCTCTTTCCTCTCTCTCTCTCTCTCGCTCTTTCTCTCTCTCCATCTCTCTCTCTCTCTCTCTCTCTTCTCTATCTCTCCATCCTCCTCTCTCTCTCCCCCCTCCTCTCTCCCTCTCTCTCTCTCTCTCTCTCTCTCTCTCTCTCTCTCTCTCTACCCCCTCCCTTCCTGCTCTCTCTATTGTCTCTCTCTCTCTCTCTCTCTCTCTCTCTCTCTATTGCTTTCTCTCTCTCTCTCTCTTTCTCTCTCTCCATCTCTCCCTCTCTCTGTCTCTCTCTATCTCTCTCTTCTCTATCTCTCTCTCCATCTCTCCCTCTCCCCCCCCTCTCTCTCTCTCTCTATCTATCTCTCTCTCTATCTCTCCATCTCTCCCTCTCTCTTTCTCCCGCTCTCTGTCTCTCCCTCTCTCTCTCTCTCTATCTCTCTCTATATCTCTTGTTTATTTATTTATTTATTTTAAAAAGCGTGTACCTTTAATCATACACAGTCTTACATAGACTCTTGTATGGTTATTGTTTAAAAAAATAATAAGAGTTATTGACTTTTACATTTTAATTTTTTTCTGGGAAAAATGTAAAAAAAAAAAAAAGGTTCAAGGAGTAGCTTGTCCAGAGTGTTTCCTGTTTGCAGTATTAGTGCTGGGATGGACTCCAGCACCACCTTTTGAATTTCTTTGCCAATTATTGGCTCATTAGCCTGTTGCTAAACAATATTATTATTATTATTATTGTTATTATTTTTATTATTAGTATTGTTATTATTATTGTTGTTGTTGTTTAAAATAAAAAAAAGCAGAAAAAAACATCACAAATATTAATTGCACGATGCAAGGGTGACAATTTCATGTTTCTTCACTCATTTTTCTCCCTTGTAGGTCTAAGGTGGGCCAACAAGCGTCACCCAGTGCAGATTCTGATTATCAGTCTCTTTTCTAATCTGCTGCTAAAACACTTTAGGCTCAGACGCTGGCGAATGGGATGATGTATAGAACGCTTGTATCCAGAGTGGAGGTGTGCATTCAAAGCCCAAACCATATAAATCCTTCAAATACTGACATGCAAGACATTTCTCACAGTAATCTGTCCAATCAGAGGAGTCCATGCACTAAAAATACATCCATTGCACTGTGATGTTGCAACATAATTAGGACACTTCCTAATGAGAGGCAGCTTATCCTGATTGGTGTAATAAAGCAGAGGACTTTATAAACCCAGGCTCTCCAGTCAGCTGAGAAGGAGAGATTGTCTGAAGAGGATCTAAGCTGCAGAAAAGAGGAAACAGTGAATCAATCTGAATTCCACCTTTTTATGCCACAGTTTGAGTTCCATTTCCACAACGTTTCAGGAAACTGCCTTGCGTCCATCATGATCTTCCAGCAGTTTATGTCGGCATCTTCTCTGGACTGGCGTGACACATTCATTTCCCCAAATCTAACCCTCACTGAAACTACACTTATGGCAGTTATAGATCATCTACTGTTATTGTCAAGTGAACAAAGTCTAATGAAAGGTCTGATCCTGGAACAGTGGTCATCTAGTCGAGCGGTTTTCAGTTGAGGACATTAAAAAAGCATCCTTGAGCGGAAATGCTCTTTATGGCTCTGTCCGCTGACAGAACTACATGTCTCTAGAAGTGCTGCAGGGCAGATTTTTGATAGAAGGGCATTTTGACTCTCACAGCTGCTGTGAAAGTCATTAAAATATTTTATTTAACTGTGAGGTTTATCAGTCTGTAATCACAGAAATCACTGATGCTCTTCATAAGACAAATCCTTTTTACTCCACTTCAGCTAAAAGACCGTCATCAACAGATCGTTAGCGTCAAGTATACCAGAGATCGAGCTTCAGTTTCATAGAAACTGCTGAGTCTGGAGTCAGAAGAACAAAAAAAAAAAAAAAAACAACAAACACTGGAGATCTGAAACCCCAGTGCTTTTGGATATTTTTGGAAAGACTTTGTTTTCCAGTGTCCCATGGCTGGGTTCTATATATCTTGATTTTCTGATAGGTATTTTGGGAATGCCTCACTGCTCTGTGGTGAAGACGTAACTGTTGTTTTGTACATTCATGCCTGTGACATGATCAGTCCCCTGGGAACATCCAATTCCAATTCCTGATTACAGGGACAGTCCCTCTGGAGCAACTTGGGATTAATGTTCTTGTTCAGGAACCCAGTGGTGGTGGTGCTAGAAGTGGGATTCAAACCTGTGACCTCTTGGTCCATAGGAAGTTCAAGTATCCTACCACTGGACCACCAGCACCTGATCAGCATACTGATTTGGACTTGCCAGATCAGATCAAACCCAAACCCTATTCAGGGGAGCAATTTGGCTATGAAAGTGAAAGTGACTATCTTCGTCATTGTGAAACACAACACAACACAACACAGCAAAATTCAACCTCTGCGTTTCACCTACACCCACAAACACACACACACACACACACACACACACACACACACACATAGCATGGGGCAGCTACTGAAAGTGCCTGGGGAGCAGTGACAGGGACGGGGACGGTACCCTGCTCAAGGGCACCTCAGGACAACCTAGTCAAATGAATATTTTGAGAATTTTAATTTGAACAAATCCAGTGCTGTCAGCCAATCCAAAACCTGAAACCTGAGTGTGAACATTTAGGGGAAACATATGTGTGCACAATTATTAGGGAACTATTAGGGCAGAATTTTTACACCAGTAAATGACAAACAAATATTTTCTCACTTGTTTATGTTCATCTGTTAGAGTGAGAATAATGAACAAAACATCAAAACATTTACAAACAAACATTTCTGACATTAAAAAAATAATCATAATAATAAATCAGTGACTAATATAGCCACCCTTCTTTCCAATAACAGTATTGGAACCACAGCCTCCCAAACACTGTTCAGAGAGGTGGACTGTTTCCCTTCCCGCTTAATCTCCTGTTTATGAAGGTCCACAAGTTCTCAATAGGGTTTAGTCCAGGTGAGGAATGGGGACAGGTTATTATTCTTTCATCTTTAAGGCCTTTACTGGTGAGACACTGGCGAGAAAGGTCTTTACAGTGGAGAATTTCCATGTATGTGATGGAGCATCATCCTGAATAAAGCTCATGTTCTTCCAAACATCATGCAGCCTTTTTCCTGAACCATTGCTTGAAGAAAGTCAGTCAGTCAGTCATTTTCTGGGCCCTTGTCCTAATTAGGGTCACGGAGGGGTGCTGGAGTCCATCCCAGCTCACACAGGGCGATGGACAGGGACATACCCTGGACAGGTCGCCAGCCCATCGCAGTGCTTGAAGAAAGTGTCTCCTAAAAACTGGCAGCAGGTTTAGGAGTTTATTTTGAGACCATCTTCAACCCGAAAAGCTCCATAGCTCATCTTTAATAAATCAGCCCACACCAGCAACCCACCTCCACTTAACCAGTGCCCGAGTGGCAATGGAGCTCTGTGCCCACATCACCTGATCTTCTTAAATCCATTCAGCATTCAAGTTGATACTGCTCTGAGCTGGAATACATGCAGAAAAATGATGATACGGTTGACTTTTGAACAATGTCTTTTATGTCCTTAAACATCCTTCAGATATTTATCAGCCAACACCAACTTTTGGTTTTTCAAACGACCCCATCATGTTGCCAGAGTCCACTTTTATGAGACAATCTCTGTAGACAGGCTGAAAACAGCTATTGAACCATAATATACAGCACATCAGACAGTTCTTGAACGGGACCGAGTTCTGTATGGGTATGATATTTGCTCGAAGCTGTGGCGGCTTGCAAAAAAACAAAACAAAACAAAAAAGTATGAAGTATTTTAAAAGCTGGCAATATTGCTTTTGTGCTGGAGAGATTTTCTTCTTGGTATTTTAAACATCTCAGAGCGTGCAGCCAATTTATATGCAGGTCTGGTTTTAGCTTCCATAAGGATCCACAGTAATTACAGAGTTAAGATAGAGTTTTTAATTCCCCCTGAGAAGTTCGTTTTACATTAACGCAGGTTAAAGTACAAGGTACTGTTAGGGGTTTGAGTATGTTTCTCAGTTTATGTGTTAAATGAGTAAAGTGAGAGTCTTCTTTCTTCTTCTTTCGGCTGCTCCCATTTAGGAGTCGCCACAGCGGATCACGTCTCCATTTCTTCCTATCCTCTGCATCTTCTTCCTTCACCACAACCTCCTGCATATCCTCTTTCTCCACATCCATAAACCTCTTCCTCTTCTTTTCCTCTTTCCTGGCAGCTCCATCCTCAACATCCTTCTCCTGATTTACCTCTTGTCTCTCCTCTGGACATGTCCACACCAGCACAACCTCGCTTCTCTATCTTTGTCTCCAAAGTAAAATGAGAATCTCAGAGATGGAGAATTACCCTTGACTATGTTCTTAAGAGGAAGTGATGTTCTGTGTAAAATTTGCACTTAATTATATAAAATAGCTGCCTTCTCTGGAGGTTCTCTCCTCAGAAGGTAGGGTTAAAAAATTGCCATCCAGTTTGAGGACTTTTAACAGTCATCAGAGAAAGTAACTCTTAAAATGGTTTAGGGAAAGTTTCAAGTTACACTGTGTCCTTCCAGGAATGAAAGTCTGACCCTGACTCTTATCTCTCAAGACAGTCCACTTCCACATCCAGAGCAGAGCGGTGGCCCATTTCACACCAGCTTTCTCATACGATGTGCAGTTCAGACTAAAGGAAGCCTGTGAAGCCTATAAAAAGGCATGAAAGTGCTCCAGATGTGGTTAGATGGAGAAGATGCACTTGGAGAAGTTGAGGGAAACTGTGGTTCTAGAAATAAGCTTGCCTGGTTTCCAGGCCTACAAACAGACTGGTTTGCGTTTTGAGGTGCCAGAATGAGTCTATTACTCAAAATGGGTAACTACAGATGGAAGCAGCAGATAGAAGCTCCTCTCACTGGTGGTCCCGTGGGTCTCTGAATCAGTAGTAAACAGGGGTAAGTGACCAGTAACGAACAGCAACTACAAAGTGCACTTTTATAGCGAATCTGATTAAATGGACAATGAATGTAGAAACAAAGTATGTGTACACATCTGGGAAGGATTAGTAAGTGTGTCTGAGAAACCACACAGGCCTTCCAGGAGCAGTTAGAAAGCACTGATCTCCAGTAAATAGAGCTGCAATGGTGGAGAGCCTGTTTGAGACCTTTTTTTTCCCACAGGAGGGCTGCAGCTCTAAGGCTGCCACTGTATCCAAGGGAGCTTAAAAATATCAAGATCATCTTTATGAGTCACTTGAAAAACCAGTTTTAAACATGCATTTATTAGAAAATTGCACCCTCAAAAAGGTAATATAGTATATTAGAGTAAATTTTAAGATTAATGCAGTTTGTTTGTCACATAAACAGTTATACAAAGGGGCAGTGGCCAAGAGAGAGCGATGGTGGGCTAGTGTTTAGGGACTGGGCCTCATAATCAGAAGGTTATGGGTTTGAATCCCGGACCAGTAGGTGGCCCAAAGAACCCTTGAGCAAGGTATAGTCCCCATAATTGCTCCCTGGGTGCTGGACATGCCTTCTGCATGGTGTGTGGGTCAAATGCAGAGGAAGCATTTGATTGTGGTTCACTGTGTGCAAATAGTCACTTTAACTTCACTTTCACTTCACAAGTACAACTTGCAGTGAGATGTGCCTCAGAATTGCTTCTATGGTGTAAATTTAAAAAATAATAATTCTAGATACAAACAAAGTAGTGGAAAAAAATGTACTACATCAAACAAATAATACTAAAATCTACAAAACAGCAAAAAATGTGTAAATAATGGTGTAGGTGGTGACAGTACTGGAAATGTCAATGAAATGTAATTGGAAATATAAACAAATACGTATGCAAATTAGACTGCAAAAAAAAAAAGTACAAATAAAATATACGACGATGAGTGAATACAAAAAAATGTAAAACGCAGCTAAAGGAAGAAAATAAATAAAGTGTTGAAAGCACATTAGTCACATCGGATATTTAGATGTCTGAGGAGCTTGGAGAATAAATAAATGAAAGAATGCATGTCATTGTTAATTGCATCTTTATTATATGTATTCATCATTTTGTGTTTTATCATCATGTAAGTGTAATTCTAATTATATTGTAACATAAATGAAAGGATCGGTCCGTCCATCTCTGCACACTCCTTTAAAATTCAGACATTTTCACAATCCCAGCTAATCCCAGTTACACTTATCGGTCCCTAAAACCATCCTCCGCTTCTCAGATGTCCAGCTGTGTGCAGATGTCTCGGTGTCGAGAACAGCTGCACATCTTATCAGGCCGAATTGTCTTTCCTTTGTGTCTTCGTGCTTTTGTCACATATTTAATATTGGTGGCAGCATGATTGTAAATGTGCAGAACTGAATACAATAAGCTTCAATTACAAGCAGAACAGACGTCACATGATTAAGATTTACCGTTTAACACCGGGAGATCACACGTCTCCAGCGAGACAGTCACCGCTCGGCTTGTGCTGCTCCACCCTGTTCCAGGTGTGCTTTATTTGGGTCATGCATATAAACCTCCGTGTGTCAGGGCGGGGCTCGGCTCTTTGACGTCCTTGTTAGTGTTGTCACTGCCGCTTCATCACTGTCAGTGTCTTTGCTCTCGCTTCGGCTTTCTTTCTGTCTATTCTTTGTTATATTTATTACAAAAAAAAGTCTGCTCCTGACTTGTGCCTTCATCCTTCCTTCCAACCCTGACAGAGAGAGAGAGAGAGAGAGAGAGAGAGAGAGAGAGAGAGAGAGAGAGAGAGAGAGAGAAGAATGTGTGCAGGAATATGGCAACAGACAGGTTCTCTGTGCATGGTGTGTAGCAATAGTGGGACCTTGTACAGAAATAGCAGCAAAAAGACACACACACACACACACACACACACACACACACACACACACACACAAAGAGCAAGCTCAAGTGAGTCAACTCCTTTGTTGCTCTGGGGTCCAGTGGACCGTATGCCAAAACAAGCATGACGTGATGGTCTACTAGGTTTCGCATGGATATCAGGATCTGTTTTATCTTCTAATCATTCTTTTAAACCCATTTCCTTTCCTTTGATGTTCCTCTTCCATTTTCAGGCCAATTATATTCCATTTAATCATCTCAGAAATGTCTTCTGGAGCTATTTTGATGCACGTGGGAAAGATCGTGCAAGGTACGTTTTTGAGGAGCAGCTTGCATGATTCTTAGACTCTTAGCTTTATTTAGGAGAGAGTTCTACACCAGACGAGATGATCATGGTCATTACCTTGCTGAGGCAACGCTGCAGACGTGTGTGAATGTGGTCATCATGATTGAGGGACAAATGGGGACTTTTATGACTTTCCAAATGCTTTCATGATTTTTTTTGGATGGCTGACAGTAAAAAAGAGAATAAAGTACATATTCGTGGGCACAAAATTAGAAGACATGTTTACCAACAGAGTTGGTCCCTTAATGATGAACTCTTCATGCATTATACAATGCGTGTGAAAATGTTGCTTTTGAATTTCATGGTATGTTACCTACTTTCGTTACTGTGATGTGACTTATCAAAAATGATGTTTCCTTTTAGAGGCTGTATGTTACCTCCTGCACTTCAGAGCCTTTATTTTTTAGCTGCTTTTTCTAACCAGGGTCACAGGGGCTCCTGGAGCTTCTCACAGCACTCAGAGGGTGAAAGATGGAGAAACACCTTGTACAAGACTGGAGACACACAAATACACTCACACACGCTCACACCATGGTGGCAATTTAGGCAGCGAGAGGAAACTGGAGCTCTGGAACTGGACTGAAACCACATGAGGAGAGCGCATAAACACAGAAAGGACCCCTCAGCTGCCCTGGATGTGAAATTTCCACAAGGTTTAGGATATTTTACATGCACTTGTAGGATATTTTACTTGAGCAAGGTACCGACCCTGTCACTGCTCCCCGGGAGCTTTCATAGCTGCCCCCTGCTGCACGGTGTGTGTTTGTGCATGGGTTAAATGCAGAAGTCCGACTTTGTTGTGGATCACTGTGTGCTGTGTGTTCTCACAATGACAAGAATAGTCACTTTCACTTTTTGACACCCTTAAAATTAAGGATGTCAAAAACAGCACTTTATACATTTATTCTGATCATTTACTGGGCAGCGGTGGCCTAGTGGTTAGGGAGTGGCCCCGCATCGGAAGATTGTGGGTTCGATTCCATCACAAGTAGGTTGCCCTGAGGTACCCCTGAGCAAGGTACTGTCCCCGTCACTGCTCCCCGGGCACTTTCAATAGCTGCCCACTGCTGCACGGTGTTTGTGTGCATGGGTTAAAAGCAGAGGTCCAATTTCGTTGCGGTTCGTTGTGCTTGCTGTGCTGTGACCTCGCAATGACAAGGGTTGTCACTTTTCACTTTTTTACATTGAAAAAGCACTTGCAGAGTTGGGTGTGACGAGGATGGGCAGGATTAGAAACGAGTTTATTAGAGGGACAGCTCAGGTTAGATGTTTTGGAGACATGTCCAGTTTGCGCTGGTTTGGACATGTCCAGAGGAGAGACGAGGATTATATTGGGAGGAGGATGCTGAAGATGGAGCTGCCAGGAAAGAGGAGAAGAGGAAGACCAAAGAGGAGGTTTATGGATGTGGTGAGAGAGGACATGCAGGTGCTCGGTGTGAAAGAGGAAGATGCAGAAGACAGGGAAGAAGCTGAAGGAAGAAGAAAGAGATTGGAAAAGGACTTACACAGTGGCAGGCAAAAGTCTGGGCACTCTTGCTGTAAATATGTTACTGTACATATAAGATGAACCTGTCTACAGTTGATTATGAAAAAGAGGAAGTTAAAGATGACCTGTGTGGCAAAAATATTCCATTTTGACTTCAGCAGTTCTCAGGACTCGTTACCGAAATGCATCAGGCTTATTTAGATGTTCATTTGGGAACTAAATGTTGTGGCTGGGATGCAGGAAAGCTTTCCTTCTGCTGACTCTAGAGGGAAAATATTTGTTCATGTGCCGCTGCACAGTGGAAATGGACGCCACCTCTCCAAAATCTGCTAAATGTTCCTGAAGGTCTTTTGCTGTTAAACGGGGATTTTTTTTTAATTTGCCTTCCTACCAATCCAACAAGCAGCTTTTTCAAAAAAGTTTTCTTGGTTTCTCAGTCCTCAGGCCTTTCCTGTTAATGACCATTTCTTAATAACATGAGGAAGCTGCTGCCTGCTGTTAATGCTTTGCTTTTTTTTCACCGTGCAATTGTACAGAAAAAAAACTCTCATTTTGTGTCATATTTAACTTTATGCCTTTTGGTGATCAGCTCATCTTCCGCTCTCTTAACTGTTCACAGTAACAGATCCGAAATTAGCACCCACTACGCACCAAATCGACACGAATTTAAAAAAAATGAGGTCAGTCAACATTAGCAGATTTCTGAGATGTTGGCCTACTTCACTACAAACTTTTGTCACTATCACCATGACTACATGTCCAAGTTCTTTAACTGACCCCCATCCACAGACTCAAAGCAATGTTCTGCTGTTAAAGCTTGGGTCCTGGCATTAATCTGGACGTTACTTTGGCCCAAACCACCTTTCTGAGCACTGCTGAAGGCCAAGTACACAAGGTCTCTTTCAGCAAGACGACGAATCTCTGCAAAAATTGTTCAGTAACTTTTTGAGGGACATGACAAAGAGCCCAAGATGTTGACTTGGCCTTCAAAATCCCCAGATCTCAATCTGGTCAAGCATCTATGGGGTGTGTTCGACAAGTTAGTCCAGTCCATGGAGGCACCTACCTCAAAACCTACTAAACATAAAAGATCTGCTGTTAACATCTTGGTGCAGAATGTGCAGCACCTGTAGAGCTCCTGATGGAGTTCATGTTTCGAGGGCTCATTGGGAACCTACCCAATATAAAGTTACGTTGCCTCAGATTGCTCTTCATCCTGGGACGGCCAATGTGAGCAAAGTAAAAGCCAGATATTATTCCGTTCACAGCACAGTGCTTTGATTTTAGTGAGTTGGCCCTTTAATACAGAATTCAGTTGTCAAGTGGTCGTGTGTGTATTTTTATAGTGTCTTCAATCATGAAGATTAATTCAGTTGCACTACAAACGCACAAAATAATGCATAGCATGCCAGCCCTGGAGGCTTTGCCACCGCCATTTTGATTGCATGGATGTGTTAAGCTGGCCTGCTTACAGATGAAGGCCCAAAACTGGTAATGTATGGATATATATTCATGCACCTCCTACTAGTGGCCTAATTATGCAGGAATTGAGGCAGGAGTCCCTGCAGCCACAGGTCCCCCTTCTGTTGATGTTGGTGCCCTAAATGCCTCTGTTCTGCCTGACTAATCCCTTTAATGAAAGGATAAATGCTTTTGGAGGGGTAAAATTGGCTGGGTCATGAGGATTAGTGCTTTTCGCAGCCTTGATGTTTAATTATAGTAAAGTTGTTCTTTTCTTCCCTCGTTCGTGTTTGCTGATTATTTTTCTACACAGTGGACAGTGAAAATTAACAAAGGCCCTAAGGCCAGGGCAGGATGGGCTCACTCTGGCAGTTGGGATCCAAGTTCACCCCAGGACAAAGAGAACCGAGGAGAGTGTGCATGGATGGAGAGGAGGAAGCTGAAGGTTTCCAGCAGCGTGCTGTGTATGTGTTGTTTTGCAAATCTTTCTCAGTGGTAGCCCACTGAAACGAGCAGAGACATTCTGCAGAAACTGCTCTCGATTCACAGACGTTGGAACAACATGCACACTCATGCACACACAGCGGTGGCCTAGTGGTTAGGGAGTTGCCCCGCATTGGAAGATTGTGGGTTTGATTCCCTCAAAAGTAGGTTGCCCTGAGGTACCCCTGAGCAAGGTACCGTCCCTGTTACTGCTCCCCGGGCGCTTTCAATAGCTGCCCACTGCTGCACGGTGTTTGTGTGCATGGGTTAAAGGCAGAGGTCCAATTTCGTTGTGGTTCATGGTGTGCAGTTCTGTGACCTCACAATGACAAGGGTTGTCACTTTCACTCCACACGGAAAGCACCCGGTCCTGGGAATCGAACCCAGAACCTTCCTGTTGTGAGGGGTCAGTGCTACATAATGTGCCACCATGATTTCATTCTAATATAAAGCTTTTGCCCAAATACTCGATTAATTTAAAGCAAACATGTAATTATTTGACATTTTTAACCCTTAACAGGAAGAAAAAAAACATTGCTGCTATTTAATTTACAACATTTCGCAGACGCTCTGCTCCAGGAAAGAGGAAAAGAGGAAGACCAAAGAGGAGGTTTATGGATGTGGTGAGAGAGGACATGCAGGTAGTTGGTTTGAAGGAGGAAGATGCAGAAGACCGGAAGAAATGGAAACAGGTGATCTGCTGTGGTAACCCCTAAACGGGAGCAGCTGAAAGAAGAAGAAGAAGAAGAAGAAGAAGAAGAAGAAGAAGAAGAAGAAGAAGAAGAAGTAGCAGATGCTCTTATCCAGAGCGAATTTAAGTGACTAATTACAGGGACTTGGAGCAACTTGGGGTTGAGGATTTTGCTCAGGAACCCAGCAGTGGAAGAGCTAGAGGTGGGATCTGAACCTGCATCTGATTGGTCAATGGAGAAGTTTCTGTTCTGGATTACTTGACTGGGCTGTTTTTTCTTTTATAACACAGAACAAAGCTGCCATTACAAAACTGGATTATTACTATAAATTATTATTATAAACTGGAGTTAAAATAAACCTTTTTGAAAACCAGAAAATGCATAAATAGGAATGTTAAACACATTTCACTTCATCGTTGCTTCCCTTCGAAGGTGAGCAAACACGCTCAAATCGATAATAGATGTGTTCTTATCTGAACAGCAATCGGCTCTCAGATCTCGGAGCTGCATCGCTCATGCAGGAACGGTAACGCAGGAAGATTCTACACACTGATAACTTTTACTGTGGTCACTGTGGGCACGGCCCGAGCTGACACTCAGCTGTCCGTTTGAAACTAGGGTGGAATAAAGTCTCTGAATGGACAAGGTGTTTGGTTCAATAAGGGTAATGACTTTCCTATTGAACACGCGCTTGACCAGACGTGACCAGAATGACCTTGTTGTTGCCGTGCTTGACCTCACCATCAATACGCTGGTGCCAAGCACATGGGCATTGCAACGAGAGAGAGAGATAGAGAGAGAGAGAGAGAGAGAGAGAGAGAGAGAGAGAGAAGGAGGAATATATGATCAATACAGCGAGATAGCAGGAGAGGAAGAATTGGAAAAGAACAAAAGAAATAAAGCAGGAAAGGAGAGAAAGAGAAAGACAGAGAGAGAAGAAAAGGAGGGGGGCAGGAATGCAATAGAGAGAGACGAAAGAGAGACATTAAGTGAGAGAGAGAAAGGAAAAAGGAGAGAGAGAGAGAGAGAGAGAGAGAGAGAGAGAGAGAGAGAGAGAGAGAGAGAGAGTGTGTGTGTGTGTGTGTGTGCGCAATGCAGAGAGAATGTGTTATTACAGGCCTGATCGACTGGAGAGGGGGTCATTGATCAGGAACCGGAGGGCCTGAAAGCACTGGGCGGGGTGGATTTAACGTACCAGTCAAAACATCACATACATCACGCTGTGGTTTGAGGAGCTCCGGCCTGCACTCGTAGATCCCCACGCGGTCAGACGGCTGAATTGAATATTGATTTACAGCAGCAGAACGGAGTGTCACGCTGATCATATTAGCCATGTGTCTCACTCAGGAAAGACTCGGGATGGACCACATCAGCTCCTCAAGGACGATCACCTTCACGCCGCAAAATCAGGCTCAAAAGTTTCTGGTCTGCAGTCCAGGGTTCTTGGGAAAGAATGTTCTAGATCAGAGTTTCCATCAAGTTTCTGCAAAATCTAGCCACTGACACATAAACAGACTTTGTGAGTGGAATGATGTAAAAACGGTTCATTGAAGAGAAGTCTACTCGGGTTTCACAGGGGATTGTGGTGTGCTTTATTACTTATCACTTATGTCTTATCGACTTTATCCGGAGCCTATCGCAGTGCTCACAGGGTTAAAAGCAGCAAAACACCCTGAACAGGTAAAAAAAGGTGAATAATCCGTTCTCTGCATGATCATTTCACTGAGAATGGAACAAAAGGCAGAAGCTTTGGAATGTTCTTCAAGAAACCTGGACACCTATTTCTTGACGACGACTTGCAACAAGAACCACAACAAAATTACACCTCTGCATTTAACCCATACACGTGCAGCAGGGGGCAGCTAGTGAAAGCGCCCGGGGAGCAGTGACGGGGACGGTACCTTGCTCAAGGGTACCTAAGGGAAACCTACTGGTGAGGGATTTGAACCCACAAGCTTCCGATCCAGGGCAACTCCCTAACCACTAGGCCACCGCTGATGGGGTTCAAACCAAAGACTGACTTTAGAGCTGGTGAGAATTCTGTACCTATCGTCTCATTTTTTTGACAAAAACTTTTGCATACATATCTGTTTGAATATTTACAAAAACGATGCATGGGGCAATAATGTAAGAAGACATCATGTGGGTTCTTACGGTCTGTTATCAGGACAGTGTGAAAGGCAGATGACCCTTTCAAATTTTGTCTGAGAATGAGATACAAGGTTTCAGCCACAACAGTATGCAGATCCTTAGCTTGTGGCGTTGGGTTTAGTCCCACTGCAGGCCTGGTGTCATGTATTCTCTGTGCCATATCATTGTAAATGTTTTCCATGTGCTCCTGTTCCTTGTGCTTTTGTGTCGTTGTTATCTCTGATCCCACCTCTGTGTCTCCTCCGTGCTGCCCCGGTGTTATCGTGCTCACCGGTGTCCTGTTAAAGTCTCCTCCTTTTGTCAGGTGTGCCGTGTTCAGTGCTGTTAGAAATGCCCTTGAGTGTGTGTCAGTGTTTGTTGCTTCTGCGTGCTATTAAGTTTGCTTTTCTTGTGTTTTCCTCCATTGTATTTTTTTTTCAGTAGATTTGTGCTTTTGCAAGCCTACTGAGTGCCTTTACTTGTTCTTGTTTTTTTTTTTTTCTGTTTGTTTTTTGTATATTAAACCAGACTTGCATTTACATCCTGCCTCAAAGCAATCATTACACTGGTATATTTGTACCGAAGGTTGCCAGTTACAGCTTTTCAACGGAATAGAATCACGTACGTGACAGCTCCCTGGGTTTTATTACATTTCTATCTTGTTTATCTATTCAAATGTTTCAACTAATTTTAGTAAGGATTTTTGTGGGAGTTTTGCCCAGTGTTCCTCTCAGACTTCCCACATTCTCCTTCAGTCACACAGGGATAGCAACACTGGGGGGTTAAATTCAAGCATCTTCTTCCTCCGAGGCACATGGAGCCCAAGCTTTTCTGATTTGGGTTTGGGCCTTGTCAGTGGACAGCTCAATGTGCGTGTAAGAGAACGTCAACTGCCAGTTCTGCCCCCATTGACTAACGTTGTGCTGAGTGACTCGTGCAGAACAGAACTGGGAAGTTAATTTTGATTGCGATTCGAATTTCCAATCAATTACGCACGCTGTACGTGGTCTATGTTATCCATGTCTGGGTTTAATGACGTTCACAAACAGTCCATTTTTCGTGTAAATTCTGTCCCCCAGCTGCTCCCCATGTTGGTTAAAGACTTTCAGAAGGTCAGCATGACTCGATACACAGCCCGTCTGTCAGCATCAATAGGTACAACTGCATAAATGAAAGCGGTCTAGGCTTCAATCCTTCCCTTCAAGGATGCTCGACTGCTGTGCAGTCTGAGATTTTTCTTTGTGTTGTTTGAATTTAATTGCTGAGAGAGACATACACACGTCCATTAAGAGCGAAAATGCTGGGTAATGATGATTAAGTCATTCAAGCCCAGTATGCATTGTTCATTAGAGGCTGAGCACTCATTAAACATTCGAAAGGCTGTTTATAATGAATCGATTTTGATTGCTATAAGAGTTTGCAGCTGACAAAAGAAAACAGGCCCAGAGGTTTGAGATGCACAGGATTAGGCATTGAAAGGTAAGCCGGTCCGAAAAGTCATCAGTTCAAGAAACAATATCTAGAGCTGAATTTTATTATTGCACATCTGCATCTTTGGACAGAAAGCGGATAGAAGTGAAATAATGAGGAAAGGATCATTTTAGTATGTTGAATTTTGCTTGGCTGAGGTTTGGGGCACTCAAGCAGTCGCCATGTAGATTTCCTGATACACACCAGACCAGGCGGATACACACACTGTTAATGGGATAAACTTTTTATCTGCAATATGGTGCCCTTAAAATCACAAATGCACCTTCATACTTCTTCATGCATAAATGGATTAGATGAGAAATCAAAGATTGCAAAGGTTTGCAGCAAAAAATGTTTAAAATGAGAATGAGAATTTAAAATGAGAGTTTAAAATGGAATTTAAGGTCCCGGGAAAGCCTGTAGATCTAGCTGTTGAACTTGGTTTATTGAATGGAAACATAGCCCCAATGATAAAACTGTCAGCTGAAACAATGTGACCTCCTTCAAGTAGCAAATTCAGCATGGTGAAATATGTTCCTTCCCAACCAGATGTGTCTCAAATGTGTCAATAAAATGGGAAAGTTACAAAAGCAAAAAGCATGGGTAGATCACGGAAGATCTCATGATATAAACGTTAAATCGACAATGAATTAGAAGAGAAAAATAAACGGACAGCAATGGGAATCAAAACTAAAACTAAAAACAAAACCTAAAGAATGGAATGAAATGGGATCCAGAAATGCCGAATAAAAAGCAGCAATGATATCTGAACAGAAGAAAAAGGAGCCAGTGACTAAAGAGAACCGGTCATGAAGGGTAAAGAATTGGATGGAAGTGAAAATCAGCGATTCATGAATCTGGATTGTTAAAGGGAACTGCTCCATTTGACTGGTGCCATTCGAATGAAATATGCATGGCATCCTGGAGAAAACAATAAAGTCCCTTCTCGCTTATGACCTGAGGTTACATTTCAGTTTAACAGCGGTGATCTTGGTCGTCTTCACCTCACCAAACCTACAGTTTTTGAAGGCAGGACCAGAATTTCAGTGTACGTCTAGGAATCGACTGTTGAGGGAAAGTTCGGGGTAATAAAATCTCTTGCTAAACAGCAAAGACGTCAAGCTTCAATCCGTTCAGTCACATGGCTAGCAGGCATTAACACTGCCTTAATTGTTAAAAACGTTTCCCATCAGGCCTTCCTCCCACCTGCTACCATCACGAAAAGAAAGAATCACACCACATGAAGGTTTGTCCAGTCTTTGCATCTCTATACAAATACATTAATATACAGCTTAAAGGCAAAAGCCAGAGAGCACTCAGTTAAGCGTGAGTCCTTAGTGCTGAGTGCCTGTAAAGCCAGAGCCCAACACGGCTCAGGTCTGATCAGACAGTCCTCTTCTCCTGTGCCGCCTGCAGTGACACTCCATCGATCCAGGCCGCGGGGGAATTTCAATTCGCAACCAACAGAAAATCTCCCACAGCCCCCCTTTAAGCTACTCTAAGTAATTTGGCCATCTTCATCACAGCTGCTTACGGTGTCCCGTTGGGGACAGAAATCAATCAGGAGCTGCAGAGGTCTGCTTATTAACTGTCAATAGCCTGCCTTTCAGACCCACTTCCCTAGCTTAAGACGAAATCTAATATGTTTGCAGCAGACAGCAAGAAAGGCCGGCGCATTCATGAGAAAGAACTAAAGCTGCCAGGAAGAGAACAAATATAGAAGAGCAAATATGCCCACGGGTCATGCTCCCACACAAAAAGTTAAACTTTATTGTTTTTGAACAATGCCATGAAAAGGATGGACTCGTCTCGGAAAGTACACGTATTTGGTGTGAAAGTTTGACTTCTCTCCCTGGGCAATGAATCCGCATTGCTGTGGTAGAGGCTTCACTTTGTGTTTCGTGCAAGGGTGCAAATGCATTTAAAAATAAATAGAAATGTCCTTTCGTGTTAGGACAAAAACAGAGGAGTGAGGGGAGATAAAAAAAAAAAAAGGGCTAAGTCTGAATCATCTGCCCCTCTTCACCTCGTGCACCCTGTAGTCCTGGGGGTACATGTGATGCTGAGAGGGGGGATGGCATTCCAATCGAAGCGTGTGATTCACACCCCTGCCATGAAGAGGGAGGTGAAAAATGGTTTGTTTGCTCTTTTCTGTCTTCTTCTGGGCCACTACCACTTTTCAGCTACATGCTGTTTTTTCCAGTCCCCCTTACTCCCTTTTTCCTCGCATGGACCGTGAAATGAAGGAGCAACACGTTTTTCAGGCACATCCCATCAGGGCTTGATTTGATTAAGATCTGGAGGATTTGCAGTTCAATCAACCCTTTTTCATGTTCCTCGAACCATTCCTGAGCAATTTTTGCAGCATGGCGGAGCACATTATCCTGCTGAAAGAGGTCCACGCCGGCTTTGAAAGAGTGTGCGTACTCAAAAATATTTAGGATGATGGTACACGTCGAGGTAACACCCACATGAAAACCAGGACCTGGTGTTTCCCAGCAGAACAAGTCCCTGAAGCTTCACACCTTGCCTCCCTCGGCTTCTCTACTTCCCATAATGCCTCCTGATGCCATTTTTTCCCCAGGTACACACACACACACACACACACACACACCGCTGACCACAAGATGTCAGACTCCCTCAGATCCTCGCTCGCCTTCAACAACGAACCTGCTGCCTCGTATATTCGTATTAGTGTTCCGACCAATGCTCACCCAATTAAACGTAATAAACTGTGCTTGAGGCTTTGTTGTTTTTCTTGCATTTTGTCTTTTTTTTCTTCCCTTTCTCATGATTTATCTTGCATTTAGGTTTTTGGAGTTTCTCTTCCGATACATGTTGCCGTTAAACCCTGCACCGTTCTTATCAGTGCAGCGTTGGCCTAATGTTGACGGACTAGGCCCCAGGATTAGAAGGTCATGGGTTTGAATCCCAGACCAGCAGGCTGCCCTGAGGTCCCCTTGAGCAAGGTACCATGCTCATCACTGCTCCCCGGGTGCTTTCCATAGCTGCACGGTGTGTGTGGGTGAAAAAGAGAGGTTGAATTTCGTTGTGTCTCGCTGTGCGCTGTGCCGTGTTTCACAATGACAGAAAATAGGCACTTTCTCTTAAGACCTCTTTTCAGACCCAGGCTGCTCCGCCGCAGCGTATGCTCAACCTGCACTGAAGCACAGAAATCTGGGGGTGACTGAAGACTGTGGTTTAGGAGGTCTCAGGAAGAGAATCAGACCTACAATGTGTCCACCACCAGTTTGATTGACATCTGCAGCATGTCAGTCAAACTGCATGTTTTTATCCCCATGCATGATATAAAAAAATAGATCTCTCATCTGTATCTCATGATTTCTGTCCCAGTCCCAGCTCTAGAAGTGACTCTTCTGCCAAGTAATTTGTCCCTGGGTCTCTGAGGGCATTGCAGGCTCTGCAAGGACAAGCAGCTGCACTGCTCCAGAGAGAGCACACCGTGTCAGCCCTCCTCTGCATGATAAAAGTGAATGGAAACAAAATAATTTGCTCGCTGTTCTTTTCCGCTCTCCACTAAAATCCACTGATGTGTTAAACATTGTTTTTTTCTTTTTTTTTTTTTTGGCAGAGAATTGTCCTCAATAATAGCGCTCTCATTAGGCTGCCATTACAACCAATTATGCCACGCTTTTTTAACAACAAAGCCTCTCTTACGAGGATGCTTTGACAGCCATGAAACAATTTATTCCCAGCCAGCCCATCTACACGGTATCGAAATATGCCACTCAGCGAGCGGTCATCCACGTAGCTGCTACTGGAAAACTTTTCTTTCTAATTGCCGTGAATGAATAAACACTAAATCGCGTCAAGAAACGGGAGTTAAAACAACAGCCCGAGGTGGCTCTCAGATTTGAGTGAGCACTCGGTTTGAGGACCACTCTGTGGTTCGGATCTACCAGCCCACTCTCCTTCAGGAAACAGCAGCTCGAGTGTGTGGAAGGTAGCCGGATGAGGAGATATGAAAAGTTTGGAGCGTTTTCTGACTCCGAGTGGTGCTGAGAACGATTGCAGATTCTAACTTTTGATTAATGTGTCTGAGAGAGGACACACCCACAAGACAAGGGCGTGTCTAAGGGTTCTCACTCCCAATGGTCCTCAGTCCTTGGAGATGGGGAATATCGGATGCAGCAGGGAACAGCACTAATATTAAAATGTAATATTTTGGATGAATATGAAATATGTCAATTAAGAGATTAAAAATGGACACTGAGTGATTTTCCTCCATCTGAAATCAGATCCACCTCCCAGGCAGAAGCTGCTGATGTTTGATCAGGTGCGTGAAGGTGACGAAGGTGTCTAATCACCAAAATGCATTAAAATCCTACTGCATTTCTACATAATATTGACAGACTGTCAGCATTTTTTATGTCATGTTCTGGGATAATTTTTATCATAGTCACATAATCAAGTAACATGTGTCATGCTGCCATTACTGATTTTGACAGGTGGCACAATGTCACAGCATCATGTGCAAAGAATACAATCGCTAGTAACGCTAATGTGATGTAATGTATGAAAATAACGCACAGCCTGTCATCTGCCATGGTATATTTATGACCTGATTGTGTCAGTGTCGGTACCTTTTTATTACATCAGAAGGTCTTGGGTTTCGAATCCCAGACCAGTAGGTTGTCCTGTGGTACCCTTGAGCAAGTTATGACCCCATCACTGCTCCCCGGGCACTTTAAATAGCTGCTCCCTTTGTTGCACGGTGTGTGGGTTAAAAGCAGAGGGTGAATTTCTTTGTGCCTCACTGTGCGCTGTGCTGTGTTTCACAATGACAAGCATAGTCACTTTCACTTTCAGAATTCTCAGTATTTCTTAATGAATTTAACTCCAAATGTGCCATGATCAATCATTTTTGCAGATTGTGATTCCACCTGACACCAGCTTTTGGATCTTTTTTGGGTTTTTTTTTTGCAGGACCTTGAAACTGGCATTAGACATCACATGATGTGTGCATCCAATGTGCAAATAATGAGGATGAAAAACTGAAAATGTAATGAAAAGGTAAATAAAAATAAATGAAATCTGATCTCCAGGCCCTTGCTGCTTACTCTGGCCCAAGTGATTCCCATCAGTTTGCTGGTATTAACCCTGTCACAATTAAGAGCTCTAAGCTTTCATTTATTTTGTGCTTGATGGTACCTTCTTCGATCCCAGAGCCCTAACGAAACTCAGTTCTGAAAATGAAGGACCCATTCTCTTGGGCCAATTAATAGGCCTCCTGGTGAGCTGGAAAAATCTTCATGCTCCTAAATTAGGTCATCATTCAGTAAGAAAGCCATATTTACATATATTTTTGGTTCTCCATGAACAGCTTTGCCCTTTGAAAGACTTTGATCTACTTTTGATCAACGGGATGGCAAGCATCCCATTTATCTCCCCATATACAGAAAAAATCCTGCCTCCCTAGAGAGAGGCACAGAGTTTTCATTAGTTACATTTTATGGCTGGAAAATATTAATCCTAATTCAAAGGTCCTAATATTTCTACTTACCTTTAAAGTCTAGAGTTGTTTACTGTCATTTCACTATAATATTTATTCTGATTTCATGTGAAGACATGAGTTTCATGTGAATTACATAATGTTGCACAGAATTATTAGATTTTTTATGCACATTCTGTTTTCTCTCTGTAATCTGCAGTGTATATATTATTTGCATTCCATGTTATACATTTTAATGCCAAAGTTTCTTTACACATTACTTATAATTGCTTATTTCTAGCACCCCTGGATGGCGCGCTATGCAATCCGAACATTACCACTTTTATAGGACTTAAGATCTCCAAACTGGACTTCTGTAACTCTCTTCAGGCGGGTCTAACAGTGAAGGCAACAAGAGCACTGCAGTTCAAAGTGAAAGTGACAACCCTTGTCATTGCGAGGTCACAGCACAGCAAGCGTGAGTCACAACGAAATTGGACCTCTGCTTTTAACCCATGCACACAAACACCGTGCAGCAGTGGGCAGCTATTGAAAGCGCCCGGGGAGCAGTGATTTTGATCACTTTTTTGATCACTGATTTTGATTTTGATTTTGATCCCGTTGATCAAAAGTAGATCAAAGTCTTTCAAAGGGCAAAGCTGTTCATGGAGAACCAAAAATATATGTAAATATGGCTTTCTTACTGAATGATGACCTAATTTAGGAGCATGAAGACCGTGCAGCAGTGGGCAACTATTGAAAGCACCCAGGGAGCAGTGATGGGGACAGTACCTTGCTCAGGGGTACCTCAGGGCAACCTACTTGTGAGGGAATCGAACCAACAATCTTCCGATGCGGGCCAACTAGGCCACCACTGCCCAGGACCTCTGCATTTAACCCATGCACACTCAAGGGAGCAGGGAGCAGTGATGGGTACAGTACCTCAGGGCAACCCATTGGGAAGGGGTTCGAACCCTCAATCCTCTGATCATGTGGCCAACACCCTAACCACTAGGCCACCGCTGCCCCCAGTTGATCCGGATGCAACCGTCCCAAGTTCTCTGCTAGCACACCTCTGCTGCAGGACCTGCACTGGCTCCCTGTGGCTGCTTGAATCAGGTTTAAATCTCTAACCCTTGCCTTCAAGGCTAAAAACGGTCTTGTACCCTCTTACTTGACTGCACTTATCAAACAAGAGTGTCTCTCGTGTTCCCTCAGAACATCAAGCACTGCTCGCCTTGAACCACCACTTTTCAAGAGAAGAGGAAGACATGCATCGAGACTCTTCTTCCTCTCGAGGTCAGAACTGCTGAATCCCTTGCGGTCTTCAAGCGTCGGTTGAAGGAGCACCAGTTCAAAGATGTTCTAAGGGAATAACCTTCCCTATCCTGCTCAAATCTTTTACCCGTGCACTTTTTTTTCTTAAAAAAAAAACTTGTTGGCACTTGTTTTTGGCTTGGTTTGAAGGAGGAAGATGCAGAGGACCGGAGGAAATGGGAGCAGCCGAAAGAATAAAAAGAAGAAGAAGAAGAAGAAGAAGAAGAAGACCGTTAAAACTGTTAAAGACTAAAAAGCGTTAAATACTAAAATCTGTTAAAGAATAAAAGCTTGGTACCCTTGAGCAAGGTACTGTTCCCCTCACTGCTCCCTGAGCACAGGGTATGGCTGACAGCTCCTCCACTGTGTTTTTGTGTTAAATGGAGTTTAGCATTTTCTTGTGTTTCATCGTGTGCAGTGTAATCACAATGGTAATCACTTTCATTTCACTTTCACTTTCCAAGAGTGAAACTATCATAGTCACTCATTTTTAACGAACCAGCAGTTTCTACACATATAATGGCTGCTATCTAACCATGCTTTGTTTGAAAGTAGGTACCTTCATTCTCCACCACAATATCGATATTTTTTCCGTGCAGTAAATGAGTGATATGGGGTTTTATGCATATCATTGCACAATTGCTGGTGTTCAAAGATCCTCCTCTTCACAAACCACAAGCTAAAGGGAGTGCAGAAACTGACATTGTACACAAAAATGTAATTCCTGATATTAAAGCAACTGTAATTCCCAGTGTTGCCAATCTGCTCAACCTGCAGGAAGCTGTGGTGGAAAAAATAGACTGTTTGTGCCCGAGCATCTCTTTCAAGCCCTGAAGTAGAAGCAGTTGCATCATATCTTATCATTTAGCTGACAGGTGCAGTGATGGCTCGAACACTGGCAGTCAAATGGGAATTCTGTGCACTGGGGCGTAGGGGAGGATCAAGAAAAAAGAGAAAAACAGTTTAGGGAATCAAAAGAAGAGTCCAAGAAAGAAATCTCAGTTAATGCCAAAGCTTATAAATATCTTAAATGTTGTGTATAGTTGAGTGATTATGTCTGGAATGAGGTAAAAATAAGCCTAGGCACATGCACTGATGAGAATGTGCATTTGACTGAAATGAAAAATGATCTCTGAGAATTCACACTGTAGTCAGCAGCGGGTTGAGAACACACAGCTAACGTTGTGCATCACAAATGAAGATTAGTTGCAATATTGTGTTTCCCAGTATTGTGCTGCTTTCAAAGCAGCCTGAAATATATAAAACAAGCTGTTAAGAATGGAAATCCTCAAGGATGTGGAGAAAATAAACTTCTTACGCTTCTTCTTTTAGAAGCCTGGATTGTTTGAAGCACAACGTTTAATGGTTTTGACCAATAGCGCTGGTACAGACTGTCTGCAGGAGCAACACTCCGCATCACTTCACCATGAATAGTCAGAAAGAAATATCATGAATGGTACTTTTTGCAAAATAAAAAAATATCTTAATTCTTTGTTAGCTTTTACTTCAAAAGGATTCCATTTTTATTTTTATTCTTATCATAACCTTTTTTTTAAATCTCTGCAGCAGTATGATCTGAATCACTGTAATCACTCATACGCTCACTCATTTTCTGAAACGCTTGTCCTAATTAGGGTCGCGGGGTGCCGGAGCCTATCCCAGCTCTCACAGGGTGAAAGGCGGGGACACTCACACCTCCAGCCAGTTTAGCATCTCCAGTCTGCCTGACCTGCATGTTTTTGTATGGTGGGAGGAAACCAGAGTTCCCAGAGGAAACCCTCACAGTCATGGGAAAAACATACAAACTCCACACCGAAAGGATCCGGACCGTCCCACCTGGAAACCTAATCCAGGACCTTCTCGCTGTGAGGCGACAGCTCTACCCGCCGCGCCACCGTGGCCTGTTTGCTGCCGATGGGCCAACATGGCCTACCATCATTGATTACGAACCTCGTCACTGGTTACTGGAATCATTTCCGTTGCAGATTTTGCTGCACAAAGACGTCAAATTAGAAACTGAAAGCAAAAGTTCAAACAGATATGCCAGATTAATATAAAAATATTATTAATAGTACATAATCAACCAAGTATAATCGTTTTGTCTCGTTTCTGTACGTTTTCTTTATCTGATGTTAGGACTGATGTTTGGGGCTGTATGTGTACATAGATATAGATAATCAAGGAGCTTTACACCTTTTTTAAAAGCCTGTATCGTACTAGAACAACATCTTATACAAAACAAACTTTTATCTCCTGCTAAGGGGCTGGGAAGAGTGTGAAGAAGGTAAAGACCTCTGCCGATCATGGAGGAGATGGTATTATGGCTGGGAGGGGGGCGCCTGCCAGCGGAGCTGTTTCTCTTATATTTATTGATGACGTGACTGCTGACAGAAGCAAAGACTTCAAAATACGTTGCAAAGCACTACATGAAGATGGACAAGAGCCCGAAGCGTCCCAGCCGAGACATTTTTAATTCAAAAAGATGCTCAAGTCAGTCAGACTTCGATGCAATCAAGCCTGCGTTTCACTTACTGAAGGCAAAACTAAAACTAAAATGCACCAAGAGCAAGCAGGAGCTGAAGACCTGGAAGAGTTTCATTTGGGAAGAAAGCCAGCGTTTGGTACTTCATATGCTCCAAGCAAATCATTGGCCCCAAAGATTAAAAATGCCCATTGTATTATTGATTTTTTTAGTTTATGCAATGACTTTAATTTGAGTGATGATGATGGATAGGCCTTCCCAATGGGTTGCCCTGAGGTACCCTTTAGCAAGGTGCCGTCCCCGTCCCGCTCCTCCCTGCGATGGGCTGGCGACCTGTCCAGGGTGCGTCCCCCGTCCTCGCCCTGTGTGCGCTGGGTTGGACGCCAGCACTCCCCCGCGACCCCGTTTGGGACAAGCGGCAGAAAATGGATGGATGATGGATAGGATTAGGACGAGTAATTAAGAAGGACAGCTCATCATGGATGAGGAGACAAACCCCGAGAAGCAAGACTGTGTTGGTTTGGACATGTCCAGAGGAGAGATGAGGATCATATTGGCAGGAGGATGTTGGAGATGGAGCTGCCAAGCAAGAAGAGGAGAGAAAGAACAAAGAGGAGGTTTATGGAAATGGTGAGAGAGGACCAGTCAGTGTGAAAGTGAAAGATCTAGAAGACAGGAAGAAATGGAAATGTACGGCAGCCGAGAGAATCAGATTATCTGAAACTGAGCTTTTAATTCATTATTTAACTTCAGCTCTACGTGCCGTGCTAGACGACCACAATAACAATTCCTTGTCCTTGTCCAAATGTCCCCGTCCTTGTCTGACATGTATGTGTTAATTCCATATAATTCCTTTCGCTCAAACCCGTTTTGCACTTTGATCTGAAAAAGCTGAAAGAATGGCATGTTAAGCAATTCAGATTCTCCAACTGTCTGAAACAAACAACTGGTTCTACGAGCCGTCTTCAACTCAGCATGTGCAAAGAACAACAGGAACACACAGCCACACACCTGAGGACAGCCAATCAATTCTGAACGAAGTTGTCTTCGGTCTCAACACAATACTTCAGAAATGAACGAACTGCTGACAGTTACTAAATCAGGTCGCTTTATTAAGATAATGATAGAGCTTCCAGGCTCAGTAATCACACCTGTACACACTTCTTTTGTGCGCTTGCTATATTTGTTGACAGCACTGAAAAAAAAGAAAAGGCATCCCTTTTCCTGGGGGCTGCTGGTGGAGCGATGATTGTGCTTTTCTCTGCTCTCAGCACAGATTGTGATGTTCCGCTGTAATTTCAGGCAGCTGCAGCCGGCCCCTCAGCTGCCCCATGTCGCATGGGTAATTATACCGCGCTGACAGACCACGACGTGCAGCACACATCTTAAAGAGAGGATTCCTACACTCAGCAGAGCGGGCCATCGCCGCAGCCCCACACAGATAAGCCTCGCTTTGGAATTATTGCTTACCAGTCAAATAACTCATTTGACAGTTGGGTTTAATAGGACTGTAATCATTAAAGGGTTGGGATGAGCCAGCATGTGACATTTTAATCAATAGGTTATTCTTATGGTCATTTGGTGGCCATCTTTAATTTGCACTCGTGTCATTTGTGATCGATGTGGATAATTACTGCTTTTGATCCGGTTTCAATTTCACTTAAAATGAGATTAGCATGAAAAACAATTGACTGTGAACATGATGTCGGATGGCTTTGTCATCGTTCCTAGCAATATTTCAGAATTTCAATAGAGCTAGTCTAGCGAGAGGCGTACGACAGGAATTACTGACAGGTTTAATCCGTAAAGAAAATAGAACAAGGCAAATGGAAATTCTTTTTAGGCCCCTGGATCAGAAGGCCATGGGTTCCAATCCCAGACCAGAGGTACCCTTGAGCAAGGTACAGTTCCCATACTGCTCCACGGGGGCTGGATATGCCCAATCTCTGCCAAATGGGGTGTGTAATGCAGAGAATGTATTCTGATGTGGTTCACTGTGTGCTCACGTTGGTAGTCACTTTCACTTTCACTTTCACTTTAGCAATTATCAGCAAACACAGAAACTCTTCTTCTTCTTCTTCTTCTTCCTCTTCTTCTTCTTCTTCTTCTTCTTCTTCTTCTTCTTCTTCTTCTTCTACTTCTTCTTCTTTTTTCGGCTGCTTCTGTTTAGGGGTTGCCAGAGTGGATCATCCGTTTCATCTTCCTCCTTCAAACCGACCACCTGCATGTCTTCTCTCACCATGTCCTCTTTCTCCTTCCTCTTCTCCTCTTTCCTGGCAGCTCCATCCTGGCAGCTTCAACATCCTCCTCCCGATATAATTCTCATCTCTCCTCTGGACATGTCCAAACCTACACAACCTTGCTTCTCTCACTTTGTCTCCAAAGCATCTAACCTGAGCCGTCCCTCTATTATAAATGTGGTGAAGTTGATGACTTTTCCTTCATAGTCTTCAGGTCTCAAACTGATGCAATACAGTTTACTACCATCATTTAATTCTGCCTTACAAAAGCAGATTATTTATCAGGCATTGAATGCTCTGTGAAAACACTTAGCTTAATTTATTTTCACACCAGGTATGGAGACTTTATTCCTACAACAAATTGCTTTGCATCATAAAGATGATGTCATCCCTCCAATAGGGTGATAAACTGAAAGACTGAACAGTTTACAAGCCTAGTTGTAATGTTTTGTAGGCATGATCAGTTCCTCTAATTGATCAAGAGAATCATGAAGGCGCTGTTAGGTGTTAGGGTGCTGTAACGTTCAGTTTTAGGGGCACATTTATTACGAACACTGTGTCTATAGTTCCATCCTAAAGCTGAGCCAATGGAAAATGACTTCATACTCTATTAGCTGCATGAAATATTAAGAAGGCTTAACATGTAATTACTTTCATTATTTCAAATTGGTGATCATTGCCAGTTCCATTTAGGGCTCAGGAAAGTGGCACATTCTGTGGGTAATATTGACTTATTCTCAGAAATTGTTTATTACGTGTGTATTTGAGATTAAATTTAGAATAACATATACAGTGATTACAATCACCATCTCTTTCATGTAAGTATCTCCCTTGCAGACACACTCATTGTACATTTTATCAGTTTCTCCAACCATAAAGGCGCACTTGTATGTCTTCAGTTACAGACTTTAATTCTTTGGTTCATTTTTTCTCTCAATATTTTTTTGGAACCATTGCTAGGATACCTAAATGGCCATAAGATCTTCTTAGCAAACTGACATAGTAGCAAGTGGTGGTCTAGTGTTTAGGGACTAGGCCCCGGGATCTGAAGGTCAGGGGTTTGAATCCCAGACCAGTAGGTTGCTCTGAGGTACCCTTGAGCAAGGTGCGGTCCCCATCTCTGCTGCACGGTGTATGTAACTGGGCAGAAATAGCATTTTGGGCAGCGGTGGCCTATGAGTTTGTCACAGGATCAGAAAATTGTGGGTTCAAACCCCTTAGCAGTAGGTTGCCCTGAGGTAACCTTGAGCAAGGTACCATCCCCATCAATGCTCCCTGGGTGTTTTCATAGCTGCCCCCTGCTGCACAGTGTGTGTTTATGTGCATGGGTTAAATGCAGAAGTTCCATTTCTTTATGGTTCACTGTGTGCTGTGTTCTCACAATGACAAGAATAGTCACTTTCACTTTCTTGTGGGTGAAAAGCAGAAGTTGAATTTTGTTTTGGTTTTGCCGTGTTTCACGGTTTGTGAAAGTGAAAGTGACAATTGTCACTTTCACTTTCACATTCATAGTTATTCTTGACTTCAGCTCTTTGAAGCATTGGCTCACAAGACCGATGCTTCTAAGACCAACACCTGCACCGGTCCTTGTAGGCAATCAGAGGTCAAGTCCAGCCAAAGTGAATCTGACTCGACTGCTGGACCCAAAGAGTCGAGGCACATAGGAAGAAATTTTAGCCCAGTGTTTTAAAGACATTTATGCTCATTTATGTGGGGAAAAAGTTATTTTTGAGAAGCATTTGCCTTTTCCTGATCACATCGTAACAGGAGTGATAGGTATCATCAGGTGCTTTACTCTTGAGATGCTGCAGACGCTATTGTGGTCAGTTTATGACTTTTAAGCGACGGGTGTTTTATCCTTTTTCCTTCAGGGTGATGAAATAGGGTCCGTTAGACGCAGTCATATGTTCATGTACAATAATACAAAGTTGAATGTGGTTTCCTCTTGTATAATGTCATTCAAAATTATGGAGATGAGGATCTTGATCAATTCTAGCTTGTTCCTGCTGCACACATTTGTGTAATGAAACATTCATGCGTGCTGTTTAAGGGTCATCAAATTTTAACGTCCTGCACCGGGTTAAATCCTCTCCCGAGACACTAGGTACATCCGTGACTGTTAAGCTCAAGCCACTGGTGGATACTGTAACTTCTGAAGCCTTGATAATTTGGGAGTACATGGTTTTCGGCAGGACTTGAGAAGTTGTAGGTCCAGGATATGTAAATGTACAACTATTTTTGAGGACAGACAAGTGCTCATAATTTAACCATCAAAATAATCGGCTGGCCTTTTTACATTTTGCCTTGGAACAGTCCTTTACCCTTTAAGAATGAAACGCTTCAGTGGTTCTTTAGAAAAAAAAAAAGCAGTGACTTATGGAAACATGGCAGAGAACTAACTCAAGGAAAATTGAAATAAAAGAGATCATGCTGTGTTACTTCCTGCCATGGCGACTGTGACAGAATCAGTAATAAAAAAGAACCCTGGTGCTGTTTTTCACTCAACACTGATGTGATTGTTCATCCTTTCAGAAACCTTAGTAACCGTGAGCAAACGCACGGCCTTGTAAAATCAATTTATTGAGTGCACGCATTAAAAATCACACTTTAAAGGACAGCCCATCCAGAGGGAAAAACAAAGGTTTCTCCAACACCACATATTTTACCAAGTGTTCTTAAGTTGTTGTCTAATTAGATGTGCTAACCAATGATGGGGAACTTTTACTAAATCCCAACAGAGAAACAAACCCCAGAAGAGATTTTATACGTAATTGTAGAGATGAATGGCAAGAACGATCTGTAACAGACTGGTACCAACAAGAGGAAATGGAAAGGTTTCCAGGATGGTAGAGAGACCAGCTATGCTATACAAGTTGGAGGCAGTAGCACTCATGGAAAGGCAGGAGCTGGAGGTGTCAGAGTTAATGATTTCTGTTGGGTGTGACGAGAATGGACAGGATTCAAAATGAGTATATTAGAGGGACAGCTCAGGTTAGACGTTTTGGAGACAACATTAGAGAAGCAAGGTTGATTAAAAATGCCCATTGTATTATTGATTTTTTCAGTTTATGCAATGACTTTAATTTGAGTGATGATGATGGATAGGATTAGGACGAGTAATTAAGAAGGACAGCTCATCATGGATGAGGAGACAAACCCCGAGAAGCAAGACTGCGTTGGTTTGGACATGTCCAGAGGAGAGACGAGGATTACATTGGGAGGAGGATGTTGAAGATGGAGCTGCCAGGAAAGAGGAGAAGAGGAAGACCAAAGAGGAGGTTTATGGATGTGGTGAAAGAGGACATGCAGGCGGTTGGTTTGAAGGATGAAGATGCAGAGGACCAGAAGAAATAGAAACAGATGATATGCTGTAGTGACCCCTAAACGGGAAAGAGAAGAAGAAGAAGCAGATATTTCTCAGCCTCTGGGGAAGCAATGAAAGAATGAACACCAGCAGTTCACACATCCTTTCAGTAAACATTTTATTTTAATCAAAGAAAAGCTCCAACGAACACTGAGATTGTATTTCCAGTCTTTACCAGGTAGCTCTGGTGTGGTTATTTTTAATGGACCGAATCAGGATCAATGATTTATAGTAATAGAACAGATGTGGTAACTGAAATAAAGTGAAAGTGACTATTCACCACAACAAAATTTAACTCACACACACACAAGCCATGCAGCAGGGGGCAGCCCATATCCAGCACCTGGGAAGCAGGGATGGGAAAAGTACCTTGCTCAAGGACACCTCTGAGTAGCCTACTGGTCTGAGTTCTGGGGCATGCTGGGGCATGGTCCATAACCAATAGTCCACCATTGCCCCATAAGTGGGATTCTAGCAATTTAATAACCTACTGGACAAACTAAAGAACTGGTTAAAGAGAGAATCGTTTTAGTCTGAAACTTTTTCCCTCCATGTTTCAGTGACAGCCTTGATCAGCCTGTGGTATCTAAGGCTTCTTTCAGAACAGTAACTGAGTAACAAAGCGAAGATGCTGAGTTTGATTCCCAGATGGGATGGTCCGGGTTCTTTCTGTGTGGAGTATGCATGTTCTCCCTGCCCCTGTGTGAGCTCCCACCTCCTATCTAAAAACATGCGCGTGAGGCAGAGTGGATATGAACTGGGAAAGCTGGGATAGGCTCCTGCAACGCCCTAATTAGGGCAAGCGGCTCAGAAAAAGAGTGAGTGAGAGATTTGGGACAGCCACCTGGTGCATCCAAACAGATTTCTGCCCTTGGTCACAAGTTCATACAGGCTTTTTATTATCCACACAATGAAAGCGTCGATTTCAATAAGCTAACTGGGACAGTCTTACTTCAGGAAAACCACAAATATAGACTCAGTCATGTCTTTTACAGTTGCTGAGTGTGTTGTGTTGTTGATATTTGAGGTAAAAAGAGAAGGCTGACTGCCACAGGGCTTGTTTTCATAAACCTTGGTACTTACCCCACAGAAAACATTGCCAGCCCACTGGGACTTCTCCCAACACATCTGATTAACCATTCTGGGCTTGGAGCTTGGGTTTGTGTTTACCAACTATATTATTTACAGGAAGTATTGTGTTGTACAGTTTTTGTCCATTTTCTGCCTGAGCAGCTCCTGAGGATGTGCAGGGGGAAACAGGCCCATGGCCATAATGTGTTTAAATGGCCTTAAATACACTTCAGCCTGCTATACGCATTGTCACGACTCATTTGCTTCACATGCAGAAAATCAGATGTGTGTCAAAATGTGGCAGGTTACAGACGAACTGTAATCCGCTCTGACGGGCGTGCACAGCTGAACAACAGGCAAGGGCATATCTGCTCGCTGAGATATCAGCAAGGACAGACAGTTACATTCAGCATCTCCCAGCTACGTGGAACAGAATTAATAAGGAAAATTATTTTCGCACTGGAGGCAACAGAGAAGAATTCAGAGTGGGTTTTAAAATGCATCCAACCCCCCGTGTTGCTCGGGTGACACATGGCTGAGTGTTGGCAAGATTAAAAAAAAAAGCCAAAAAAACTTCAGATCTATTAAAAGCACTTTTCAATCAGAGAAATTACTAACATCCCTTGCAAAAGCACCTGAAATGACTGCTCATTTCAGATCAGAAAATGGTCAGAATTACCACATAAATGACTCTTTCATGGACTGCAGAGGACTTTACTATGTTTTATACCTCCGATATTCTGTCTGTGTCCATTTACAGTTTGATTAACATCATGTAACCTATTCATCTGAGGCATGAATAGACTGTAGATCTATTTATTAGCACTCGAGATTTTGTGAGGATTTTATATCAGAGGTTCTCAGAGATGATCCATAGTCAGTTTTCCTGCTTTTGTACACCAGGATCTGTCGTACCAGGATAAGTAGCAACATTTTAGACAAATTAGACACGCTGAGCAAACATATATAGAGGTCTGCAATGTTGTCCTTCTCCAAGAAAGCAGCATCAATACATAGTCCTTAATGTATATTATACCATCATCAAAGTTGGAGACTGGTTCCCTGTCCACATACGAGTGGGATGTTATATAACACTTAAAATGATCATTGTTTTCTCAGTTGCAGAGCATCTTCTGGTAAAGGTGTAATTGGGAAAGGAACGTTGCTGGTTTTGCTGGTACAAACATCACTGGCAATGAAAGAGGAAATCCTAGAAACAAAACTAAGACTATTCGTGATAATAATAACAGCAGAAAAGTTTGGTGTGAACTGAAATATTTGTAAAGAGAGCTAAATTCTTAAGAAACAACTGGAAGGAAGGTTGATTTCCATAGAAACAAAGCTGGAGTCCTCACAGCCAGGTATTCACAGAAACCTGCAAAACATCATAAAAACAGCAACAAAGGAGATTAGTATCCATAGAAACAGTCATAAAAGTGGTGTGTGTCCATAGAAACAGCCATAAAAAGAAGGTCAGTGTCCATAGAAACAGTAATGGAGGAGGCTAGTATCCATAGAAACAGCCATTAAGAGGGTTGATTTCTATAGAAACATCCGTCTTGGAGGTAGGTATCCTTCGAAGTAGTTATAAAAGCATTAATATCCATAGAAACCGCAGTCATAGAGGCTGGTAACCATAGTAACAGGCTTAAAGTTGGTTGCTGTCTACAGAAACATTAAGATGGTTAACTTCCTCAAACCTTTGACCTTAGATATTCTTTTCGTGGATTTACCTACAGGGCCCAATGGAACTGGATTTCATTTTTTTTTTTTATTTAAGTGGATGGCCAATTGTAAAGGTGTTCATCATTCTCTGGATGGAAAATCAATTTAGCAGAGTCCTCACTGCTGTGTAGATCTACCCTCTGGTTCCAGAAAAAAGTTGATTGCTCTAATATCTGCTCCTACAATCTGTGATATAGTTTTTCTTTGTGCCAAGCGGAAATCAAGCAATTGAGCAAAAATTGAAAATTGAACAAAGAGATATTATAATACAACTGAATATTGGGATCTTTAAACTGAAACGATGATTTGATAGTTACCTTATGAGCTATTATCTAATCAGCCATGGTGGAACGCACTATGAATTCAGTGCTGCTCCATTCCAGGACCTAGAAAGGGTTTAAAAAAAGTTTTGTACCACTAAGCTCTTAAGACTGAAGATCATGAGTAGTTCTGCATAAGGTTTCCTCTGCTAATAAGCTACGATGCCTCTTTCCATCCAGAGCAGACACAAATGATTACCTGAACCAGACGTGCCACCCTGCAGAAGCATGATCGCTCATGATGTGGAGGCTGAAGCTAAATATTTTAAGAGGTGCGCATTGGGCCAAAAAAGGTTCCATGCCAGTCTATTAGATTGCCTTGTTCATCTGGGTTGAATTTCTGACGTGGATTAATTTTCCACGCTCAACATTTAGCTCCGAGGCAAATACAAGACCCCAAAAAACTGTCCAACAAATTATTCATAGCGTATGCCCACAGAACAACTCTGACCAAAGCTCCATAGCGAAAGAGAGAGGATTTCAGGGTTCCTGATGCCCAGCAGCTGTTTATGTGCTCACAGATAATGCATTACAGTTTGGTCAGAATGCATGCGGCATTATGGAGGGTAATGAAGATAAAGAAAAGGCACGGTCTAAGGTTAATTACACCAGTTTTAGTCCATGCAGATTAATGAGACCAGGTTCAAAACTGTCTCCAAACCTACCAATGCAATAGGATTGACTTTAAACACAGTATTCCTGATAGACGGCAAATAAACGATGAGAAAAGCCCAACAATCCTGTGGTTTAAATGGCCCTGGATCCTGAATGGCCTGATATTAAATATATAAATCTATTCATGTAAATATGCCTTGCATGGATGTATGAACAATATATATAATGCAGCTTTGGGTGCTATTGTTGTAAGGCCTCATGTTCACTTTAACAAACTAATTCCAGCCAAAGAATCCATCAGATTTTGTTAACATCAACTAAGCTTCAGGTTGGTTTATTCATTTGCCTGGTCTAGATGATAAATGTAGTAGTTTTTTTAACAGGCCAACAACTCTGTCAATTGTTTGCAAGATTACTTTTACAGTTTTTGCTTAATACCAAGCTCATGCTGCCAATTATTTTTAAATAAAAGTTTTATATAAACGCATAAAACCTGACTTTTAATAAGCAAGAGAAGCCCATGTCTGTGTGCTAATGGAGCTAAGAATGAGGGCTATCTGCAGACACAAGGCTGGCATTTTGATAAACAGCCACAGGCAGCTCCAAAATCTCAGAAGCCAAGCTGATCAGCTCTCTAACCTCCAGAAGAACATCAAATCCACTGCTTCTCCACAGGATAATGTCAGACATCCCACCTCCCCTGCAAGTCTCCCGCATATTAATAGCAGCTCGCTGACAAAATATACATGCCTGTAATAATGTAAGAGCAAGTGAAGGAAGAAAGACACCAAATCAAGAATTGATCACAAAATTGAGCAATTCCTGCCTTCTTAGAGTGAGCTGCTCTGTGCTCGGGCCTCCTCCCTAGTGGCTGAAGTCTCCAAGTAGAGCAAATTTAAAAAGCTCTATAAGATATCCATAACATGGTTGGTCAGCTCAATAATTAGTTGTCAGGATGACTTTGGGACAGAAAATAAGGAAGTCTCTCAAAATATCATTAAAACTGTTCATAAGCACCTTTTTATTCAAGCATTTCTGTTGGAATAAAAAACATTGTCCCTTTAAAGGGAGCAAGAAAAACATATCCTATCATATAATGACGGTAAGAGTGGATGATGGAGAATAAAAAGCAAGAAGGATGTTGAAGATGGAGCTGACTGGCAAGAGGAGAAGAGGAAGGACAAAGAGGAGGTTTATGGACGTGGTCAGAGTGTGAGAGAGGAAGACACAGAGGACGATGATCCACTGTGGCGAGCCCTAAAGGGAGCATTAGAACGAAAGAGAATACATGTTTTCTAGGCTGAGATATGAGTTTTTGCTTTGATAATGACCAAATACTAAATATTCAAGAACTTCTTTGGGAGAAATGTAACCTAATCCATTTTGCAGGTGCAAATACTTGCCATTACAGCCTCGGATTATATATAATAAATAAAATAAATGATGTATAAGTGCCTTACAGATATTGTGCTCTGGTTTCTGTTCTGTTGGGCCACTGATCCAGCCAATCTGGGCTGTCAAACCTTTTGTTTTGCTAAAACTAATTAGGCTATTCCATGAGCTTTTATTTTAAGAATGTATGCGAGATCAAAACAGTGTGCGGTATAGAACCTTTTGAGGAAAGGCTTTTCTATCTGACACCGTTGGTTGGGGCCAGACCCGGTTCACAAATTGAATTTAACCTTTTATCAACAGGAACGCAACGGCAGTCTAATTCCTCACTAATTAGTAGCGCCTTGTCTTCTGATGAGCTAAATACGAATGGAACTGTCGCTGTTTTTTCCCTTTAAAGGTCACCGCTGTGACCTGCATAGCAAATGAAACCGCCATCATTCGCATGTGTCGCATGCGTGCATCACTATGATTAGTCTAATTATAATCCTAATTAACGTCTAATACCTAATTAGAATGCAATTTTTTAAAATCAATGCTTCCTTTATGGCTCAGTGTCCAGAAAAATCAGAAAGCTGTGAACAAAGTTCAGAAGTGCTTTAAGCAAATCGATTGCTTAATAGCCCATAGGCCTCTGCGGCAAACTGCGAGGGCACTGATTAAATGATTCGCAGGACAAACTATGTAGAACGGCCTCATTGTGTGCCTTTTATTCTACAATGGATGTCTAATTTCCTCCATTACCTACTGTGGGTGGCAAAGCAGAGGCGCCAGGGCGCTCTAGAGTCTATTATGAGTTGTTAATTCTCTCTTTAATGAATTATTAATGTCGGTCTACACTATGATGAAATAAAGTTTTAGTTGAGAGATCTATCATAGACAGCTGGTTACATTCATTGATCATAAAAAGAGCTCTAATGATGTAACTAAAGCCTCTTGGGCCAAATCCTTATAATGAAAAATAATGCTTAACTTTCACGCATCTCGATATTCTGGTGCTGGCAGGGTGTTTGCTGGACCAAGCTCTTGGCCACAGACATAGCCTGGATCTTGGTTTGATCATGATGTGATTAGCTTTTCTCGCTGCTATTCCGAAAGCATGCCAGTAGATCCATCATCCACTGCTCTGATCCTGTTTTACACTCTAAACACAGCCATGAGTGTCACAATGATGCCATGCCTGCTGAGAAGATGCCACGCATTAGCCCTGAGCAGGCGGATCTCCAGCAGATGCAAATCCGGTTCAAACTTCATAGGATGTGTCTTAGTCATCGCTAACAGTGGGACATGTTTTGACCGCTGGTGAATCATTTGATGTAAAAGAGCGAAGTGTTGAAAGCACATGACCATGGCAGGCAGCGCTGGTCTGTATTGTGTGCAAATGAAATGAAATTTTCCAAAATGTTGCCAGGGGCAGCGGTGGCCTGCTGGTTAGGGAGTTGGCCCGGATCGGAAGGTTGTGGGTTGGATCCTCTTACCGGTGGGTTGCTCTGAGGTACCCTTGAGCAAGGTGCCGTCCCCGTCGGTTCGCTCCTCCCTGCGATAGGCTGGTGACCTGTCCAGGGTGTGTCCCCGTCCTTCACCCTGTGTGAGCTGGGATGCACTCCTGTGACCCTAATTAGGGCAAGTGGCCCAGAAAGTGACTGACTGACAAAATGTTACCTTCTAGGTTTATTTGGTATAAAATGAAAGCACAGGAGATGTTGGAACACACTCTTCTACAAGTGATTAACATACTAAATGTTAGATTTGAAAGAAAATATCAGTTCCAAAAACATTCAGATTTTCCATGATTTGTTATAAAGTAAAATATGAACTATACTGTAAACTGATCATATATTCCTATATATTCTCTCTTGCTCTCTCTCTCTCTCTCTCGCTCTCTCTCTCTCTCTCTCTCTCTCTCTCTCTCTCTCTCTCTCTCTCTTACTGTGTGCTAGATTACTGCCGTTTACATGTTAGCACTCTTACAATTATACCCACTAACACATGTTCAAGGAAAGAAAATCAATATGCCATTTTCAGCGTTTTCCTTCTGCCTGCTCCTTACTTACTGTGCAATGACCTGTAAACCTCATTTAACCTCACAACAGTGATCGAGACGCTAAAGACCCACAATAAAGGCACAGACGTCTACAAGAACCTCTGCTCTGTTTTGAATGCAACCCCTCAGATGACCGATCATAGCAGGTGGTCACCAACAATCCAGTAAACGAAGTGCAAGTCTAGGCCCTTATACGAAACCGAAAGCTTTGCTCTAATAGCCAGTGTAAACCACAGAATATAATCAATTTGAGTTATTATTTCAGAAAAGACACTCGCCCATTTTATTCTCAGTTTGAGGAAGCTCAAAGCTTCCCATTTTCTTTCTGTGGATTCAGAACCATCGTTTGATGATAAATGCGTTCCAAAAACATCTCAGCTTTCGGTTTTTAAGGACCCCCTTTAAGACGGCTTATCAGAAATGGTTATAATTAATTTTTTGAAGTTTTATTAACTCTGAAGATATGAAAGTCTGTATGAAGTGTCATTTGAATGGGCGTAAAGGCAGAGACTGACAAGAAGGGCTCCACATGCGTCGCTCGTTCACTCGTCTGCTGCAGTCTCTTCAGCTGCCAGAGGGAATGCATTTGTATTGCAATGTAAAAAAAAAAAAAAAAAAAGGGAAAGAAAGCCTCTAAAGTTCTCTCAATTGAGATATTGGAAAAATAAATAAATATGAGCTCTGTTATGACAAATGGCACACATGTCATAGACAATTCCAAACAGGCAGAACTTAAAAAATGAAGCTGTCTCTTGTGAACTAAATAATGTACACTATTATTTAACTCCCTGCTGGAGTCAACAAGGACTTTTTATTGTGACGTGTGTCAACATGACACAATAACCAAGACTGAAAGAGGCAGGGACTAAATGACAGGCCGAAAAAAACACTGTCAAATAACAAAATCGTTGTGTAAAGACAATTCGTTCATGTATTTTTTTTTTCCTAATGACAACGGAGAGAGTAAAGAGCATGGAGCTAAAGACACAGTTGGTGCTAATGGGAACTGTAATTAATCAAGGCCTTGGAGAGTGACAGAGGCAGCGCTTGACAATTCCTCTGTCATGTCTAGAACAGAAGCACATCTCGTTCGCCTGCTCCAGCACCGCTGGCAGACATTAGCAGAGCTGGAGGGGATGGAGGAAGCTGATAAGAACATCACACAGCGCAACAGATCTAATGCTATAGCTAGAGAGGGAATGGGATTTTCCAGCAGCAGAAAGTAGAATGAGTGAGATTATGCTGTTCCATCGGCGAGAGTGCAAATGCACAATGAGGCATTGACGTAACTGGCTTTTCAGCGGCATCGATTTAAGAAGCGGGTTTCAATAATATATTTAAAAATGTGTTATTTTGGTCAGCACAGTAGCACTTAGTATCCACAGAGAGGGCCTTAAGAGAAAAGCTGAATAGGGTCTTTGTTTTGACTTTATAGGGCTGCTTGCCTGAACGCTACATTCTTAGCGCTCCATCAGCTGGACCAGTTGGTCAGTAACAAGAAACGTGCAAAGTGCTTGTTGTAGCGAGAAGGTGGAAGATCAAGGATGTGTGGATTCTTTCTGTGTGCTTTGCATGTTCTTCCCTTGTCTACTCGGGTTCCCACCGGCTGATAAGGTTTCTTCCCTAACGTCCATAAAGACGTGCATGTCAGGCGGATTGTTGTGACCTGAGCTGTGACTGTATGTGTGAGTGTGTTTGTATTTTTCCCCTTTGATGGACTTTTTACTTTCCAAGAGTGTCTCACTACCTTTAACACTATGCGTGTTGACATCGACACCCCTACGACCCTACTGGATGGATGGATGGGTAGATGGATGAACACACTTTGGTAAAAATACAGCAGATGTGATATGAAAGTAAAAGTGACAACCCTCATCATTGCACCTCTGCATTTAACCCATGCACACCAACACCGTGCAGCAGTGGGCAGCTATTGAAAGCGCCCGGGGAGCAGTGACGGGGATGGTACCTTGCTCAAGGGTCCCTCAGCGCAACCTACTGGTGAGGGAATCAAACACACAATCTTCCAATGCAGGAGCAACTCCCTAACCACTAGGCCACCACTGCCCTACAAGTTACACTAATAGCTTAGGGCTCGTCCGGGATATGTAATGTTCACTAGATTACTATGAAAGGAAAATGCTTAAAAGTGCCCCAATCTTGCAAAACATGATTGATTCAGTCCCAATTTTATGTAATTACACTGAATCATTTCCTAAAGAAACTTAAGCCACTGAAGGTATAAATCCGATTCATGCAAATCACTCCACTCTTCTCCACGGTTTCCTCTCTGCATGAGAAAAATGTGGGATTCAGGACCGCGTGGTTTGCCAAGCAAAGCATGGGATGATGTTAATGTATTCCTTTTAGTAGTACTCAGAAGGAAGTCATTAGTATTACTTGAGATGAAGACACATTAAAATGCTGGATCACCTTTGGGTTTCAACTTGCAAACAAACAAACAGACCCAAAACCAACAGAAACCTGTCTGCAGAAGGTGCAGGAAATGTCTGGGCTCTTGTATTCTGCCAACATTCACCACTGTCTCTGGTGTGCAGGAAGATATGGACCTAATTAGTCGCAGACTTCAGAACCTGAAGAGGTGTGTTTGGCAGTGCAGTAATGCTGCTTCACTCTAATACCGCAAACGACAAAGGTCTGCATGTTGAATTAATCTCGTGCTTCGAAGAAACTTCAAAGGATTTGTAGGACATTTAACAACAGATATTTCCCCAAGTATCTTCCCAAAAAAACGAAAAAAATAACAAATATACAACACTGAGTGGGATGAAATACTCCTCTCCCCCCTTCGGCTCCTTTCATAAACCTTTCTATCTACCGCTTGCGGCTGGGGCAGCAGTGACCTAGTGATTAGGGAGGATCAGAAGGTCGTGGGTTCGAATCTCAGATCAGTAGGTTGTCCTACGGTTCCCTTGAGCAAGGTACCGTCCTCGTCACTGCTCCCCGGGTGCTTTCAAAAGCTGCCACCTGCTGGGTAAAATGCGGAGGTGTAATTTCATTGTGCTTCACTGTGTGCTGGGCTGTGTACTCAATGACAAGAATAGTCACTTTATTATTATTTTTATTACTATTTAATTTGCACTCTGCACTTTAACAATGCTGCTTCATTAGACTGCTCTTCTGTACGGACTAGCTGCAACAATGCTGCTCTGTTCCATCCATATTCATGCACGTACTGCCTGTCTCTTGTCAGATGAACATCCTCTGTCTTTGCAATTGTTTTTGCAATAACTGTTGTCCGTCTGCACTTGTTAGTCCTGTCTGCACTTGTCTGGTGTTCTATGTCATGTTAGATGTCATCTTATGTGTAGCACCAGGGTCCTGGGGGAACCTTGTGTACTGTGTATATGGTTGAAATGATATTTAAACCTACCTGACATGCTTTTGGGAAATGTTGCCTTTGGAGTCTTGGTCTCTATAAGGGAGTGGCATGCTCTTAGGCAGTATTTTGAGCCTTGGTTTCTCTCCTGATTTTGAGTTTTTGCACTTTGCAGTGTTTCTTCTCCATCCTCTTAGTGCGTGTTTTGTTTCTCTCAGTGTTCAAGTCATGAAAAAGAAAAACTGAGAGGGACCAAGGCTCATAAACACTCCTATGAGCTTTAAAAAAAAAAAAACTAGAGAGGAACCAAGACAAAACACCCCATAAGAGGATGAAATGGCCAAAGATAGACCAAGACTCCTAAAAAAACACTCCATGAGAGTGTGACACTCTGCAAGAGAAATCAAGACTGAAAAGAAAAAACATCTTCTAAATGCCTGACAGTCAAGAAACCAAGAATCAATCCAAACAATGAAAGGAATCAAGACTCCAAAGTAAGCACTCCCTAAGAACTTGTAGAGGAAACACTGAGAGAAACCAAAACTCAAAGGGAAACACCTCCTAAGAGCGTAAAGAAAAAAGCTGAAATGGGCCAATATTCTAAAGGGAGATCCATCCTGCACTCATCAATCTTCAACAGATGAAATCTGAAATAAAATATTGCCAGAACTGATTGGCAGAGAGTGCAGTTATGAGGATTAAGAGCTTCTGTCAATGGAAATATGGATGTGCAAGCTTAGAGTTAACCTCATTTCCAGTCTTTGAAAACTATTTGAGGTCAGTGTTGCTGATCATTACTACATTATTTGATTCGTGGAGATAAATAAAGGTGCTTAACACCTTTTCCAAAGACAAAGAGTGTCTGAGATGGTTGAGAAGCTTGTAAACAAGATGGAAACAGGATGATTTTCGGTCAGGAGTCTCTCCTCTCTTCATTTTTTGCTTTTTTTAAATATATTTTGAGGAATAGTTCTTCAGGCTTCTTGAATGATATTCAAAGTTTCTTGTTCACTCCAATTAGAGAGCTATTCCTGAACATAACTAAGAGACTTCAGACTGTGCTGATGGAAAATGGTGGTTGCACTGTTTTGATTGCAAAGCTGCGTAGAATTGTACAAACTCTTTTCTAGATAAATAAATCACTACCTATTGTCTCATTTTCTTACAAAATACAAAGAAACGAGCGGTGGCTCAAGACTTTTGTGTCATAAATATACCAAAATACAACAGAACAGATTTATTAACGATGTGAATTTTGCCTGATTTTATCTGAAACCGTCAATTGTGGTCACTGGGTTCGCAGCAGGAAATACACAGTCAAAACCTCGAATATGAAAGCATACTATTTTAATGTTGCTCTTCAGCTTCAGTTCAACAGCCTGCTCTTTACTGTGCTCATCCGAGTCTATAATAATCCCCTAAAGGACTGCCCAAAGAGCAGCTGCCTCTCCCAATACTCTTGACCTCTGCCTGGAAAGCAAGAAAGATTTCAGCCTCTAATTACTTTTACCTCTATTATAAGCCATTCAGTCGCTAGGGCCAGTATGACCCTTAGGACTTGAACCAGGTCATTGTTTACAGAGTCAGAGCTTCTGAAATGTCTCTGGATATAGCTTTATTTCACCCTTTGGAGAAGAGGTTAAATCCAACATTAATAGAAAGCGGCTGCATTTGGGACGACTCCTTCATCTGATCAATAGATTTTATTATGGAACAATAAAGAGAAGGTGTTGATGTTGATGTTGGCTAAGCATTTTGTCTTCTGGTCCATGAGAGAATCGATGAGCAGGAAGATGAGCTATTCTGCCCTGCATCATCCATCCAGCAGCTCTTCTTAGCAACTTGTTTTTACAGCTACCATGAACAAAAATGACCTCGTTCCTGCATCAGAGAGAAGTCAACATGCGGGTGGGACGGGTGTGGGGGTCCAGTGAATAAAGACACATTGTGTTGGATGTCCCTCAAGCTGAAACACATGAGGCAAAACGGGTTGATAATGGGCTCATCTGCATATTACCAATCGAGGGTTCTCTCTGGAACACATCATCGCAGCATCAAACCAAGGTGAACCATTAGAAGATGTCAAAGGTGCAGACTGTCTACCATCAGTCAAGTTGTATTTAGTCAATGATGTTTGCTAGAAGGGCAAAGAGGGATCACACAAATCCATTACAAAACAGCCTGACTGCGATCTGGTAATGGGATACACGCTTCAGTTAGTTCCTCGCTGACTTGCTACAGAAATAGGCTATTTAAAGAAGAATTCATTTTTAATAAAGGGACTCTCTGGTTACAGTATGTGGCTTGTATTATAATGTTCTGATATATCAAACATTGGCCACACACCAGCTCTCTGACAGAGTTACACAAAAGCACATAGGTTCTCCCCCGGGTTTCCTTATAAAGTTCTCAGAATAAAGATTTAAATGGTCCTTGGTTTGGGGGGAAATAAATCTTGTACTTTACATAAACATTATTATAATATATAATAACATTTATTATATTTATATGTAACCACATATCGCAATTATGCTATATAACATTCAATTTTGTAAAATGCTGATAATAAACACATAGGCTAAAATATATGGAGGTCTAAATACCACATCCACAGTTGTATGCAAAGGTTTATGTGTTAATATGTGTTACTAAATCTTTTGTATATAACATATACGTCTGCATAATTTAATACACAATCACTCTGTCTGCTTTGGCACATTTCAATATATTATATTTACCAATATGTTCAATTTAAACAGATGTGTGGGTAAAAAGATCAGTGTGCCATACATTTGTCTCCTGTATTTACTTACATTAGACCTTGACTAAACATGTCATCTGAGGAGGAGAGTGCACATGTTTGCTTATCACTGTGTATTTTAATGAGCAATAATTTTGGACTAGTGTTGTACACACAGCCTTGCTCGGCTAAGAAGAAAGAGGTCCTTTCCCAGAGTGATGAAGATGCCACACATCATCTAGTCCGCCACTGTCTCCTAAAGAATTTAGAAGAAGGTGTTCATAGGAGGTGCATAGCCTTAAGCATGGAAAACAGCCCAGACTATTAGGCCTCCCCTACCAAACTTTGCAGCCAGCACTTTTGATTTAGACAAGCATTCTGCTGCAACATTCAAACCCAGATCTAATCCACGGGGCTTCCAGATGGTGAAGAGTCATGATTCACTCCAGAGAGCATGTTTCCACAACTCAAGAGCTCTACGCCAATGTGTTTTTCACCCCTCCAGCTAAAGCTTGGCGTTGCACATGATCTCAAACTTGTGAGCAACTGCTCAGCCATGTAAACCAAATCCATGAAGCTTCTTAGAAGAGTGTTTATGCTGACGTTGCTTCCAGATGCTCCTTTTCAGGGTGTGTGGCCACATCCGACTGAGCTGCTGTTGCTCCTCCATGCTTTCAATGATGGCACTTACAGTGAAGGGGCAGCTGCAGCAGAGCAGAAATTTGTCAAACTGAGTGAAGTGACATTTAATGACAGTTCTGCTCAGTATTTCACTCTACTACCCGTGTTGATCTATTAAATGCGTAGCTGCACACTTTATGCACGTTAGCAGTGGCAGAGGGCATAAACTGGGAGGTTGTGAACATTGTTTTACTCTCATCAGCTTTTACATTGCGTTACTGTATTGCTGGATATGTTAGCATGGGTTCAGTTAGCCTTAATCTGGCGAATCTGAGAATTAAAGCCTTTCTGGCCTTCGCTTAAATCTTCCTAGTTATGATCAGCCAGAGCCATGGATGGACATCCCTTCATTTTCCAGTAACCAACAATAAAACCACATTCTCACCATTCCTCATCTGATTAAATGGCCTACGTTGCTTCCATGGAGCTTTTAAACTGGACACTGCATGGTTTATACCGTAGATAGTCATTTATTTCAGGTTTAAAGGAAAGGAAACCTATGAAAATAGGCAGGTATGAGAATGAGAAGGCCAAGTGGTAAACAACTAAACAATAAGAACTATTTAGAAAATGAAAGTAGTAAATTCATTTCACGCACTCACTCATTTTCTGAGCCGCTTGTCCTGATTAAGTTGGCTGGTGGTGCTGGAGCCTATCCCAGCTCTCACATAGCTGAACGCATGAAACACGAAAGGCAGAACACACCCTGGACAAGTCACCAGTCCATTACAGGGGAGACACACAGGCAAACACCCTCACATCTAGGGGTCGATTTAATCTCCAACCCACCTGACGTTCATGTTACTGGAAGGTGAGAGGAAACCAGAGCAACCAGAGGATCAGACAAAGGGAGAACATAGAAAGGACCTGGGAATCAAACCTAGGCTCATGATATATAATTTAACATCCATCCATTATCTGAAATGCTTATCCTGACTCGGGTTGCAGGATGTGCTGGAGCCTTTCCCAGAAAGACAAAAACCCTGTATGGTGCCCGTATAAGGCACCACTTCATAGCGAGGCAAACAAGCAGACAAACACCCAGCGTTACACCTAGCAATCCAGCTGGGACAACAGGGGCAGCAGTGGTCCAGTGTTTAGGGACTAATCCCCAGGATTCGAATCCTGGACTCAAATGCAGTAGTTTGCTCTGAGGTACCCTTGAGCAGGGTACCGACCCCATCACTGCTCACTGTGTGCAGCAGACATCACCAACCAATTCTTTCAACATCACCAAATGCAGAATAACCTAAACAAACAAATAATAAAAAAATATTTAAATCAATGCATTAAGCAAAAGTGTCAAATTGAAATCTGTGGTCTGATCAGTTATAAGTACATTTTTCATGCTCTTTTCTGTGAGTTTGTCGCGTTCATTTCTTGAGTGAGCTGTTTTTCGACTGGGATCCGTACGTGATGACGAACTGCAGCGTGTCAGGCCAGCGCGGGGCAATAAAGGAACAGGTCTTGATGTCTGTGTGTGTGATCAAGCAGAAAATGATTTAGTGAACATGATATATAACGATTAAAGCCGAGCTTATTTGCCTTAACAATAGCAGAGGGCTAAAGGTTATGGGTTTTCCAATAAGCGGGTGTGCTCTTTGATGTGCTTGGAATTAAAGGTAAACGAACGAGCAAATAACATTACTGACAGCATCCTCTCGGGTACCGTTTGATTATGACAGGTATGCTTAACGATATTAGAAAAGCTTTTAGAAGAATGTTTCCAGTCATTAACATGCAGAGGGTGATTCTATTACACAGCCTTGCTCAGCCCACCGGCAGAGCTGCTCAGGGAATAAAGCTTACATTAGAAAAGTGACATGTTTCAGATTGACCAAGACACACAAAAGGCCGTAATGACATGCTGGGCTGGAGTAATGAGTCAGCAAAGTGAAGCAGGAACATATTTGTCTTTTATCCTCAGCTCCATCCTCCGATATGTTAATTCGCAGCAGGCTAATGCACAGAACGAATTCATATTAGAAGAAGAATGACCCATCAAGCTCCCTGTCAGAAAGTGCCTTTATTGTGTGTTAGAATGAAATCAAAATGGGTTCATGCCTTCACAGCAAATTCGCCAGTGTTACATTAACACCCACGGTGTTAAACTGATCTCCAGTGTGCAGTGTGCAGGCGGGACCCCGACACACGCTGTACCCATTAAATTAATACTGGATGTATTACCACGTTGTCCAAATGTGGCTGCAGTGCAGTCAGGAGCACACTGCACAGCAGAGAAATGCTTTTTCGTCGGCGAGGCAAGCAGACGGTTTCATCTTCTCGTCTTTCCAGAGTAGTAACTTGATTAGAGGAGACGCTCAGAGGTTCTTTACCTTGCAAAAGGTTCACGCACCTGAAATTAAAAATAGTTTTTTGTCTGGCATGTAAGGATTAATTCAGTCTGAAACGTCCAATGTTCATGATAAAATGAAACATAATAGATATATTTACTACACAGTGATGTCATGTGTTTTAATTGAACATAAACTATCAATTCTGCCGGCTTTCTCTGAGAGGGTCTTGAACAAGATTTTATAATATATGAAATCACTGCTTAGTAAATAAACAGCACAAAGAAGTGTGTATGAAATGATGAATTCATTCATCTATCTATCTATCTATCTATCTGTCTGTCTGTCTGCCATCATATCTATCTATCTATCTATCTATCTATCTGTCTGTCTATCTATCTGTCTGTCTATCTATCTGTCTATCTATCTATCTGTCTGTCTATCTATCTATCTATCTATCTATCTATCTATCTATCTATCTATCTGTCTATCTATCTATCTATCTGTCTGTCTGTCTGCCATCATATCTATCTGTCTATCTATCTATCTATCTATCTGTCTGTCTGTCTGTCTATCTATCTGTCAGTCTGTCTGTCATCATATCTATCTATCTGTCTATCTATCTATCTATCTATCTATCTGTCTGTCTGTCTGTCTGTCTATCTATCTGTCAGTCTGTCTGTCTGTCTGTCATCACATCTATCTATCTATCTATCTATCTATCTATCTTTTTTTTGTCATCATTGTTCAACCACTAACCTGTAGGTTCAGTCAGCTACTGTGTCACTTTTCTGTATGTAAGTGAAAGTGATGTGAAAGTGACTATTCTTGTCAGTGAGGCCTATTGAGGTCACAGCACAGCACACAGTGAACCACAACAAAACTGGACCTCTGCATTTAACCCATGCAAACACCGTGCAGCTAGGAAAGCGCCCGGGGAGCAGTGACGGGGATGGTACCTTGCTCAAGGGTACCTCAGGGCAACCTACTGGTGAGGGAATCGAACCCACAATCTTCCGAACCAGGGCAACTCCCTAACCACTAGGCCACCGCTGCCCCTAATGTAGTATCTGAATAAGCACAAACAGAATCTGTGATCTGGTAGAAGTCCTGACTTGAACCCCTTTGGAGTGCAGTTCATGCTCTAAATGCCCCAGTGTGGCTGTGTTCAAGAAATTCTGCAAAGAAGAGAAGCCAAAACTCCTCCACTGTGATGTGAAAGACTGATCTACAGCCATACTGAGCCAAGCATTATGAAGTTTTACTCTTCAAGAAGTTCCAAATTCAGCAATGCTGGCCATGCCTGTTCTGGTCATGCTTAAACCTTTTACCCCACAGAGATCTAACGGGAGGTAGTACCTGATTAAACCTGCAGCCTGGTGGTGAAACCGCGGTGACTGTAGAGGACCCTAGTTATTATAAGGATGTGCAGAGAATTATTATGGAAGACCACAACTCGCAACGTCTGCACTGCTACAGTGATAAGGTTCCTGGCCGTGTTCAGCATGTACCTGCATCCAAAGCACAGTTTGCAAAAGTAGGAAGCAACTTATGGCTTCCTTAGCATCTAAAAGATTGTTTCAGTGTTTTTCAGTTGCCATGGTATCCTATGCTGGTTGCTATGATGCTGCTATATGCATAATATATTATGTATATATTTATCAAACAGAGCATCTGGGGGCAGCGGCGGCCTAGTGGTTAGGGTGTTGGCTGCATGATCGGGGGTTCGAACCCCTTCCCAATAGGTTGCCCTGAGGTACCCTTGAGCAAGGTGCCGTCCCCGTCATGCTCCTCCCTGCGATGGGCTGGCAACCTGTCCGGGGTGTCTCCTTCGTCTTTCGCCCTGTGTGAGGCTGGGATGGACTCCAGCACCCCCCCCCGAGCATCTGAAACTGGACGAGTGATGATTTTATTCAAAATCTGTTTGACAAGTTCTCATTCTGCAATCCAGGTTAAAATTCAGAAGAAGCGAATAATACAACTCAGAATAATGCAAGAATAATACAACTCAGAAATCAATAATAAATATTTTGTAGAGGAAAGTTGTGTGGTAATATCACCAAACGGGGCAATGGTGGCCTAGTGTTTAGGGAGTAGGATGAAGGTTGTAGATTCGAATCTGAGACTGGTAAGTTGCCCTGAGGTACTGTCACTATCACTGCTCCCTAGGATATGGCAGCCCCCTGCTGTGTGGTGTGTATAGGTGAAGGTTAAATTTCGTTTCGCTGTGCCGTGTTTCACAATCACTGAAATAGTGTGGGCGGCACAGTGGGTAGCACTGTCGCCTCACAGCAAGAGGGTCCTGGGTTGGATTCCCGGTCTGGGTCCTTTCGGTGTGGAGTTCTCTCCTGACTGTGTGGGTTTCCTCCAGTAGCTCTGTTTTCCTCACACTGTCCAAAGATCTGCACCTCAGAGGGACTGGAGAAATAAATTGTTCATAGGTGTGAGCATGTGTATCGGCCCTGTGATGGACTGCTAACCTGTCCAGGGTGTTTCCTTGCATTTTATCCTGTGAGAGCTGCGATAGGCTCCAGCACTCCCCACATCCTTAATTAGGACAAGTGGCTATGAAAATGAGTGAAAGAGTGAGCAGAATGCATGCATGAATATTCTTCTAAAAGCTATTTCTGTCCATTGATTAAAAGCTCTCAATTGAGTTCACACTCCTGGCTACCATATCGGTAGTGTTTCTGCAGAATAACCTCTGGTGTCTTCTGTTTTTGCAGCTTACTTGACATCTAGAAGGGTCATCCACACAAGCCTCTCTCAGTCAAATGATGAAAGCCTTCTGGCCTGAGGGTAACTTTCTCTGTGGACTGCTTTGTAAAATTCAGAAGTAGTTTATCATTGCTTTTCAAAGTAGTTGACTTGCTGCTTCCCGATATCAGTGGTAGGTTGGTCTTGGCATTTCTTCCTGCTATGGAAGACCCTGAATGGAGTAAATACTTCAGCTCTGCGTACACACCTCCACAAGACACCATACCATGAGGAGTGCTATCCAGAAGTACCATATGCAAAGACATGCATGGGTTAATCAATACACCATGCTCTGAAAAATCTGAGCCCTAGGATCAGAAAGTCATGGGTTCGAGTCCCAGACCAGTAGGTTGCCCTGAGGTACCCTTGAGCAAGATACCGTCTCCATCCCTGCTACCCGGATGCTTTAAATAGCTGCTCCCTGCTGCACGGCATGTGGGAAATGCAGAGGATGCATTTCGTTGTTTTTCCCTGTGCTTCACAATGACCATTAGTCACTTTCACTTAATTCCATCTCTGCTAAAAGGTGTTAGAGCCTGATTACTGCATGCATTGGACATTGAATGTGGCTAAACTGAGAATGAATTGGTCAAAATGACATGAAAGATTGAAAAAATCTATAATTCCCTATAAAATCTGTGTTTATTTAATAAAAAAACTGTTAAAAATCAGCTATTAGCTGAAATTGGCCTTGTCATTGCACAGTTTTAGAATGTTTCGAGAATGAATTTAAGAGTTTTGGAGTCATTTTACAGCTTGAAAACAACGAATGTGAAATAAACAGAGAAAAAGAACAGAGGTGTGTTCTCCTGTGTGTAGACAACCTCACCACAGCTGTCAGTATAAAGGGTCAGAGAAGCTGTTGAGCTGATGGTCATTAAAAAGAAGCATACACAGACTCTGGGCTTCCTGAGCCACTTTTCAACTTCATTTATCATCACAGTCCCCTTAGATTCATTCCCCACAGACACATCAACAGCACTGTTGTGTTGGAACATGATACACAACTCAACTTGGGTCTCAGCTGTCAGCAGTTCTCCTGTGTGCTGCACACACATGAGTGATGAAGTGGTCAGATATGCTAATGCTCAGCCATCGGCTCGATTATTCCTTCAGCCCACACGCCACCTTCGGTTCAAAGATAATTATGAAAGAGCGAAACAAAGACAAACGGGCGGCATATGTAATCAACCGAAGAACCATTACGGATGCAGAAACTTCAGCGTTAATGTAGAGCAGCATGTTGTCCAAGTAATTATGGAACATTAGTATCATTCATTATAAACATTTCACACAACAGACAGGTCTGCTCAAGTTATAAAGAATCAAAATAGGACTGTGCACTAGTTTTTAACACAATACAGTGGTTTGTGGACCTAATTCAGTCCTGAAAATATAGAATATTATCAAAATCCCTAAAAAGGATTATTCTACAAAGGAATTTTCTTCTTTTAGAGTATGCTAGTGTTGCGAAATAACCACAAACCGCAGGCGCGTTCAATAGCTATCCCCTGCTGTATGGGTGAAATGCAGAGGTTGAATTGCACTGTGCTGCCTTTCACAATGACAAGGGTTGTCACTTTCACTTGTGGTTTCATGCAAGGTTCAGTACTGGTCCAATAGTACATGATTTGCTTATAAATCAGAATTTATTTGCCAACGAGAGTCTATGGAGCCATTTAATATTTAAGTGGTGTTCTAGTGGTAAGATAATTGCCTATGGACCAAGCTGTTGCAGGTTCCAGTCCCACCTTCAGCACCACCATCATTGGGTTCCTGAGCAAAACCCTCAACCCTCAACCCTCAAACCCTCAACCCTCAACCTGAGGTACCCTTGAGCAAGGTACCGTCCCCGTCACTGCTCCCAGGGCGCTTTCATAGCTGCCCCCTGCTGCACGGTGTGTACATGGGTTAAATGCAGAGGTTCAATTTCGTTGTGGTTCACTGTGTGCTGTCCTGTGATCTCGCGATGATATGCGTAGTCACTTTCACTTTCACTCTCACCCCAAGTTGCTCCAGGGGGGACTGTCCCTGTAATCAGGAACTGGAAGTCGCTCTGGATAAGAGCATCAGCCAAATGCCATTAAAGTAAGATTTACTCTTGGTTTATAGCTGTTAAGGTCTCAATAAAACATGAACATCTGAAGCTGAGATAATATTCAGTCTATTTTTTTAGATTAAAAAATAATTCATGCTTGATTATTGACAGAGCAGCGGTAACATCAAGTGTTGGCATGTTTCAGATCGGCTTAGTTTAAGCTAAAAAACCTGATAACTGCCTCGTCTATCAGTTGACTCGGTGGTCCATGTGAGCATCGTGGCAGTCAGAGATTACTCGGTTCACAGCACGATGGTTTTTAGTGACTTAATACTGAAGAGATTTGTCAGGAGGTGTCAGTTGTGTGTGTATTTGAGGTTGAATGGCTTCAGAAGTGGCCCAGCCAACAAGATTTCAGGACAGGACACGTCGTTTTTATAATCTGTATTATGCATCCCGGAAACTTTGCTAAAATATAAGTGAAGGACTTGCAACCTGGAGGGCTGCGGGGTCAATCCTCAGGGCAGGAAGGAAAATGTGGGCGAATCTCCTGCAGCTGATCTGAAGCCAAGTAGCCCGTCAATTTCCCAACAGGTGCAGTTCAGCAGCCCACTGCTCCTGAAGTGTTTGTTCACTAGTGGTGTGTGTAGGATGGGCTAAATGCAGAGGACACTGCTTCACAGCACGCATGTGTGTGTGTGTGTGAGTGCATGCATACATGTGTGCAAGCAATCGTAGGCTTCGATCAGTGGATACAATGGATGGATCCTAGCATATCCCATGATTCATTTTGTGGGAGATAATTCTTCTATCATTTAAAAAGGAGGCTTTATTTGTAGGCTCATTTCATATTCAGTTCATGGCCCAGTCAGGCCTTCACAGCCTCTGAAGACCACACCTACATAGACCACTTTAAGGACACAGTCCCGGAATTGGGACACACCTTATTTTTGGGGTCGGTGTTAATGTTAGGATGGGGTTTAAATTCAGCTGCATTAAATGAATAACATAAACTGAATAGCATGCTCAAGCAATGAGTATTTATAACACAAACATCGGACAATAACTGCACGAGCAAATGAAGTGCAAGCAATTAAAAAAGTGATGCAATAACTGGATGGACTCCAGCACTCCCCTGCGACCCCATTTGGGACAAGTGGCAGAAAATGATGATGATGATGATGATGATGATGATGATAAATATTCAAGAAGACATTTAAACCAAACTGTACTGGGAAGTAACAGAAAAAAGAACATTAAAGCACAATAAAACATGCTTTCTTCTCGGTTTGAGCTCTTCATAAATGTCAAAATATTGATTTATATCAATGATATTCACCGCTTTTTCATCATGTTGACCCTCTCCAGGTCACACACACGAACACACACACAGGTTTAGTCTTCAGATTTATTATCACCACTCTGTTTTGATAAATCGTTTGCACATCAAGCCACCAGCCTTTATATTGAGAGCTTTAGAAACAAATAGATGGACATTCTGGTTTCAGTCCAGCTGCACTGTTGATTTGTTTTGCACCACTCGGTACAGATACTGTTCCGGGGAAGTTCTACCTGTTCCCAGTCTCTGATTATTTGTTCTAAGTCAGTGGACTGAAGTCTATAAACCCAAAGTTGCATCTTCTGCTTTTAAAAAAGAAATCATTGGATCTGAAAGGTGATAAGATGAAGCAAGAAAACAAAAGAAGAAAGTTCTAAGATTGGGTACATGATGCAATATTTCATCCCAGCACTTTGCAAGCTAGAAAAGGCAATTTTGCCAGGAGCCAGTCTCCGAAAGTGAATCGTTTCATACATCAATGCATTGAAGTATTAAGCTACAACAGTTAATGAAGTGTGAAGCTTGAGCAGATCTGCATTTTGTTATAAGACAGCACAGCAAGTGTTTCCCCTGGACAGTCTCCAGGCAATCACAACGGAGGTCCAATGAGCGAGAAAAGAATATAGTGTAAAAGAAAGCGGTTTGTCAGGAAAAAAAAACAAAAAACAAAATGGGGCAGTAGTTGAGAAAAAAAACAATAGTGGATCAAATTCGTGCATATTTACATCAACTGCAGCTGATCAGCACAGAAATTTTGGTTTGACACCCAGGCTATGTACAATAATGGAAGCATATATCAATCAGCATTTTGCAAGTTTAAAAATGAGGTCATTTAGGTTCTTCTAAATTCTAGGCCTTTCATTTGGAATGGCTTGTTGACTCCAAGATTCAAGGCCTGGTCATGGATTTGAATTCCAGGTCAGTAGGTTGCCCTGAGATACCTTTGAGCAAGGTACTGTCCCCATCCCTGCTCCCCGGGCCCTTTAAATAGCTGCCCCCTGCTGCACGGTGTGTGCAGGCGAAAAGCAGAGGTTGAATTTTGTTGCGGTTCACTGTGTGCTGTGCCGTGTTTCACAATGACAAGGATAGTCACTTTCACTTTCAGCTCTGGTCCTGCAAGGTAGGTGTCCAGCACGATTTGGTGCCTTCTCCGACAAACCTGGTTCAGCTCATCTGCTAATTGCCAGGTTTAGGGAGTTCATTTCAGAAGAAAACTAGCCTAAGTGTGCTGGACACCAGCCCTCCAGGACTGCAGGGGTGGACTTTGAGCATCCTTGATCTACAAGGAGCACTTTTGATCACCAAACAAATTAAGAGTGATCAAGGGTCCTTTAGTAGGATCCAAAGATCATGGTTAGAGAAAACTGGAAAGCCACTATCCAGATGTTTCCGTGGAAACTACATCATTTTGTAACGTTGAGAATGCTCTGGTTGTTTCATTGTTTGTTTCACTTTTTATGATAATTTTGTGATATTCAGACCTCAGATACTCGCCTCAAATAAAATAATCTCAAACGCAGTCGTTTGTGACTGAAAGGAAAGCACGGCACTTGTGATCCCTCCTGTTAAAAGGACAGGTAGCAGAAGATGGTTTTGAAGAAGATTTGGGCTACAAGGCTTTCATTTGAAGAAAGACAGAGCGCTTGTCCAAGCCAAGCATGATGCTGCTTTAAATCAGCTGTGTTTCAGAGGGTGCTGCCATGTCGTCCCTTTGTCTGTCTCTTCACGGTTCCTTCCCGTATGAAATGATTAGTGTTCTTCTCACAGTGCTTAAGCTGTAATTCATAAAACACCAATGCTCTGTTTGACGAAGTCTCCCTTGAAGTCAGGACAAAAATGAGGATTTGTTCATGTAACAAGCATCTGTGGGAGTTGCAGTAGATGCTCCTCTTCCATGTTTCATATCAGAATAACCAATTGTGATGCCAAATAGACCAGAGTGGGAGGATGTGAGGAGAGTTTTTCAGATCTTCAGGAAACAAAGGTGCGCTGGAAATATGGAAATACAAATCCTGTATAATCTGCAGTTTGCTCATCATTGTGAGAATATTTTACAAAAAAAAGGACTGAATCTAATTCTAATACATGAATGCGCACCGATACACGGCCTAGTTTCGCTAAAATAAAAGCACTATGACCACGTTCTAGTCCAGGGGCAGTCATTGTCCCCATTTCCTCATTTCTGCTCAAATTACTGTAGGCTGCATATTTAGATATGCACAGCACATTTAGGTCTTTTGACACCTCTAATATATTCTGCAATACGAGATTGAACGTGCAAGGTCACGTGTAATTTGTATATTTCCTTTAAAAGCATGCTTTCAATCTGCAGTGAGCTAAATATGGAGGACGTACACCTCGTATCTACAGTCATAGTATATTTACCTGCACTTTGTAGTGGGATTGGCCACTATCACTGTATCACAGTATGCCAGGGTATTTTAAAATATCAAAGCTATCGTTTTTGAGGCTGTGGTGCTCTATAAATAAAACTGATTGTCTTGGCTTAAAAAGGCAGAGTGTTGAAAAACTGTCTCACACACTTAGCCACCCAGGAAAGAGCAAGATGGAAGTTGCTCAATGCTATATTGGTTGTGGAGGCTGTGCATCAGCCGCACATGAAACAGATGTAAATCTTTAGACCTTTTTAACGTCTGCATCCGACTGTGTAGTAGTAGGAGGTACAGAGGACGAGGTATTTTGTACCATCGATCACCTTCACACCAGAGAAACCTTTTAAATTGCGGGAAAAATGGCTTTTCTTCGTTTTGCACAGATCAAATCTGAACAATATCTACTGCATGTGGGTTTGCGTAATCTATTTTATGTACCTTTTGATGCTTCATGTTCTGTCCTTTTTCGGAATCTTGAAATAGAATAAGTTTCTACGCTCTTGCATGCCTTCTTCTGGGGTGCTAGGATGAATTAGATGGCACTGTTGATTCCCAGTACAGCATCACAGCCCATGAGAACTGTATCAGATACAACTATGCCTTAAAACACCAAATACAAATGCCATATCCATCACCTGGGGAGCAGAGATGGGGACGCTACCTGACTCAGGACCTCAGGGCAACCTACAGGTCTGGGATTTGAACCCACAACCCACTGGGTTGTACATACAACATACTGGGACCTAGTTCCTAAACTAGCCTGCCCAGAGTGGCTAGTGGAGCTGATCAAACTGATAAGTGTGACTTCCTCAACAAAACAAAAGCAGGGAAATAAGGAGAATTTGGAGAATGTCTCAGGAGGTTGAGCCCAAAAAATGAAACAGAAAAGTTTTGTTTCTTTTGTTTTGATTGATTTATTTTATATTATATTATGATATAATATTCATGTATCTTTTAAAACAAACCTGAGATGGAGACTGGGCACTACAGCTGCCCAGAAGACGAAACGAAACGAAACGAAACGAAACGAAACGAAACACTGAAATGACCTGCTGTCAGCATGTGTGTAACAGAAAGTTCAGCAGCAGCGCCACTGCTGTAGCTTTATAGTGCTGCTGTTGATTGCTGATTGTTGTCAGCTGTGGCTCTGCACCTCCTCCTGCTTCCTGGAGGGAGACTGTGATGCCCTCTGCTGGATGATGTGGGTACTGTCGCTCCCACCCTGGATGGCTTCCTTTCACCTAGTGACTTGCGAATGATGATTAATTTTGTGCAGTTGTCCATCCATGTATGGAGATGACTGGAAACAGCAGAATAACTGTGAATAAAAGCAGACAGACACAAAATCTGAAGCTTTTAGTTCAGACAGATACTCAGTTAAGAACATCATTATGGCAACAAAACTGAGACTTTTTCAGGACTCATTAATTACAATACAATGCCATGTGTCTGCATCGTTTTGGGACCGTCAGACAACAAACTATATATAACAGATGGTTCTTTCGATGTTATTTTCTTTCCAAAAACTAAAGGAACACCATGAAAGTCTTACCTGGGGAAAATTGCCAAAGTCTTCGCATTTTATTCCTTTAGTTATGATGTCAGCACTCAAACCTTTCAGTTGTTTAACCTGCCTCTGGGCCAAGAAAGAAAGTTTTTGTGCTTTTAACAGAAGTTTGTAAAAGAAAACTATCAAATTATCATTGAAGCAAAAACCGCTATTCATGCCAAGGATACTCTTTGATGAGCATCAGCTAAATATACCCACAGGATTAGCACAAGCAGATGAAAGTAGGAACAAAAAAGTGTGTATCCATAGGCGTAACAAAAAAGATTGATTTGAAAAATAAGAAATATTATCATATATATGTACATTTGTAAATTGTTCAATGTGTGTGTGTGTGTATATATATATATACTGCAGCAACAGCAGCCGATTCTGCTTCTATTGGGAAAATCTGCTGTTTCACATGGTTACAAGGGTCCAACTGATGGACATGCAATTTCAGACTTCTCTATAAATTTCCAATGGAATTCAAGTAACAAGAGTCAGGTCATCATGTCAGTCTATGCAAGCACCTTCACCGTTTGAGAAACCATCCTTGGTTATTATGAGTTATTATGGCCTCGTGCTTGAGTCATTGTCTCCTTGAAAGCTCATGTTCACTCCTATCTAGGCTGTTGAGGGTAAAAAAATCCCATGTTCACTCCATTCTAGGTTGTTGAGGGTAAAAAAAGCCCATGTTCACTCCATTCTAGGCTGTTGAGGGTAAAAAAAACCCATGTTCACTCCATTCTAGGCTGTTGAGGGTAAAAAAGCCCATGTTCACTCCATTCTAGACTGTTGAGGGTAAATGTTTCCTTCAGTGACACCCCAGTACAATTTGCAGAAAAGTAGCCTCCATTAATGATGCTTTGGCCTCATCCATCATTCTTCTTTCTGTTTTATATATATACATATATATGTTGTTGTAAATAATGGAAATCAAAACGTTAATGGGCAGCGGTGGTATAGTGGTAAGGGAGTTGTGGGTAGGAAGATTGTGGGTTCGATACCCTCACCAGTTGCCCTGTGCAAGGTACTGTCCCCATCACTGCTCCCCGGGTGCTTTCAATAGATGCCCCCTGCTGCGTGTGTGTATGGCTGAAACACAGAGATTGAATTTCGTTGTGTTGTGCTGTGCTGCGTTTCATAATGACAAGGGTAGTCACTTTCACTTAAAGAAAAAATCTCTATAAGAGCTGAACGTTCAGACAGACACCATTGCTGCCAAAAATGAGACTTTTGGGAAATCACTAAAGAAAATGAATGAAAGCAGAACATCCATGAGATCTATTATTCAGCACAATACAGATCAGGCTGATCTCTTTGAAGACACTGAATAGTACACCCCTGCATGTGAGTAACTTCAGAGTCTGCTGTTAGTTGAGAGATCTGATCTAATATGAAAGATTTATGAATTCTTTGAAGGGAATATTTATTTAAAACATTGATTTACAAAACATTTTAACGTTCATTCCATATTTAGAAAGTGATCGTAGAAGCTTTTTCCAAATAAAGAGACAATAAACGCTGACTGAGTAAACCACTGAAGGAATTTGGTCATGTGCTTTTGGTGCAGAGGCCATTTTCAAAGCTGCACCTGCTTCTCTCCGTCATTAAAAATCTTTTTTTTTTTTTTTTCTGGTCGGGTCCTGGTAGCAAACTGCTCCAGGTTGTCCATAATCCTCTCAACTGTTTTTGATTTTTAATCTGGAGTAGATTCATGCACTGAAAGTGTATTTAAAGTGTCTGGATGCTCTCTCTGCATACATCAATCAACTCATGAGGATCACAGTCTTATCTTTCTTCTGTAGCTGTTCCACCTTCTGTTTTCCTCTCAACAATCTGCACCGTCTCCACAGTAAAACTGAGTGGCCGCCAAACAATGCCCAATAGGTCAAGCACACAGCAGTGACCCTGAGCCTGCTCAACTGGAGCTGTTTTTAATTGGGGGTTGTTGATGCTACAGGGCTTCCCTTTTCTGGTTTCACGCATGATCAGTGAGTGTGTGTGTGTGTGTGTTTATGAGTGTGCACTCCGAAGGCAATGTTTCAAATTTACTCAAACAACTGCGTTCCTTTTTTCGGTTACTCACCGATGCTCCCTCGTTTTTCTCGCTGCTCGTGTTAGAAATGGCATTCATTTTAAAGGTACAATCCAATTAACTGTCCAACCAGCTTGACTCCAAATCCCAGGCAAGTTCATTACAGACCAGATCCCACTGCATGAGTTTCACCAACAACCAGCGATCACCTGAGCAGTATTGATCAGTTGAATAAAAGTGATTGAAGGCTAAACCCTGCAATAATGTACAAACTGCCCCTGGGCTGATTCCTACAACTATCGAATTTCACCAAAACAAGTGGTGATTAATTGATGGATCAGCTGTGGTGCACGGAAACAAGCTGCCTGGTGGTTCTTTACAATTCATTAGCAAGGCCAGCAGGTAAGCAGGTAACAGGAGTGTTTATTTTTCGAGAGTTACTTCTGCAGAAATGATTTGCTCTGTGGGGCAGCGGTGGCCTAGTGGTGAGGGAGTTGCCCCCGCATTGGAAGATTGTGAGTTCGATTCACAAGTAGGTTACCCTGAGGTACCCTTGAGCAAGGTACCGTCCCCGCCACTGCTCCCCAGGCGCTTTCAATAGCTGCCCACTGCTGCACGGTGTTTGAGTGCATGGGTTAAATGCAGAGGTCCAGTTTCGTTGTGGTTCACTGTGTGCTGTGCTGTGACCTCGCAATGACGAGGGTTGTCACTTTCACTTTCACAAAAAAAAAAAAAGCAGCATACAAGCATCATTTACAGGAAGTGGGCAGCGATGGTCTAGTGTTTAGGGACAAGGCCCCAGGATCAGAAGATCGTGGGTTCGAATCCCAGATCAGTAGGTTGCCCTGAGGTACCCTTCAGCGAGGTACCATCCCCATCACTGCTCCCCGGGCGCTTTCAATGGCTGCCCTGCTGCACGGTGTGTGAGTGTGTGGGTAAAGTGCATTTCGTTGTGGTTCAGTTTGTGCTGTGAACTTGTTTCACAATGACAGGAATAGTCACTTTCACTTAATTCACGCAGATGTTTAGATGTTTATGAAAAGCAAGTTTTAGAACTATTAGCGTTATGATTATTCAATTCTTAGCATTAGCATTATTATTTCTTTTCACCGATGTGGTGATTAAACACACGCATATTACATGATTTAATGAGAAATTATGACATCGGTATAAAAACTGAATTTTTAAAAGTACAAATCGGGAATTTTTAGATGCTCCCTGAACACCTTGTTCACAATATGATCCTGATGGATTGTTGGAACATGCGTGTGCCATCAGGAAAGACTGGCCGTTCGGTATGTTCAGTTAATCAACTGATCTCAATTTTTGGGCACATATATCTTTTAAGAGCACACAGTGAACCACAACGACACGCAGCCTCTGCATTTCACCCATACACACCGTGCAGCAGGGGGCAGCTATTGAAAGTGCCCGGGGAGCAGTGATGGGGATGGTACCTTGCTCAAGGGTACCTCAGGGCAACCTACTGGTCTGGGATTCAAATCCACGATCCTCCGGTCCTGGGGCCTCGTCCCTGAACACTAGACCAATCCCGCCCCAGCCGTTGTTTAACCCAGAACTTAGACAAGCCCAGATCGTCACACTGTCCCTGCAGACCTGTATGACGGGCACCAGGCATGACGGGCACATCACTTCATCTGTCTGTTTTCTTACCCTGATGCAGCCATCTGGATTCAGACCACATGACCCTTTGTCGTTTCTCCGAAGTCCAATCTTTACGCTGCCTGGCAAGATGAAGCCTTTTCAGCCTCACTGATAAGTGGTTTTCTATGAGGCTACACAGCTATTAGTCCCAATACCTTGAGTTTTCTTCACAATGTGCACATGGAAATGCTTCCCTTTTCACTATTAAACAACCGTGAGTTCTTTGGACAGGGTTGTTATAGAAAGATGCTACTGCTTCAGATAGGGTTCAAGAACGTTTTGCCTGAAATATATTAATCACTGCAGTACTTATCCAAAGGACAGATCTTAACTGCAGGTAGTGACTTGTTTTTGGCAGCCTAACGAGATATAAATATATTATCCTCAAACGTAATAAATCTAAGAGAAATGAGTTGGATTGTACACTGATTTTTTTGATAAATAAGGGCAGTTTTTACAAATGAATGTTTTACCCTTTTGAAGGTAGACATGTTTACTCCCCTAAAGGCTACACACAGGTTTTATAGCATTATCATATATTTTAATGCTTAAGAAGGATCGGTGGTCAAATTTTATGTTGTTATTACTGTTTTATAGAACTGGCTGTTTTCTAATTCACATGTTCAAAACATTTCTTAAGAAATTTTAATGAAACAATGGAAATGAAGTCTATACGGAATAGAGATGCAGCCGGCTGCGCATGTTTTTGTGTATATTAACTAGATGGGCATCAGTGGCGAAAGAACTTTGAAGATGTTTAATCAAATGTTGCTTATAAATCTTTAATGAATAATGTTACAGCGGTTGTTAGGAGGCTGCTAGGTTGTTGTTATGTGGTTGCTATGAAGTCTCAGGCGCTGTAGTTGGTAATGTTGTTGCTTTAAGAAAAGGAAACAGATGATGCACCGTGGAAACCCCTAAAGGGAACAGCTGAAAGAAAAAGAAAAAATTACTAAAGTGCTCCTTTGGGGATGCTTTAGTATTCCGGGTGGTTGCTAAGGTGTTGCCAGGTAGTTTGTTTGATACCTCTGGTAATAGACGTGTGTGTGTGTGTCTGTGTGTGTGTGAGCTCTAAATCATCTTTACATACCTCTAGACTGTTAAAAAGAGGGCAGCAGAGCTGGAAGTGTCAGGGTTAAAGATGCTGAGATTTTGATTGGGTGTGACGAGGATTGATAGAAATTAGAAGGACAGCTCAGGTTAGACGTTTTGGAGACACAATTAGAGAAGCAAGGACGCGTTGGTTTGGACATGTCCAGAGGAGAGACGAGGATTATATCAGGAGGAGGATGTTGAAGATGGAGCTGCCAGGAAAGAGGAGAAGAGGAAGACCAAAGAGGAGGTTTATGGACATGATGAGGGAGGACATGCAGGCAGTTGGTTAGAATGAACCAAGGATGATCCACTGTTGGGACTCCTTAATGGGATCAGCCAAAGAAAGAAGAAGAAGAAGAAGAAGAAGAAGAAGAAGAAGAAGAAGAAGAAGAAGAAGAAGAAGAAGAAGAAGAAGAAGAAGAAGAAGAAGACATTCTTAAGCTACTGCTGCTTAAACTGTGTTCCCCTGCAATTCTGTGTATTCCACTTGAACTTTTCTAAAAAAGGGAATATTTTTCATGGCAGATTGGGTGGTATTGCTGGCAAGTAGCCACACAAGCACCTGGCAGAACAGAAACATGCTTAAAAGCTACAAAACATGTTTCTGTTCTGCCAGGTGCTTGTGTGGCTACCAAAAAGGTCTTCACAGAAGGTTTCCCGTTGCAAAATTTCTGGCTCCTGTGGCAAAACAAAGCCTCCAAAATGCTCACACACCACCAGCCTGAGCAAGCCATGTGATTCAAATATTCAAAAGCCCACACTTGTTCCTGGGTGTGTAAGAGCACTGCCAACATGCTGGTTTATCAATCATACAGAGAAGGACTAAGAACACAATTGAGGGGTGCATTAAATTAACGAACAGAAAAACTCTTTGGAGCGATGGTGCACAGACCGCACGGCTGAAACAGAAGGAGAGGTACATTTAATAAGAATCACCGCAGAAGGGCTCTTTAACCGTCTCCACACAAGTGCGTGTCCCTGTGTGCTTCGGAACAATTCTCAAACCTACTAACTGCTACATCTCTCAGCTTATTAGGACAGAAAGCTCGGAACATTCTCTGGGATTTTGCTCAAAGTGTGTAATGCCGCTTTCTGTGACAGAAGAGATAGTGAGAGATGGAGCGTTTCTTAAGAGTCTCAGCTCGGTTCGCTGCAGACCACCGACTTCACATAATCAGCAGAGTTCCCTCTGAAAAGAGAGGTGCAGTCTCCGGCTTTGCAGTGTTACATTTCCACATGTACAACGTGCTGATGGACCGTCCTGCATTTTTGAGGTTTCACTCGTGATGTCTCACACTGCCAATGTCCACAAAAAACCCAAGCAAGTATCTGCAAACCACCAACTTGAAAACATCATTAATTCGAGTTTACTCTGGAGTTATTCTGACTGTAACCTCTGATTGGTTTCCATGAGGTGGTTTATGTCATTTCTCCAAAGGATGTCTATAATGATTATCACACTTTCACACTCAAAGCTCAATAAAAATCAAAAGCATGGTAGTGTTAATTAGGCTTCGTGGCACCTACATAGGCATTTAGCGTTGTATAAACCAATATTTCCATAATGTAAGAGTTTGTTATCATTACACTTGCTTACAGTTTATAGCCGACGGTCACCAGCACATAAAACCATGAGGTGATATAAGACGGAACTTACTGGCTTGACTCGAACCAGAGCAAACACAATTAAATGCTCCTTTGGGCACGTCTGTATTTAAGAAACCACTTTTCCACAGAAGAGATTTTCTGAAATGTTGATTAGGATGAATATAACCTCAGGTTGTTTCTCTGATTCAGTTTCTAGAAGATAAAAGGCTCCAATATTTGGATTCTGGAGGTCACAGTTCATATAAATGACGAATGAATTGGTTAGAAGGAAAATCACTGAAAAATGCTGGGAAAAATATTACCCCTCTCTCACCTCTAAAGCGAATCCCCTCTGAATGGCGCTTTAGACACGTTTGAGGTCTGAAATCGGCTGCTTAATTTTTGCACTGGAGCTAAGAAGTTCATACCACATCATGCAGGCTACAGGCTTAATCTCTGACCAGGCGAGCTGGTGTTTCTAACTTCTCCACACACCTTGATAGAGGAACGACACTGACCTGGCCTGGACTTTTGGTCTTGTGGTTGGAGACCCGCCGAGTGTTTCCATAAATGTTCTGCTAAAACTGTGTTTTTTGAAAAGTGGCATTTATTAAACAGAATGGAAAACTTTAAAAAGTACGGACTGTTCTGAATGACAGAAAGCTTCTTGTAAATGCTGCCCAGGTCCTTGCCAGTAACCACTTTGCAGAGCCAAAGGTCTTTAAATAGCTGAACCATGAAGTCACTCAAATGTTTTGGGAAGGAAAGTAAATCTAGCGGTTTTTTTTTTCGTTTGTTTGTTTTTGTGACTAATACACTGCAGTCAAACACAAGCGAACTCCAGCTACTCAGACGAGCACTAACATCGCAGCATGTTTTTGCAGATTTCTTTTCGCCGATTTCCTACACTTGGATGAGTGGAAAGTGAACACCTGATTCTTGACCGACTGATTACATTAAAGACCAAATACATCTCAGGGAGCCTTCAGAGTGCGCACTGCTGTTTCTGAGCCGTTATCACTTCATCACTGTCTCTACCTCTGATTTTCCATTGCCAGCATGCTTGCATTGATCTCTTTGGAATTGACATTTGTTATAGTTTACCTCTCTTCACTGGATGCTCTCCATGGATTTTCTCAGTCAGTGACTGCCTAGAATCTCATTTGTGATTCAAAAAACTTTGCATTTACATTTGAACTTTAAAATACATACGAACTATTGAATTAATGGGAATGATTGATGTGTCTGCGTGTTAGCTGAACCCTTTCAGATCAAGCAGGTTTTATTGTCATTTCAACCTGAAACCAAACAACGTTCCTCCAGGACCCTGGTGCTACACAGACAACATCTAACATGACATAGAACACAACATAAAACAAAGGACTAACAAGTGCAAACAGTGCAAAACTATTGCACAACAGAGGACAGAGAACATTCCTCCAACTCAAGAAACAGAGACAGTAATGTACATGAATGTAAATGGAGTAGTGCAGCAGTATTATAACTACCACTGCATAGAGCAGCACCATCATGACGAATGCTGTATAGAGCAGCACCATTGTGACGAATACTGTATAGAGCAGCAGTATAGTGACTAATACTGTATAGAGCAGCACCATCATGACGAATACTGTATAGAGCAGCAGCATCATGAGGTATACCGTATAGAGCAGCAGTATCATGAGGAGTACCGTATAGAGCAGCAGTATCATGACGAATACTGTACAGAGCAGCAGTATCATGAGGAATACCATGTAGAGCAGCAGTATCATGACGAATACTGTACAGAGCAGCAGTATCATGAGGAATACCATGTAGAGCAGCAGTATCATGACGAATACTGTACAGAGCAGCAGTATCGTAAGGAATAATGTATAGAGCAGCAGTATCAAGAGGAATATTGTATAGAGCAGCAGTATCGTGACTAATACTGTATAGAACAGCAGTATCATGAGGAACACTGTATAGAGCAGCAGTATCATGAGGAATACTGTATAGAGCAGCAGTATTGTGAGGAATACCGTATAGAGCAGCAGTATCATGACGAATACTGTACAGAGCAGCATTATCGCAAGGAATACTGTATAGAGCAGCATTATGATGAGGAATACTGTAAAAAGCAGCAGTATTGGGAGGAATACTGTATAGAGCAGCAATATCATGACTAATACTGTATAGAGCAGCAGTATCATGATGAATACTGTACAGAGCAGCATTATCGTAAGGAATACTGTACAGAGCAGCATTACCATAAGGAATACTGTATAGAGCAGCATTATCGTAAGGAGTACTGCATAGAGCAGCAGTATCATGAGGAATACTGTATAGAGCAGCAGTATTGGGAGGAACACTGTATAGAGCAGCAGTATCGGGAGGAATACTGTATAGAGCAGCAGTATCGGGAGGAATACTGTATAGAGCAGAGGTATCGTGAGGAATACTGTATAGAGCAGCAGTATCATGAGGATTACCGTATAGAGCAGCACCATCATGACGAATACCGTATAGAGCAGCAGTATCAGGAGGAACACTGTATAGAGCAGCAGTATCATGACTAATACTGTATAGAGCAGCAGTATCATGAGAATATTGTGTAGAGCAGCGGTGTCATGGCAACACTGTATAGAGCAGCAGCATCGGCATTTATATTGTATAGAGCAGCAGTATCATGGACTAATAATTGCATAGACAGTATCAAGGAGGAATGATTGTGTAGAGCAGCGGTGTCATGACGAATACTGCAGAGAGCAGCAGTATCATGACCAATACTGTATAGAACAGCAGCATCATGAGGTTAATTGCACAGAACAAGTTACACTGCTGAGGATTAATGTGATAGAGCAGCAGTATCGGAGGAATACTCAGATAGGAGCAGCAGTATCGGAGAATACTGTGACAGAGTGAGGTATCATGAGGAACACTGTATAGAGCAGAGGTGAACACATGGAACACTGACAGAGCAGCAGTATTGTGGGGATGGAATACTGTAGCAGAGTAGAAGCACATGAGGAAACAGGCATATAGCACCACCAAGGATCAATACCGTGAGCAGAGCAGCAGTATCATGAGGAACACTGTATAGAGCAGCAGAATGTGAGGAATACTGTATGGTATACAGCACTGCTGAGGATTACTCGTATAGAGCAGCAACATCATGAGGAACACAGTATAGAGCAGCAGTATCAGGAGGAACACTGTATAGAGCAACAGTATCATGACAAATACTGTATAGAGCAGCAGTATCATGACTAATACTGTATAGAACAGCAGTATCATGAGGAACACTGTATAGAACAGCAGTATCATGAGGATTACCGTATAGAGCAGCAGTATCGGGAGGAATACTGTATAGAGCAGCAGTATCGGGAGGAATACTGTATAGAGCAGCAGTATCGGGAGGAATACTGGTATAGAGCAGCAGCACGAGGAAATACTCAGAGCAGAGTGTATCATGAGGAACACCGCATAGGAGGCAGCATCGAGAATACTGTATAGAGTAGAAGTATCATGAGGAAACAGTATAGAGCAGCACCATCATGACGAATACCGTATAGAGCATTAGCAGTATCATGAGGAACACTGTATAGAGCAGCAGTATCGTGAGGAATACTGTATAGAGCAGCAGTATCATGAGGATTACCGTATAGAGCAGCAATATCATGAGGAACACAGTATAGAGCAGCAGTATCATGAGGAAACACTGGCAGACAGCAGCATCATGAGGAATACAGTATAGAGCAGCAGTATCAGGAGGAACACTGTATAGAGCAGCAGTATCATGACTAATACTGTATAGAGCAGCAGTATCATGACTAATACTGTACAGAGCAGCAGCATCATGAGTGAAGGCAGAGCATGCACTCATGATCTATCACTGTGAGTAGAGCAGCAGTATCGTGACTAATACTGTATAGAACAGCAGTATCATGAGGAACATCAGGAGAGAAATAGCAGTATCATGACGAACAACCGTATATGGCACAGCATCACGACTAATACCGTACAGAAATTGTTGTGCATCGCTGAGGAACACCGTATAAACAGCAGCATCATGAGGAACACCGTATAGATAAGCAGCACTTATGATTACCCGATAGAGCAGCAGCATCGAGGAATACTCAGAAGTGGAGCAGCATCAAGGAGGAATACTGTATAGAGCAGCAGTATCGGGAGGAATACTGTATAGAGCAGCAGTATCATGAGGAAACAGTATAGAGCAGCACCATCATGACGAATACCGTATAGAGCAGCAGTATTGTTAGGAATACCGTATAGAGCAGCAGTATCAGGAGGAATACTGTATAGAGCAGTGAGACCATGAGGAATACTGCATAGAGCAGCAGCATCATGAGGAATACTGGTAGAGTTGTTATATTGTTAGGAATACTCAGAGCAGCAGCATCGGGAGTGAATACTGCAGAGCAGCATCAAGGGGAGGAACACTGCATAGAGCAGTATCATGAGGAACACTGTACAGACAGCAGCATCATGAGGAACACTCTGTATAGAGCAGCAGCATCATGAGAGTGGAACACTGGTATAGAGCAGCAGTATCAGGAGGAATACTGTACAGAGCAGCAGTATCATGAGGAATACTGTATAGAGCAGCAGTATCATGAGGAATACTGTATAGAGCAGCAGTATCGGGAGGAATACTGTATAGAGCAGTAGTATAGGGAGGAATACTGTATAGAGCAGCAGTATCATGAGGAACACTGTATAGAGCAGCAGTATCATGAGGAAGACTATGAGCAGCATCGAGAATACTGCATAGAGCAGCAGCATCACAGGAACACTGTATAGAGTGTGAGTATCGAGTGGAATACTGTATAGAGCAGCAGTATCATGAGGAACACTGCATAGAGCAGCAGTATCATGGGGAATACTGTATAGCGCAGCAGTATTGTTAGGAATACTGTATAGAGCAGCAGTATCATGGGAGGAATACTGTATAGAGCAGCAGTATCATGAGGAACACTGCATAGAGCAGTATCAGCGAACACTGCATAGAGCAGCAGTATCATGAGGATTACCGTATAGAGCAGCAATATCATGAGGAACACCGTATAGAGCAGCAGTATCATGACGAATACTGTACAGAGCAGCAGTATCGTAAGGAACACTGTATAGAGCAGCAGTATCATGAGGAATACTGTATAGAGCAGCAGTATCATGAGGAACACTGTATAGAACAGCAGTATCATGAGGAACACTGTATAGAGCAGCAGTATTAGGAGGAGTTTAGGCAGAGCAGCAGTATCATGAGGAACACTGTATAGAGCAGCAGTATCATGAGGAACACTGTATAGAGCAGCAGTATCATGAGGAATACTGTATAGAGCAGCAGTATCATGAGGAACACTGCATAGCGCAGTATCATGAGGAACACTGTATAGAGCAGCAGTATCATGAGGAACACTGTATAGAGCTAGGCAGCATGAGGAAACAGTATAGAGCAGCACCATCAAGACGAATACTGTATAGAGCAGCAGTATTAAAAACAAACACTATATTGGGCACCAATATCTTAACTAATATATATATAGAGCTGTATAGAGCTGCATCAAAAATGTGTGGAGTGCAAATCTCAATAATAATAATAATAATAATAATTATATAATAATAATAAACTTATAAAAACTTATAATAATAATAATAATAATAAATATTTGAGTAAAAAAACAGCAAGAGTTATATGAAGTGGATAAATATTATGTGCATGAAAGTGATCCTGGATGTGTTACGCCCTGTTCAAAGGCTATGGCAGGAGAAGAAACTGGTTTCATCATGTGGTAGTGAGGTCAGATGCTACGCGGACCTTTCTGATGGCAGGAGGGGAGAACGGCTAGAGCTCAACTCTTACTAATTTTAGTGCTGGAGGTTTGGTAGTAATGCAGCTATAAATCACTGCAAGTCAAAAATCACACAAATGATTTCTATAAATAGCACAAAACCTCTTTCAAACTGCATTCACATCTTTATTAAGGTGGACAAGACTGTGTGTAGAAAACCGCTAATTTGATGCCTTGATGTTCCTTTAAATCAAGCATTGTTGGACTTTATTTAATGTAATAAGCATTTGATGTTTTACTGAGAAAAGCACATTTACTGCCAAACCAAAAAGCTTTAAGCAGTTTCTAGACTTGCTTAGATTTTTTTCACAGTACTGCACATTATAGCAAAGATTACATAGAACACATACCATTGATTCTGGCTTATTTAGATAATCCTGAACTGCAGGGGCCTTTCACATCCTAAGGTCTCTTAGGAAGAAGGATTTAAAAGCCATATACCAGTGCGAAAAAATATGGCTCAGCCATTTCTTTCTTAATGGAAGTGATTTAAACTGTCTTCCTAATGGAAAAAGGATGAGAAGGTAATTAGTACGGTGCAAGATATCTGAGACAATCCTAAAAGTCTGGCTAGAAATATGATTTATGTAGTGGATTGACAAGAATGGAAGGTCACAGGCTGTTCTCACTTCTACACTCAAATATAGCCAGAAAACTCAGAACACAGAAACTCCATCAGATACCAGGAACAGGAGTGGAGTTTGTGATCCATATCTAATCATCTAATACCCCAGGCTGAAAGAAATCAAATTCTAGACTAAAAACCAGCAGAAGATCGTTGTTACTGCAGAAAAGTCTTTATTTACACCCTGATTTCAGAAGTAATGATGGATGAGCGGGTGTCTACAAACAATTGGACATATATTTCTTTACAGAATGTATTTCACAGATTAATTGGGCAACTAATTGAATAACACCTTTATATACCCCAATATTTTATATCTTTCTTGTATTTCTAATATATTGTTGAGGAGCAGTTCTCCAGATCTTCTTGAAGGACAGTGTTGTTGTCTCTCATTTTCAGTACAGTCTCCTGTAAATTTCCGAGCAGTTGTCCAGATCTTCCTGAAGGACAGTGTTGTTGTCTCTCATTTTCAGTCCAGTCTCTGTACCTGAGCAGTTGTCCAGATCTTCCTGAAGGACAGTGTTGTTGTCTCTCATGTTCAGTCCAGTCTCTGTACCTGAGCAGTTCTCCATCCCCAGCGCATGCTGCTGTCTCTACTCAGTCCAGTCTCTGTACTCGAGCAGTTGTCCAGATCTTCCTGAAGGACAGTGTTGTTGTCTCTCATTTTCAGTCCAGTCTGTGGACAAATTTGTTCCAATTTCTTTCATGTAATTTATCCACTATGTCAAAGAGTTTGATACATAAAAAGGTGATTCTCTGGCAAAAATTAAAAGAAGAGTCTAGAACCACAGGTAGGAAGGAAAGGGTGAAGATCACACTCAGGTAGTGCCTCAGAAAAAAGGAGAAAGGAGAAAGCAGAACAAAAGCATTATCATCAGGAGACATTAAAATGCAGGAGCTGAGACACAGAGTCTATGGTTTCATCCTGATACCTGCTGGAATATTTTAGTACTATTTAAACGGTAAATTTGTTTTTACCAATACAGCACAAAAAAGCGCAGCACTGTGACGATGAAATGCATTGGCTCCAGACACACACACACACACACACACACACACACACACACACACACAAAGACACACACACACACTTAAAATAAATGCAATAAAAAGTGAAAGAAACATTCTGTTAACTGCATAACAGAATGAATAAAAGTATGAATGTGAATGGTGCCTTATCATGACGTGTCTGTAAATTACTATAAATAAAAATCACTCCTGCCGTTGATTTATGGACTTTATTTGACGTGATGTTCATTCAGTGATTTGTTGGCAAAAACACACTTCCTGCCAAGATCAACTGCTTTAGCTTTTTTTTTCTGGAATTTAGAAATAATTCTGAAACATCTTCTTCTTTCTTCTTTTCAGCTGCTCTTTGCCTAGGGCTCATGAGCAGATCAACCGCTCATTTCTTCCTGTCTCCTCTGCATCTTCCTCTTTCACACCGACTGCCTGCATGTCCTCTCTCACCATCCATAAACCCCTTGGTCTTCTCCTCTCTCCTTTCCTGGCAGCCCATCTTCAACATCCCTCCTCCCAATATGTTAATCCTCGCCTCTCTCTGGACATGTCCAAACCACTTTGTTTCTCTTAACTTTATTTCTCTATAACGTCTAACTCTGATCCGTCCCTTTTCATTATACTCATTTCTAATCTCTGGTCTAACTCTTCACACACTCAGCCACAAATCTCAGCATCTTTAACTCTGACACCTCCAGCTCTGCCCCCAGTGCCGTGTTGTATACACTATGAATAAACATAAAACAAAAGCAGATGTTTTTAAAGAAACACGATCTTACCTGGAAGCATAAACTCAGAAGAACCCATGTGTGGTTCCTGATGACTCCATGGGTTATGCCCCATGATTGGAAGATCATGGGTTTGTATCCCAGACCAGTAGGTTGCACTGAGGTACCCTTGAGCAAGGTCCATCACTGTCCCCATCACTGCTCCTCCAGGCACTGTCAATAGCTGTGCCCTGCTGTACAGTGTGTGTGAGTTAAATACAGTGGATGCATTTCTTTGGGGTTCACTGAGTGTTGTGCTGTGTTTCACAATGGCAACTTGTCGCTTTCACTTTCACTTCTCCGGGCGCTGGACATGGCTGCCCAGAGCTGCATGGTGTGCAGGGGTTAAAATGTATTCGAGTGCACTTTCATTTCACTTCCACTTCACTAGTAGATGGTCATTCCAAAGACAGGAGCTAGTGTATATATGTATATAAGATATTATCTATATTATGTATACATAAGATATATATAAGATTTTATGTTTTATAGGAAAGAACCCTGGTATTCTATGGATGCTTGGTGTGAAGAGGGACACCAATTATCCTGTGCATTTTCTTCTGTTTTGCGGTTTGCTCTTCTGGATTTTGGTTCCTGATTGGTATTGTCAGTATTTCTGTGGGTTTTCTCTGCTTGCCTTGTGTGTGTTTTTTTGACCTCTGTGACCTCCATCCCCCTTTCCAATCATCTGCCAGATTTGCGTGTGTCCCTTTTGCCCACAGGATCCTCGCTAAAGCAGTATTGTATATACGTGTCTATCTTTCTGCTACACATACCGGGCCATTGAAGAGGATCACTATTCCAGATCTATGCATAGCATCACTTTATATTGATGTGGGGCAGAACTATTCTCTCTTTTTCTTTAACTATCTTGCTGTGTGTGTGTGTGTGTGTGTGTGTGTGTGTAGGTGTGTGTGTGTGTAGGTGTGTGTGTGTGTGTGTGTTTGAGCACAAGACTATGGACTGAGAGGAAAGGCATCTAATATAAATGTAAATTGCAGCTTAAATAAAGAAATATAATTTTGTTTTTCAGCTAGGTGGAGAGCCATGCATCAAAAAGTCCTTTTGCCAGGTTCCTCGCACTGTGGCACATTCTCTGTTGATGAAATACGACTATTGGAGCAGAGCCTTCAGTTCGGGCCGTAAAAATTAAAAAGTGCTTAATACACGTGGAACAAAATTGTATGGTAAGACTCATTTCTCCAGAGCCCCTGTGGGCTTGTGGTATATTGTTGGGGCGAGTGTTTATGGGCTTTATTGAACACAGACATGTGACAGCTTATTAAAAACATGTAGGGACTTCACACGTCTCTAGTTTATCGTCGAGTAAATCTACTGGTTAGTCTGCGGATCATATTCACAGTCAGTCCCTAGACTGATTTTTTTTTTTTTTTTTTTTTCAACCTGAATCCTCAACATGATCGAGCTTCATTATGTAGGTTATAATCTGACACAGGGGGTCTTCAGTCCAGCTTCTGAAGGCCAAACCAATGGGAAAGCTTGGTGCTATAATTACCCAGATGTTGTGGTTCATGGTCAGATGAACATGTTGCAGTGTTGCTTCATTTCACAAGTACATACATGTTGTAAGAGTTAAGTGTGTCTGATCGGACCAAAAAGTGGAGCCAGGAGTTTGCAACTTAACATTATTCTCCATAACATAAACATGTAATCACGCAAACACTGAATTCAAAGTACTGCAAACAGTCATCCAACGTGGAATCCAAAATGACGAACGCGCTGCTCTGACTCATTGGGACGTCAAGTCCCAATGAGGCGCCAGATTTGCCCAATCAGGGCAGAGTGCCGCACCCGTGACACATGTACACAGTTGAACACTTCACACTTCACTTCACTTAAATCTTGAACCACTTTCCAGAATCCCAGAATCCTTTCTGTTTAGCTCTGTCATTTCCAGCAAAAATGGAATATTGAGTTGCACAGAAATACTTAAAGAGTTTCTTCTACTTCTTTTGGTTGCTCCCGGAGAAATCCTTAGAAACATTTATTCTCAAAACTTTGGGGAGTTTTTATTTTGCAAGGTTTTTAGAAATTGTTACTTACAGGCTGGCTGTACAACTTGTAACATCAAAATTTTGACATAAAAACTTTTTCAAACCTAAAAAAAATAAAAGAATTACGAAAAAGCCACAAACAACAACATCAAAGTGAAGACATTTCTTGTCATCGCTACATTGTTGCTCTCGTGGCTTCTTTTTTTATTGTGCGTGAAAGACAAAGCTGGGATGTTTTTGAGGATGGGGATCCAGATATCGCTGGAAGATGAGCCTCAAACTATGACCCATCCATGAGATGAGTTATTACATTTGCCTCCCGGGTTCTGATAAAAGCAGCGGAGCCGCGGAATGTGGTGCCAACAGGCAAAATGCTCAGGATACTCGGGCTGTTCAGTAACTGCTGCATCCATCAGCAGTAAACGACATGAAACAGCAGCTGTGATGGAACTGAGCCTGGATGCTCATCTAGATCAGAGTGTTATGTTACTGTACCTCAATTCCCACTATTCTTATTGTCCACCGCGGCTCAGGTCAGGACTAATACAGTAACGCAGACCTGCCCGTTACAGAAGAGCTAAAGCTCTCACAGGTAACGGCATTCGTTTTCAAACTTTTCCTTGCACTGATTTGGTTTCTTCTGAGATACTTTAAAAGAAAGCAGCTACTGCACTAGCTATATATATATATAATATATATATATATATATATATATATATATATATATATATATATATATATAAACTCACAACTTTGGAGTTAAGCTGGTGTAAACATTGACTTCATCTGACTTGTTCAGTCACGGGTCTTAATATCTTACTTATCTGACAAATTACAGATCAACAATTGTTTATTGTTACCAAGGTTACAGGAGTAAAGAACAGATAAAAGCTGTAGATGTAAATTTCTTTGTGGTTAATCAGCTTTAATTCACAGGTTAGTATGAAAGAAATTGGACTCTTGAAGACAATGTGAATCGAGAGTCATGGTTTGGGGGAAACTGGGGAGGCTTCCGGGCATCATTCGCAGGTTTGAGCAAAGCTTTCCTGATTAGCAAACCAGTTTTCATCAGCGTTTACATCCTTTCTGTTACATATTCCTGTTTTTGCGGCAGCAATAAAGCAGAGAAACCAGAAATATCACTGCTGCCTGGTCTGTAAGGTGCTGTAGGGTGATGGTGGTCTAGTGGTAGGACACTCGACTACAGACCAAAGGGTCTCAGGTTTGAATCCCACCTGCAGCATTACCACCATTGGGTTCCTAAGCAAAACCCTTAACCCAGAGTAGCTCCTGGGGGGGCTGTTCCTGTAGTTGAGAAATGTGAATCGCTCTGGATAAGTTAATGTAAATCATATTGGCCATGTTTGTATTTTTCTCATGCTTTGTGTTTGTGAACTGTTTTATCAATGCTACATTTTCTGTCACTTATAAAGTGACCTTGGGCTTGAGAAAGGAACCATATAAATAAATATTATTTTTTATATATTTTAAAAAAGCATTATAATTAGGTCATTACTGACATGGGACGTTTCATAATAAATTTGGCTTTTTACAGAAATTTGATAATATTTTTCTAAGAAAAAATAGACCTGAGGTGCAATTAATCTGCAATTATTTTTGTGAGGTCCATCGTTCAACACAAAGGCTTTCCAGATTCTTCATTAACGTTACATTTACATTAATGACATTTAGCAGATGCTCTTATCCAGAGCGACTTCCATGTCCTAATTACAGGGACAGTCCCCCTGGAGCAACTCAGGATTAAGGGTCTTGCTCAGGGACCCAGTGGTGGTAGTGTCAGAGGTGGGATTCGAACGTGGGATCTCTCTCTGGAGCCCTAGGTCCATAGGCAAGTATCCTACCACTAGACCACCACCACACGAGGTTCCATGGTCTTCTCTTCTGTCCTGCTAGAAGGTCACCACTACACATTTAATACATCACTAACGAACGTCATCCAGCCCCTGACTCTGATTAGAATAATGAATGGATGAATCAATGTTGCTCATGTTATTGGTCAATAATTATGGAGCGACCTGGCTTGCACAACTGAGTTGTCAAAAATCAAATTCAGGACATAGAAATAGGAAAAGCAGAAAAGCAGTGCTCGGGGACAGTAAACGTTCCTTACTATGGAACCTGTGAATTCTAAAGCGGTTTTGATGTAAAGGAAAAAGTCTTCCTGAAAAGAGCAAAGAGGGTGGTTTGCATTTTCTTGAAGAAACCTTGTTTAAGGTGTTTCTGTGAAAGATCCCCTTCAAAGGCTAACAGTGTGGCGTCTCCATCTCAATCAGAGCAACAAAAACAACCGTGCGCTCGCGGAAATAAATAAATTATCCCAAATTTCGTCTGATAGCATCTGCAATTATCATCAAAGTAGACCACTGTGGTGTGAAAGTTTCAGTGTGGCCCCACGCTCCAAAATACTGCTTGTAATTATGTATATGTGAGGCTGTCACCCACTCAAACTGTGGCAATTAATCGTATCTATGACAGCAATTTAAAATACTCCGAAAAATAACACATTTTTTACCAGTGTTTCATTGATTTTGCAATGTTATCTTTTTTTTCCCTCTGACTGTCATTGTCAAATGTTTGGAGGCTCCAGGGGAAGGTTGCTTCTTTGAGGCCTCTGAGCCAGCAAAGCTTTCTGCCACATTTCCCCCCTGGTTTCTATCTGTAGCGCTCTAATTTGCCGTCTGAGTGGATGTTTCATGAGGTTGCATCAAGGAGCTATGACTGAATGTGTAATGCATCTCACTCAGGTCTTTTAGGCAGTTCCTAGCCAGATACTGCAAATAAGCACAATAGCTTAAATATTTATTGTATTAAATTAAGCTCTGCAGCTGCACCTTATGCGCTTTCTAAAAACCAATACTTTTACATGAAAGTCAAAGCCGTTCCCAAAAAGTAAATAAGCCAAGGTTGTAACTCATATTTAAGAATTCTTATTGCAAGAACGGAGTAAACTGGTGCTGCATTGTGTCGGAGTCCTCAGCGGGTCCAATTATGATGGCAATGTTGATGGAGTCCGCGCTTCCGTCTCAGAGCAAAGTAAATATTGCATTAATGCAAGATCAGCTCAGACATGTAGGTACAAGGAGAAAACATGGGTTTCTCAGCATGGGCTTTCCGTGACGACCCTGTTTGAATAACCAGCTTATCATGTTTATTTGATGTTTAAGTTAAAAGTGACTTTGAGGCTATAAAAAAAATGTGTCCAGTGAAGAGCAGGGCTTATCTGCAAAAGGGTCTGGATGACTGCAGGGTTTTCATCCCTGTAAAGCCGAACCTCGTGCAGTCCATTGTTTGAAGACCAACTGATTAATCATCTGAGGTTGAAGTACATTGTCAATTTCATTTATTTCACAGGTCCTTAGAGAGGTTGATACCATTTGTTCCGTTGCTCAACACACACCCTCACAACAGCCTCTGATTGATCGACACTTAACTCAAACCTTATGGAACTGACAGTGGTAATAACAATGTCAGAAACTATTCACAAATCTGGGAAAAAGATTAAGAAGAGACTGAGTGATGGGTTTATTATTGTAGATTTACTTCGCAATGTCTCCAAGAAGACAGAGCAGGTTATTTATATTTACGGCATTTATCAGATGACATGTCCTGATTACAGGGACAGCCCCCCCCAGAGCAATTCAGGGTCAAGGGTCTTGCTCAGGGACCCAGTGGTGGTAGTGCCAGAGGTGGGATTCGAACCTGGGACCACTTGATCCAGAGGTCTGTAGGCAAGAACCCTACCACTAGACCACCAACACCCTATTAGGTTAGAATAACAAAGCCTTTGAACAAGTATACGATCATATATGGATGTATATGGATCATGGAAGTATATGGATCAAGCATGCATCATCCTCAGTTTAGTTAATTGTATAAATCATGTAGATGATCATCATTCTGGAAAGGATAAACACGTTTTTGCTTGAAAATTAGCAGCTAGCTAGCGGTTTGGGGACAAGATGGGACATCCCATGTCTAGAGGACACTGGAACAGGAGACTTGACAGCGGATCATTGGCTTTTTCTAAGTAAATATACACTCAGACTAGAAATAGGAAGTAAAATAGAAGGACAGAGATGTGGATACGAAAGTAATTAGATTATTATCCTGAAACGTGGGAATTGTGGAATGGCCTGCTCCTCTGAGGCTGATAAATCCCCCGTGTCAGCATCGCATGAGTATTCTGTTCCATTCAAACAGGGTATCTCCAAATGTCATCCCTGACATCTGCACAAAGTGAGTCAACTTACCCAATCAGAGTGTTCGGCGCTGTAAGATAAATGTGGTTCTTTCGGGAGAGAAAGTACAATCTAATATCTACAGCATCTGTAACGTGCAAGGGTCCTGATAGCCTGGGACATGGCTCTATTGCCTCAGCTCATCTGGGAGAGCTGACGATTTTTCTTTCCAGCCTGAAAACAGAGGCAGAGCGGAAGGGAGCCAGGAGGAAGCAGATTGGCAATATTTATCTTGGTCTGAAAATGGGAAGAGCTCAAACATTGGGGGTAATTTTAATCTCGGGAGATATTGCCAGGGAATTGCCACACAGTTTGGACCTCTACGCTTGAATTAGACTGAGAACTTCCTCGAGGAGTATTGAAAGAGAAAAGGTGTATTTTAATACGAATCATTTTAGTATTTCATGATTTTTTCTTGAGATGAAGGGCTGCCATTCACATCAGCCAAAAACCCCCGCTCAAAGACAAGCTGGCAATCTGAGTCGTGAAACAAAGTCCTCGTGGGAAATGTTTTGTTTACCAGCACCGACTGAATGCCAATCAATAAGCGGCTCAGAACCTATTAGCCTCCCTGAACTATTTAACACCCACCACACCCCATTACCCAGAGCAGTCAATGATGTTTGTCACTATAATATGCTTAGCGCCATTTTCTATTAGAGCTATCACAGTTATCAACCTGTTGCTCCGTATTGGAGGGCTGATGGGTACCTCCTACTTATCCATTATATGGACATCTAAGCCCCTCAATGCACTCCACCTCTCCTCTCTTAGGCTCATTGAATTTCCATTCGGAATATTGCACTGCTTGCTGTTTGGGGTGTTACTTTGCTTATTTATAGTGCAGTTCATTCAGTTCAGAACTGACCATTCAGAGCTGAATGCTGGGCAAAAGTGGAATAATGTTTAGGCTCCTGGATCAGAAGGTCCCTGAGGTATCCTTGAGCAAGGTACCGTTCCCATCACTGCTCCCTCGGATGCATGGCTGTCCAAGGCCAAGGCTGCACGGTGTGTATGGGTGAAAAGCACCCATGTTTTCTGTTGTGGTTCACAAGTCGCAAATAAAGTAGTCAGTTTTTGCTTCACTTTCACTTAATGAACATTTATCCAAGCAGTTTTTTTTCATTTAACATGAAGTGCCACGTGTTGTCTTGTAGTATCTTATCTTATCTTATCTTATTATCTTATTGTGTTATCTTATACATGTTATCTTTTGCGGTACATCAGATTAAAGGCAGAGGTGGCCCTGTGGTTAGGGACTAAGACCTTGCATCGGAAAGGTTGTGGGTTGAAATCCCAGACCAGTAGGGTGCCCGGAGGTACCCTTGAGCAAGGTACCGTCCCCATCACTGATAAAAAGCAGTGCAAAAACATGAATCCACACCAGATCCAGTTCCAGACTCTGTAAGGCTGACATTTCATCTGAGGAAGTAGAAATAAAATAATAATCAAAAAGAAGATTACCTGCCACATAATGCCCTATTGGCTACCAGCAGTATTTATTTGGAGTCTGATAGGAGCAAGTTGGGGGGAAAGTCTGGTTGGGAAGAAAATGAAATTCTTTGTAGCCCGTGGAACCTAAAAGAGAGCCCCGGAGCGGAGCTCAGGCAACGCCAGCAAGAAGGAAGCTCCAAGATTTTTGATGCCTAAACTCACACCAGTGGGATTTGTTTATCTGATTTTGGTTAGATGTATTGGTATGGTGGTCTGTGTCTTAAATATTGCCGGAGCATCCGTTCATCGTTCCAACAATTGTGATGCCTTTGAGCTTGAATTTTATGGTGCAATCTGTCACGACTTCCCTTTTATGTGAAACTTCCAAGCTCAATAAATCAAACACAACTCCTGTGTCTTGTTAGGTCGCATTACTTCCAAGCTCAATCAATCAAATTCTGCCACTGCATTGTGTTCAGTCGCATTATCTCACATTATAGTGGAGTTTAATTCCCCCAACGAGGATACGTCACCTCTTCAGCATCTCAATAAAACACTAAACATGTTTATAGCTCCCACTCACAGAAAATAAACCAGAGCAAATGAAGATTTAAACCTCACAGAGGAATCTGGGGGTTGATGGAGTTGGCTCCTGGGTTTTCTTTTAAAAAAGTAAAAGCATTATTTCACCACCTCAGTCTTTCAAAAGGCCTGCGCTACATTGTTTCTACACTTGGCAATAAACCAGAAACGATCCACTAAACTCTTTCATCTATGGGTGCTCGCCAAACCCCCTCTGAGCATTACTCTGATCTGACTTTCTCCACTTAAACCATTTGGATTACTTTGCTGAAAATGCTGCATTAGACTTATTTTGCTGTGTTATCTATTACAGACATTTTGAATTTGGCTAACTGTGTTTAAAACTGGCAGCATGGTAAATATTCTGAACGATTCTGGGTTCAGTTCCCAGCCAGGCCAGCCTGGGTCCTTTTTGTCTGATGTTTTGTGCGGGTTCCTTCTGGGAGCACTGGTTTTGCTGCCACAATCAAGAAAATGCATTTTAGGTGAATATTGCTAAAAATTAGATGCTAAAAAAGATGCTAAAATTGCCCTATTCGCAGCTAATCAAGTGAATGTAAATCATTAAACTCATTTTCCCCCCGAATTCAAATAACAATGCAGTGAACCCCAACAATTACAAACAGATGTTGAACAAATGTTATTAAAGCATCATTAAATTTAACATAACTTCCGTTATACCATTTGCTCACAGAGGGTGAACATCATTTGCATGGTCAAGAAGGTCTATCAGCTTCCATAATTAATTATGCATTATTTGTGATGCTATAACTAAGACTGCTGGTCTTACAGTTATTCCCCTCCTGATGTCCTGTAGTTGTGATACAAGGTATAGGACTGCAATGTGAGCCAAGTGTGGTGCACCCCTGGAAGGAAGAAAGAGAAGCAGCATAAGAATTTGACTGGATATGTGCACATGGTCCTTGGTAATTGGTGGGATATCTGTGTATGTGTAATTGAGTGAAATAGTTGCATATCTGTGTTTGTGTAATTGACCGAAATGAGTTATCTCTATGGATTTCAGGACGTGTTATCCTTTTCTGTCGGCGATAAGCAAACTGTACCATCACGACCAAAACAGGCATCTCATAAAAAAAACCAAGTGCTGTTTTGCACACAACTAGAAAAACAAGTCTGAAAATCTCCCAGGATGGGGATAAAAATGGTCACAGTTTTAATGATACAATTTCCAGGCATATCAATAGGCATCAAAGTTTGCACGGAAGCTGCTGGCTAAAGTCGTTTGTTAATTACCGACATTTTTAAAATGCCAGGCTTGGTTCATCCTAAGGCTAACCCTAACCCTAAACCCTAACCCTATGCATTTAAATAGAGTGATTCCTACATCACATCCTGACCAATGGAGGGGGTGCATTTATTTCACGCCAACAGATTGCTTTTAGTAGTATCAGTAATGCTTGTTTGATTTCCACCCAAATGAAAGCTTCGTCTATTGTCTCCAAGGATACACTGTACAATGTTGACTGTGCTGGCCTATCTTTACCTGCCTCCAAAGAACAAAGAATCTATTGGCATTGGAGAGGAGGCTGGCCAGACAAAGGAGCGTCAGTGATGCATTTTTAATGGAGCTGGTAGCCACACTTTGCCCCTCAGTAGCTCTCTGTCTGAGCCTGACACTGCCAAAAGGACCCAACTGTCCTTGCTCTGGCCTAAGCCACATTAAAATGCATGTTCAAATCAGTGGGGATAGGGCAGACTCTTTCCCCTTCTCCTTTCAGGATCACTTATCTGCTGTGAGCATGAAGGCAGCTATGTGAACACAGCATTACAGGTTGGAGTGAAGATGGCACGGTCATCATGCTGCACTGACCCTATGGCTCATCGATCCGTTCTGAGTGGTTCTTCGACGCTGTCAGAAAGTTTATTGCTTTGTACTGCATCTTTCTCACTTAAGGCAGGGTTAGCCGGCATACCTGAGGATTCATCATTCTGGTGTGCGTCTATGCACTCGATGAGGTCAAAAGATGAAATTTAGTTGCGAAATACAGTCAACAAGAACATTTCACATTTAGCTTGACTCTTTTTTCTCACTTGGAGCTTTTGTAGCCAAGTTATTCTGCCATTAACCATGGCACGTGGTGCTGGCACCTCACTGCAAGCAGGTCCTGGGTTCAGTTCCCAGACAGGACGGCCTGGGTGCTTTCTGTGTGCAGTTTGCATGTTCTTCTCTTCCAGCCACAGTCCAAAATGATTCATGTCAGGTGGACTGAAGATGCTATATTTCCCCCCATGAATGCAATTGCCTGGGTGTCTGCCCAGGGTGTTTCTGTGCCCTGTAAGTGCTGAGAAAGCATCCAGCACCCCCACAACCCTAATCAGGATTAGCATTAAGATGCAAGTTTGAAAAAGCATGCAAAATTAATGCATCAGTAATATTTGAATTATGTTGAACAAATAAAAACAGTAATATTCACTGTGATGGAATAAACTCGAGACTCTGCTTCTCACCCTATTAGCACTGGGATAGGCTCCAGCACCACCCGTGACCCCACTCGTGGTAATGATAATGAATAAATAAATCACTTGCCATCGCCTGTCAAAATTTATTCTGCATATACATTTGCTATCACTCTGGAGTTGAGGTTTTTGAATCTGTATAATAGGAAAAATTGCTCAAAGAAAACTTTTAAAAGTGCTCTACAGTGTGTTTTCATATCTTTGTGGACACCGTTGGAGAAAGAGCAGGTCATTTTATCACTCTCCGTTAAGGCTGGCACCGCTCCCTCTAATAACACCGTGGCTCGAGACTCGGGCGGGTGCATGCTGTCGCTCGGCCACTGAACGGACCTTTTTGAGGGAGGTAATTGGCAGCTGGTCTCATCTTGAGAGGTTTCCGTGGGCCTAAGCATCCTGTCAGAGGGCCCAGGGCTTTCTACCATTAATCAGGACTGTGGGGAACAGAGTGGCTGCATATGGCTGCATCAGCACACTCCCCTCGCCTCTTCTCAAACCTGTAAGAAAAACCCTGAGCTAGTCTAAAGCTGTGCCATCGACAGTGAGTTCGAAATCAAGTGCACACACAAAATATCTTATATGTTTTTAAAATCCAAATGCATCAAAATTAATACATGTCTGTAAATTTCAGGGGAAAAATGGTGGAACTGAAAATGTAAATTATTCACACAAGTTAATTGAAATATGGCAATTTGACTATTCAATATATTGGGTATATTTAAATGCTTTGTGATTTATTTATTTATTTTATCAAAGAGCAAAATCATTCATACTGCATTTGGATTCCCTGGTCGTCCTGCACCTTGGATAATGTTGCATGCTCAGCTTGGTCCAACATAGTGGACCATAATCCTCTGACATCCACAGGGGACCCTGCAATCCCTACTTTGTAAGTCAGTTGGACAATAATTGTAGTTTATCTGCCGTGGGTAGGACGGGGGATCATTTGGCAACCGTAGGACTGTACACGCTGCTGGAAGGATGGGCGTGGCCCACCATGTGGAATAGCCTGTTTTCCAGAGACGTGATTGTGGTGTAACGTGGGCATCTGTCTGACCTCCCAGTGAGGAGCAGGCCTCAATTGTTTTGGCTGTCTCCAGCTCCACTAAACTGTTCAGGGCAGAACAGGACTGATTTAATAAGATTTTCACAAAACTTCTGTCCCTTTGTGTGCTATGAGTGTGAGTGGAATAGCAATTTGATGTTCTAGCATCCACAGAGTTGTCTACCAGCCAGAAGGAGAGAGACAAAAAGAAGTTCATCTGAAATCTGATGATAAGGATTTTATAAACCATTTCACATTTCACATGGCATGAAACTGTAAGTGAAAGTGACTATTTCTCAATGTAAACACGGAACAACAAAATTCAACCTCCACTTTTCACCCACACACACTGTGTAGCAGGGGGCAGTTATAGAAAGCGTCCATGGAGAAGTGATGGGGAAAAAATGCCGCAGAAGAGTCTTCAACCTGGAAAAATGACAAGATTCGGGAATACTTGTCATGGAGGACTGATGTAAAAATCATCAGACAGATCTGAGGAGCAGCAAGAAACTCATCAGCTGCGTGAGCAATTCCTGTTCTGCTTCCTGCACTATCCGCCAGGCACCACTCCTCACCTGAACCACACAGATCATTCCCAGCAGATTAAATTTTGAGTGTTAAACTGACAATGTCTGAGCTGATTCTTTACATCATGTCCAGAGATTACATGGAAACATCTTATGAGTCTTGTGTGTGGTTTTGTAAATGTATTTCCACATTTTTCAGAATAAAAGGCCAGTTTTAAGAAACGTAATTGTCATCAAATTTGCACGTTGTTCATTGGAAGAGTCTACATCATATGGACATTTTTAGGGCTCTCTAAATTCGAAACAGAAAAAAATGAATGAAAATGACCTTGGTCTTAAATCTTGGTCATTTAAAGATGATCTGAGAAAAAATCCTTTCTGGGATGACTGTTCAGTTTAAATGGAAAAAAATAAATCACTACAGATGGTAATTTACAGCTGGTGATATTTCTGTGCAGACATTCAGAGTGCAAGTAAACGTAAATGGCAGCTGTGCTTTCTGGCAAGTGTAAAGTAGGGTGATCTTGCTAAGATCCAAAGTATATACAGATTAGTTTCTTTTCCTCAAGTCCCGTGGGTGAGGGGAATCATTTAAACTCTGCGCCATTTAAAGACGGCAAAGAATCCCAACTGTCTTTCTGCATATTTATGGGGCCCGGTTCCAAGAAGATGTAAAATCAAGAAAATGAGAGATGATAAGAGTAAAGCACAAGCACTCTCCTGGACCTTGCAGCATACAAATGAGGCTTCAATGACAAAGTTGATGGATACACTGACGCTTGGTATCAAGACCTCTCTAATTCAAGAGTAGACAAGCTTTGATAGGCTTCACGTTGACTTTGAACTGTGGCTACAGGCCTTAAAGAAGAAAGGATCAAAGTATTGCTAATGACAGGACGAGTCTTCATGTGTAATGTATATCCAAACTCTTCATTAAAGATAAAAATCTATTAAACCTATAATCCTGGTAGCACTAATGTAAAAAAAACAGGCCTGAACCTACTCCTTGACCCTTAGAAACACAGCCTGTAGTAATGAAAATGTAATGATCTCCAGGCCACTTGGAAATGTATCATTTGGGAACAGCGGCATCAGTAATTTAGTGTTCGTTCAACATCACAAGCTCTATTTGTGCATCGCATCCGATTTTGTTCCTTATTAGGTTTTCTCTCTGAAAAATGTAGTTCATTTTATTTGATGAGGTTTCTTATCTGCGGTTCCAAGTGTGTCCTTTCAGAGCTTCTTAGCACGAAGAATAAATTTGATAAGTTTAATAAACACTGTGGTGTTCCCAGTAAAAATCAATCAATAGAAATGACTGGGTGAGACAGTATTTATGAATAAAATGAAATTTGGGCACATGCACATTTGTCAAATGGAGACATTTTACTTCCCATGCATGCACACACACATTATTAAAACCAGCTGCCTGTAGGTTCTATTTTTGCCACCAAATGGAGCTCTGACCCTTGGAGGTATTGATTCAGTTAAACTTGTTTGGGTTATCTGCACCAACTGGTTTTGGAGGTTGCCAGTCATTTTCTGCCACTTGTCCCAAGTGGGGTCACGGGGTGCTGGAGTGCTGGAGTGCTGGATTCCATCCCAGCTCACACAGGGGACACACCCCTGGACAGGTCACCAGCCCATCACAGGAAGGAGCGTGACGGGGATAGCACCTTGCTCAATGGTACCTCAGGGCAACCTATCGGGAAGGGGTTCGAACCCCCGATCCTCGGATCATGCGGCCAACGCCCTAACCACTAGGCCACCGCTGGCCCCCTGTTTGTCCAGTGCAGCCCAAAGATGCTCAGTCACTCTGCGATCTGGGGACTTTGAAAGAACGTTCCCCAAACCATTCCTGAACATTTTTGCAGCGTGGCACTATCATGCTGAAAGAGTTCACCCCCATTAGATCATTCTGTTGCCATGGTTGTTCTGCAACAGTGTTTAGGAAAATGGTACAAGTCAAAATAAAGTCCTAATGAAGACCAGGACTTCAGGTGTGCAAGCAGAACATAGTCCAGGGCATCACACTGCCTCTGCCATCTTGCCTTTTCCCATAGTGCCTTCTTCCCATAGTTCCTCTGACCTCACACCCATTTTTATCCTTTTGGACAGGGTTCAGCATGGGCAACCTGATCAGTCTGCGAATCCACAGTCCTGTCCACAGCAAGCCGTGATTCATTGTTATTTCTATTACAGCCAGCATGAACTTTAGACCTCATGAAATAGACGTCACTTGTCATTGAGTCTTCATTTGTGAACTTGTCACTGTTTCACCAGTTGTCGTTGTTTGGACCACCTTGGGGTGGTGGACCAAGTGGTTACAGGTTCAAAGCATTTCTCCAAAAGTTGCTCCAGGGTGACTGTCTCTGTTTTGAGGAAATGGAAGTCACTCTGGAAAGGAACATCTGCTAAAATGCTGTAAAGGTAAAATGTAAACTTTTGGTAGGTACTACTTACTGCATTCCAGGAACACCCCTCAAGGTCTGTTGTACAGTCACAGTAGATAGCTTCTTGTCAAAACATCTTGGATCGTTGCGGTTGAACATTTGTCCTGCTTTCGACACACCAACTTCAAGAACTGACACCAGTTTCTGCGACACCAGTCGCTGCTCTTGACAAGTTCCCCTTTAGTGATAGTGATCACATCTCAGTGATTTTCATGTCATGGATGATGTTTAGAACATTTTTTTCACAGGCCTCAAAAGTTCTGTAACATCTTAATGACCAAAATATAAACAGCTATAGCGTTTGTGTTACTGTTGCTCATCAATGTCTCGAGACAGTGAGGGATAGATTGCATCTGGGATTCAGCGGAGTATTTTTTTGTCAAATAATCCATATGTTGTACTGTATGAGCTCAGTCCAAACCAGGAATAACAGAAGTTCAAAGCCTGTTGACACAAACGCATGTTGATAAAAGATCTTGGTCCATTTTCAGATGATGATATTTGCATTATTATGGATTTATAACCAGCTATAATGAGATGGTCATTTGAGAGCAGGAACACAAAATGAATTAACTTGAAATGAACACGATTGGCGGGCTAGAAGAGCTTCCTGGAAAATAACATCAATTTTGGAGAAAAGAACACAATGTCTCTTTGATATTAGGAAGCCATCGCTGCTACACTTGAAAGCCATCCTAAGGTTTTCTCAATTACCCTTCAGCCAGCTCAGTCTTATGGGCACTAATGACAGCTATGGAGAACACAAGAAGGGTAGCAGGCAGGAACTCGCTGCTTTTTAAGAGCTCCACTTTACAATGAAATATTTTCCTTCTTTCAAAGGATCCCTGACAAGTACAGCTGTGCTTCCTTCTGAACCAGCATACCATGTAATCTAGCAAGGAGGACCCATTCACTTAAGATATTGCAAGGACATGGCAGCGCTCTTTGAGAAGAATGCAAATGCTAATTGCATGTTAAAACTTTTACTATAAGAAACCATTTAACTTTGGATTTGAACTTCAAGCATGGTGGTTGGCATGACAAAATGGACACTTTTCTCTCACTCCACACTTATTCCAGACCATGTCTCCTCACTGCTCTGTACTTGATGAGTAAATTATCTTCAAACACTTCTGTATGCAGAGGGATCCAGATGGTTTTCACAGCGACTGTTTCGGTTCGGTGCCTTCTTGCCTTCTTTGGAGGGACTGGTCCACCATTTTAGACGTCCGACGGGAGTGGGTAATTACCGTGATAACAAGCACCTCTCCTGGGAGTCTGTCTTTAAAAAAAAAGAAAATTTCAGCTCCGTTTTAGCTGGAGCTGCTGGCTAAAGATGAAAAGTACTGAAATGGTTGTGGTATTATGATGGAGAACATTAACATAAATTCTGCATAAATAAGTAGCAGTGGTACAGCAAAGAGAGACTGGTAGGAATAATCCAGCTCAGCAGGACATTAAGTAAATTCATCTCTGGCTTTGAAGCCCTCATCATATCATCAGCTACCAGAACTCTGAGAGGGTGAAAGAAATTTACATCAGAGTTTTGGCACATATCTCTGATTGCTGGACTCATTCACAGTTTTATTCATTTTCAATCAACATTGATTATCAATATTCAAGCCACTGAGGAAATCAAAGGAGAACTTCCTGAACATCTCCGTGGTTGAGAAGGTTTTGGCCAAGCTGTTTCCCAATAACGTCAACATCTGAGAATCTCTTGAGCTGCTCTTAACAGTTTTTATCTTTTATCAGGCTGGTGAAAACAAGCAGATGCCAGACACGGTATTTTGGCAATGAAACACACCTAACAGGACAATACTGGCAGATTACCACTTGGACACGTCCCACCACAGAACAAAGTATACTGGAGAAATGGGACTGGAAGAAGCGCTTTCCTTTTCTGACTGCACTTCATGATGCAGGAAAGAAAATGCATTCTGAATCAAGATTTCTGTTTTTCTTTTTTTTTTCTTTTAGTCAATTTACAAAAGTCTTAATTGGCACAAGCCATTGTTGCTAACAATACAAGATAAGCACTGATGACTGATCTTTTGTTGTGGTTGTCCTTGCACAAAAAGCACGCAAGCAAGTTTGCTATAGCTTGAAAAATGTGCTTAATGATTTAGGATTCTGGGGAAACAACAGCAATATCCGATAAAGGTGCAATTTTTATTTCATAAAAATATGAAGATATGAATAAAGAGACAATTGGAAACTTTTAGAATTCTTCTGATGGGTGAAGTGCAACAGGTTTTCCACAATGGAGGACCCCGTCTCTGCACTTGCTTTGATGCCCAGTTAAATGCATTAACAGGCCTGTTTGTATGCGGACGTCTTGAAGGACAGTGTTGTTATCTCTCATTTTCAGTCCAGTCTCTGTACCTGAGCAGTTCTCCAGATCTTCCTGAAGGACAGTGTTGTTGTCTCTCATGTTCAGTCCAGTCTCTGTACCTGAGCAGTTTGATAGTTTTGTGTTGGTTAATCCACACAGTGATCTACGTCTGAACCTTCAAGCAGAACAAAGCGTCTAACTTAAGACATGAAGCAGTGAAGAAACAACAGCAGATGATTCCAGATGATCGGGAGTTTAGTTTACTACAGAGTGGTTGGAACCCTTTTATCTAGAACCTTGTATCTTTAGACACTTTTCAGGCTGTTGAATTAAAATATATGTTCCCGTTTCTTTCATTCAATCTATTCAAATGCCAAAGATAAAAGAGTGTTTGTGCATTGATAAGGTGATTCCTAAACAATAAATGAAACACTGGAGGCTCAGGACTGGTTTACTGTATCATCCACATATATCGTCTGAAGATTGTGTTTTCTCAAATCAAGTAAGAATTCAATTGTTTACCTGTTGCATGGCTGATTCATTATAAAGTCAAGGCTTGGGATTGAGTTATCACACCTATGGTGGACTACATGTGATATACAAAGAGAAGGAAGGACGAGATTGGAAAAGGTGGTTCCTGGCGATCCCCAGTCAGAAATGGAAAACCTTATCACTGCGTTCAGAAACCCAGCACCTGCACCACAAACACCATGTGTTAGATTAATAACAGCGGTACCCATTCAAGCACACACACACTCACACACACACACACACACACACACACACACACACACACACACACACACACACACACACACACACACACACAGTGAGCCAGAGCAAAGGGAGATATCATTTAGGATTCATGACAACACCCCACACCTGCGGCTTCCATTTGGTATTCCCATTTCTTTTTTGACTTTTATTCTGGTGGACTTGCTCCACCCACTCTATGCATAATTATGTAGCCAATGTTTTGGTGCGTAAAAGACACCCAACTGTGCCCAGCCAGCAAATACATCTCCTGTTTGCTTCATTTCTTTTCTCTTCCTGCTCAACGTCGATGCCTGTAGCGAGGCTGTTGTGTGTGCACACAAAACAAAAAACAAAAAAAGCAAAAAAAAAAGTCATCCCACTTGGTCTAATTTTCGGGTTTAAGCTGTGACGTGATTTGAGACCTGTTTAATTTGAACTCTTGGCCCTGGGCATGCATAGTTGATGTGGTGTGTGTGTGTGTATGACACATGGTCTTGTTCTTCTCCCCTGTTTCCTGGCATATTCTACAGGCTGACGGTGGCCTCTGCTCACGCCGTGATGTTGATCATTCCTGCTGGGTCTCTATGGAGGTGAATGTCTGTTGCCCCGGTTACATGCTCCCATCTTGCCCCCGGGCAGGACCTTGTCTCATTTCTGAACCAATGCCTCATTAGTTCGCTTTCTTTTTCTCGCGCTCATTCCCTCCCTTTTAGCTGCTCTCTACCTTTATCCCCGTCCTTGGCTCCGTCTTTTCCTCCCTCTTACTCCCCGTCTGTCTTGCGAGCTCTTTCTCTGCATGTCACAGTCTGTCCCTTCACTGCTTTAAAAATGCATTAGGAGATGCGACAGAGCATCACTCCTAAATGTCTACTATTTGTCACCTGCTCTCCCTTGTGTGAGTGCAGGTCAGGCCTAAAGCTTCCTCTAAACGACCCTGACCCCAGAGCCCTAGACAGCACAGTGGCTTTATGACCAGCTTGGCATTTATAGCTTTTCTTCCCGTGTCATTCAGAGTCACCTGAAAGAACCAATCGGCAAACTCATGTGAAATGTTCAGAAGTACATTTAAGTCCGAAACCTTCTCCTTCTTCTTTCAGGTGCTCCCATGGTGCCGCCGCAGTGCATCATCCGTTTCCATGTCTTCTGCATCTTCCTCTTTCACACTGACTCCCTGCACATCCTCTCCCACCACATCCATAGACCTCCTCATTGGCCTTCCTCTTTTATTCTGCCAAGCAGCTCCATCCTTCTCCAAATATAATCCTTGTCCTCTGTACATGTCTAGACCAATACAATCTCTCATCTCTAACTTTGTGAAAGTGACGGCGAAATGCATTCACTGCATTTAACGAACACAAGCCGAGCAACAGGGGCCAGCTGCGTTCAGCGCCCAGGGAGCAGTGATGGGGACAGTACCTTGCACAAGGGAGCCTCAGAGTAATCTACTGGTCTGGGATTTGATTTCCTGAACTTTCAATCCTGGGACCTAGTCCCTAAACCACTGATGCTCGTCTCCAACATTTAAGTCCAATATAATTTTAAAATGCAGAATGCAGATAGAATAGGGATCAGGTTTACTCAGGTCACCTAAGGACAGTCCATCACATGAGCAAAGCAGTGAATGTGATTAATGCTCAAAAAGGGAGGAAAGCAGTGTCTGCTCGAGGTCCACTGGGCTGAACAAATAAAAAGTCTGTCCAGCGTCAGGGAGCTTTGAAAAACCCAATTGCTCCTAAAGAACAATTACAGACTTTCTGAGCCAAAGAAGCAGGATGCTTGAGTGCTCTATTTTTCTCTATTTGAGAGGAGTGTATTCATCCTCGAACGTGCTTTTCTTCTTCTTTTTTTTTTTTTTTAAACACAGCACTATGCTATTCTGTTTGTAAGTCTTAATATACTAGAGGGCAGACATGAATTTTTAACTGCTCTTTAAAGAAATAAAGGTTTGGCATTGGTCAAATTACATCCTCGTTTAGTTTTTTTAACCACCGAGGTCCAGAAAGTAAATCCGTAATAACTGTCGAAGTTTAAAACCAATTTTTCTGAAGGAACTTTGACTCAGCAGACAACAAAGCCCAACAAAGTTCTTTCTAAATGTAAATGAATCTTAGGAGCCCTTAGGTCATGCTTTGCTAATTGTCCTTTTGCATGTCCCTATTCTGTGGAAGACCTCGTGTCTGGTTCCAGTCCCTAAGACGTCGCACCCCAAGGAGCCCAACCACTTCAGACCCTTTGCCCTCACTTCAAACCTGATGAAGGCTATGGAGAGGATCATCCTCCATCACCTTCGTCCACTGGTCAGGAGGGACCTGGACCCGCTGCAGTTTGCATACCAGCCGCACATCGGGGTGGATGATGCTGTCATCTACCTGCTGCATCGGGCCCTCACTCACCTGGAGAGTGCCAAGAGCACTGTGAGAGTCATGTTCTTTGACTTCTCTAGTGCTTTCAGCACAATCCAGCCTTCACTTCTGAGGGGGAAGCTGGAGGGAGTGGGTGTGGACCATCACATGTCTGAGTGGATTATTGACTACCTCACCAATAGACCCCAGTATGTGAGACTCCAGGACTGTGTGTCTGAGGTGGTGCTCTGCAGCACTGGAGCCCCACAAGGAACAGTCCTCCCCCTTCCTCTTCACATTGTACACAGCGGACTTTAAATATAACACGGACACCTGTCACCTGCAGAAGTTCTCAGACGACACCGCTATTGTTGGTCGTGTGTCGGAGGGGAGTGAGCAGGAATACAGGGGGGTCATCAGTGACTTCGTCAGCTGGTGTGAACAAAACCATCTGCACATTAATGCCAGCAAGACGAAGGAGCTGGTGATTGACTTCCGCAAGAAGTCACCCCCCATCACACCGGTGGACATCCAGGGTTTGTGCATTGAAACAGTGGAGGAGTACAAATACCTGGGTGTGCACATCAACAATAAACTGGACTGGTCCACTAACACTACTGCTCTGTACAAAAAGGGCCTGAGTCGTCTTCACCTGCTGAGGCGGCTGAGGTCCTCTGGGGTGAACAGGAATCTCATGAGGTCCTTCTATGACCCTGTGGTAGCGTCTGCTGTTTTTTACACTGTGGTCTGCTGGTGTGGTAGAATCGCGGAGAGGGACAGAGGGAAACTAAACTGGTCAAGAGGGCCAGCTCTGTCCTGGACTGCCTGGACTGAAGTCTGTCGAGCAGGTAGGGGAGGAGAGGATGTTACCCAAACTAACATCCACCATGGACAACACCTCCCACCCCTGCAGGAGACTGTACGAGCACTGAGCAGCTCGTTCAGCAGCAGACTGTTACACCCGCAGTGGAAGAAGGAGCTACTGCAGGTCATTCTTACCTGCAGCAATAAGACTCCACAACTCAACCTAGCATTACTTATTTACTATTACTAATTTATTATTATTATTATTATTATTATTATTATTATTATTATTGTTGTTGTTGTTACAGTTACATTTCTATCTACATTTACATGTATTTATTTATAATTTATTATTATTTACTATTATTATTATTATAACATTTAAATGCTCTCTGTGTATAAGGTTATCTTTCCATTTTCAAATTCTTTCTTTTTTGTTAATTGCCCTGTAAATATGTATATATATAGCTCTGTATATGGATATGTATATGTATATCTTTATATATTTTTATATTCGTTTTTATATATTCTCTCTTTCTTCTCTGTTCTTTCTGGTTAAGAGGCCTGTAACACCCGAATTTCCCATTCGTGGGATAATAAAGGATTATTCTATTCTATTCCATTCTATTCTATTCTATTCTATGATATGACACTATCAACAAAGGTAAAATGAATCTTGTATGACTGCAAAAACCACGAGTGGGAGACTGCTGTGTCTGTATGCATGGTTTACATAACTCCATTCAAATATTTTTTTTTTTTCCAATCCCAGCGCTCATGGAAGTCCAAATCAATTATTCATAGTCATTTTTCTGTGAATTATTCTCAGCACACGGTGTGTATAATATTGAACATTTCCCACCGCCCAAAACCTCTCTAAAGCACAGTCGTAAAACCTCGGTGAACAATTTTTGGTAGTTACCAGGCACTCTGGGCGCTGTTGAAAAATCCAAGGGATTTGCTGGAATTCTGTTCCTCAAGTTGGGGCAGCAGTGGCCTAGTGTTTAGGGACTCCGTCCCAGGATCTGAAGGTTGTGGGTTCGAATCCCAGACCACTAGGGTGCCCTGAGCTACACTTGAGAAAGGTACCACCCCCATTACTGCTTCCTGGGTGCTTTAAAAGGCTGTTCCCTATAGATTAAATGCAGAGGTTGCATTTTGTTGTGATTCACTGGGTGCTGTCACTTTCACTTCACTTTCACTTCAATGCAAGTTCATCATTGCTTGGTCCGAAAAAAAGTCCTGCGACTGACTGACCAACTCCAGCTCACCAGCAGCAGCTCCATTGGAGGCTGGTGGTGGATGGTGGACCATTAAAGCCCTGACTTTTAGATGTACCTTTAGGTGGGTTTGTAACATCTGTGTTTTCAGTGCACTGTGTTTTCAGAGTGTAACCTGGACCTCAGTCTCGATGCAACAGCAGGGACACTAGAGTTCTGCTGTGGTGAAGCGATCTGTCAAGACTGAGAGTGTGCCAGAAAGAGGAGAAAAGTGAGAGTGAGTGATTGAGATGATTTATAACAGGCTGAGTCTGCTGCTAACACCTCGGCCTTCCAGGTGGCTGACCCTGTTTAAAGTGATATGGAGGATAGCTTTAGAGATGTGGCAGCCCCTGGGAAGACATAGTCGTGACCTCATATGAACAGCAGGCTCACCTGTCACAGTCTCCGAGAGACGGAGAGGAAGAGGAAGACAGGAGTATTTATGAAGTCATTGTGTAATCAAGAATGCAGGAGAAGGCCTGCTGATGCATTCCAGATAAGAGGATTACAGGCCGAGCTTCTCTCTGCTCCTCATTTGAGATTTCAAAGCTTCTTCAATCCCCTTGGGGATCGGCCATATCGAGGGTGCTAATCTCCTGTGCCAGAGTCAAAAGGGGGAATTTCAAAGCCTTCATGCCTCTGTCCAGCTATCGTTTCTAGGGCACAGATGGTCAAGGCTTTGCATAGCAAGTACAGTGTAGAAGAAGACACTGCAGTTTCAAACAGGGAAATGACTTGGGGGAAAAAAATGTAACGATAAAATATTTCTCATCTCTGGTATCTCTGATCCTACCGTTCAATACTTTATGAATCCGAATGGGAAAACACTGTACATCAGTCATTTCTCCACCGAAAGGAGACTGCATTCTGTCGGGCTCATTGTTACGCAGACAAAAGTATTGTTATTTAATATCACTGTCGATCGATGCTTAAATGTTTCAATGTGCCTCATCGGTGGACGATACAATATCTCTCCAAAAACTGAAGACTGTGAAAGAGTTGAGAAAGAACGTGCTGTTGCATTTGTTCAACCACGTCTGTGCCGTTACGCTTCAAGCAGGGTATTACAGTGGGCCAATATGGGAAATCATTTGAAAGAAAAGGCCAAAGTTTGCCATAAAGCCAACTAGCTTCGCAGCAATTCAAGGAAAACTTCTTTAATCCGCAAATCCGTCAAATCATACTTTTAATGAAATCCCCCATCAGAAGCGGGATTGCCGTGGCAGAGAGCAGATGTGTTAATGGGCTTGCGTGCGGTGCACGCGGGAGGCCGAGAGGCTGTTGCCGATTGGTGGGCAGGGCACTCGAGGATTCGTCGGCGGAGAGATTAGTGGGAAAGTAGTGGGAAACATGACACGAACACAGAAGACACAGTAATTACTCGTTGACAGAAAACGTAATAACCTCAAAGAACGCTAAGCTACTACAAGGAAAGACGGTCATCATCAACTGCAAGAGAGAGAAAGAGGTGTGGGAGGCACTGAAGTCTAGTGTGCAGCTTCTGGCTGTTGTTTTTTCTCTGAAGAAGGTTATGGATGAGCCAGAGGTCAATTTAATGTTCAGAAGCAATCTGAAATGTTCAAAAACTTTTAAACTATGCTAAGCTCCAAGTTTTCACCCATCCATCCATTATCTTTGCTGCTTATCCTAACTAGGGTTGGGGAGAGCTTTGACAGTACAATTTACAGAACTGCAATAGTCCATTGTACACTTTACTGCCACTAAATGCTCCTCCAAGCCTTTAAATATTGTCCAGCACTCTGCCATCTTTTATGTCGGCTTTTTTCAAATGATGTGCTAATCCCTCATTATGAGCGAGTGCTCTGAAAACACAATTAAAGCATGCCTTGTCTTCCCGGGCTACACTAAAGACTCCGTTTCGGATTCAAAGTCGGGAGCGGCCGAGAAAATAGAGTTGTCTATAAATAGACTCCCTCCAGGTTATCTTAAGGAGGCTTCATATCTCATAAGAATCAAAGGATCGCTATTACTTTTCCTTGCGGCAGGCGTTGGCTGAAGGGCAGATGGGTCATTGTACTCTCTGAAACTACGCAAGCCTGGAGGATCAATAGAGCGTGTCTGTGAGCTCATCTTTTGGGAGAGATTTAAAAGAGTCATCACTCATAATTTTCATTACATCGTCTCCTAGGGCTAGGCAGATCCGTCACTGTACCACAGCCTGATTACGTGATTAACATACAGGATGTGTGACAGGCAACCCTTGCCTACCAGCTTTTGCAAAGTGCAAGCTCCCTCAGACCGTGTCCTTAACTGGCTCCTATTATCTGGATTCAGGCATCCATCAGCATTCTGGCTGTTTGTTTTGACAAAGTGGTCGGCCGCAAAGCGACAGGTTTCGCTCTATTATTTACCGCTGCTGTTTGACTCGCATGGAAAAAAACGCAGCTTTACAGTTTCACCAAACAAGGACTAATTGCTTGTATAACTTTGATTCATACTGGTACATCCGAGTCGTGACTGTTATTTGCTAAAATCGAGGCAGGCTGCTTTGATCAAGTCCTGGCAGTGGAGTATTAGAGTGCCTCTCCCACTCTCTCTCTCATTCTTTCAACCCCCTTTTTTTCCTATTTGCACGGACTGACATGCCATTTTCTGCATATTAGGAATGATGCAGGGACTACCTTTCAACTGTGCAGCAGCTATCAGTGATATCCATTCAGTGTGTACATGGCTGGCAGCATGCTCTCCAGCACCACTTTCTCCTTTCTTATTTGCGTAACACTCACCATCAATGCTCACATATTCACGGATACAGAAAATGACGGGCTCACTCTCCACTGATCGTAAGCAGCACAAATGAAATCACAGTAAAGTGGGTCAAACACACATACCTGTTTTGAGACAAGCTCTCTTCAAAGACACAGCAATGTCCATTTTTGACTCTGAAAAATTTACCCTGGCTTATTGTTCTCTCAGTCCAAATTTTTCCTAATTTTCTTCTTCTCTTAGATTTTATCCCCCATCTTCTTGCAATGTGATTATTATTAATGAAAAAACATTGACCTGCTAATAGTGTTTCTCTGCTTTTTGCCCTGTGAGCCCTGGGACAGGCTCCAGCACCCCCACAGCTCTAGTCAGGATAAGTGGTAAGAATAAAGACTGGGGAAGGATGACATCTTCTGTGACATCTACAATAAGACTCACTGTGGTGCTTCTGCAGAAACTCCTGAAGATCTCAGGGTTATGTGTTCCATATGTTTAGGTAATAGAGCTGCCATTGTGTTTTATAAAGACTGGCAAAGTGAGTAGAGGCTTGTTCTTTGGGGCAAATGGCCATTTTACACATATGTTGTCTTGTTTTCTGATCAACAATGTATACATCTTTTAAGTTGCTATAGTTGAACGTTGTTGTAACACTGCTTCAGTGACTTTAGAAATACTATCTGCTGTGTACAAAAGAACCTTGATGAATTTACAAGACAAGTTTGGTAAAATAGCAAATCGAAATGCTGTGATGGGGACTGGCAAATATTGCATCGTTTTTGTCTGCTTATTAAAATGGCTTGGCAAATAGAAACTAGTGATACACTGTAAGTCAAGTCACGCTGGTTAAAAATGGTCTAAATGACTCCATCAGTGGAAGAAGAAGCTCAAACTCTTAAAGATGAAGGCTGAGCTGGAACTGTAATCACATAATGGGCCCATTTTAAACTCGCCCCAGAGAACTCATGCTGTGGTGAAAAAGCAAGATCAAAACAAGTCATTTAGAATCATTGCTGCTTTTGGCAAGTACTGTAAGTGGTAAGTTTTTGCTACTCTCTTATTGTCTGGAGTTCTGTCGATGCAATAGCAGGGTCCATGCCTGCTGAGTTTTCACCTGGTAGCATTCAAGCATTTACTGGAGAAAACACGTATAGTTTCATCTCTTGCTTGCTTGCCTGACACTCTAACTCTTCTCTGGATGACACCCTTCTAAAAGTAGGAATAAACTGAGGAGTGTGGTTTATTCATAATACATGCACAATCTAAAATAATAATAATTATTATTTTTTTTTTTTGGCTGCTCCTGCTAGATGTCACCAAAGATGTCCCTTTCCATTTCTTCCTGTCCTCTAAATCTTTCTCTTTCACACTGACCAACCGCATGTCCTCTCGCCACATCCATGAACATCCTCTTCATCCATCACTCCTACTGCAGAACTAACCGGTGTCATACTGTGCTCATACATATCCTGTGCCACTCTGATTTACTTCTCTGTGACTCCTGACTTTCCCATACAATACCACAACATCAAAAACAACAAAATTCAGCACCCAGTAACATCTACTTGCTGTCAGCACCCATCCCTAGGGCAAGCCTTTGATGACAGGGTGTATTAGGAGCCTGGTTCTGAGCTGCCATTAACACACTCTCTGTTTTTGCCCTTCTGTTTCTTGCTGAAACACTTGTTAAAGGTTTTTCCAAAGAACTGTCAATGTGGCTTTGACAAGACGTTGTTCCCTTACTCTTCTCATTCAGGACCCAGATGTTGTCTTCTGTTTCAGTATTCTTTTCTCTCTCTCTCTCTCTCTCTCTCTCTCTCTCTCTCTCTCTCTCTCTCTCCCTCTCTCTCTCCCTCTCTCCCTCTCATGTCTCATTTTGAGTCTAGTGTATTTTTTAGCTCTCTGTCTTTGCTTTGCTTCATCTAGTCTAGAGTATGTTTTCACAGGTGAAAGTGAAAGTGACTACTGTGAAACACAGCACAGCACAGGAGAGGTAATATCTTTGTTGATGGTGAAAACCTTTTAGAAGTGTAAAGTGCTTCCACATCTTTTTAAGGTTCTAAAACAGAGTGTAGGAAGTTTCATAATAAAACGAGCAGCTGGACATCTGCATGAAATTGGCCTTTTTAGATGTTTCCTGACACACTCCAGTCCATTTTCATCAATAGCAAAACTCATAAACTCCTATGTCTTTAATTCCACAGTCATTTTGCAACTATTTATTTTGATTAGTTTTGATTTACTGGCACTGAAATCTCTGTAAACACTCATCCACTGAAGACATTTGTATTCATACACATAAACCTGTGCATCACAAGTGCATTGGGCATTCCACACCTCACTCTGTATCATGAGCTTTCATTACAGCATGGCCACTACAGCCACAATGACACTTACAACAGCGCCTGCTCCATGATCTTGGACCGTTTCCTTGACAACTGTGCATATTATGGCACCAGTATTTGGTAGAGGAGTTGGACTTTTCTACGAGGGTAATTGATGCCAGGAAGTCAATCAACCCTTTTCACACTATCCCCAGTGACGGCTGTTGTCGACCAACCATGAAAAAGCTTTTCTTCCTCCTGGGAGATAACTAGTCTTTAGAAGACCAAAATTGGAGGCCTGTGTGACTCCAGAGAAGGCTCTTCTGTTCAGCTCCATCATGCTCATACCCAGGCAGAATCAGCCGAGTTTTGGGCAGCACCGCATGGACACATGGAAACCTATCTGGTCCCAATGAAGTGTGTCCCTGAGCTCTTTCCGTAAATGAGGACTCATAAAAAAAAAGGCTTTTGTTGGCAGTAAAGCCCTGTGACAGATCAAGGCTGAAAGCCTTGACATGACTGGAACAACAAATCGAGACCCAGTCGCCTCGCGTTAGCCCAAAGTATGGACACACTTTATTACGATATTATTCACCATGGCTATGGAGGAGGGGGAGTGAGGCAGCCGTGCCAGTTGCTGCCATTTAAAATTGCTACAGCAAAGGCAGTGCAGGCAGGAGATAGCTGGGTGATGGCTAAGCAGAGCGTGGCGGAGTGGAGAGACTGGGCCAGGCTGGATGAGATTAAGCTACAAGCAGCCAGAAAGCCTGGGATGCAGAAGACCGCTGTCTGCTGTCCGTCCCTGGTCAGTGGCACTAATTCTCCATGATGTTGCCCAGCTGAACTTGGCTCTCCAAAGCAGAGAACGGACCTGGAGATTGGCTGTGGAGATGCTGGCTGTAACACACATCAAGTCTGATACGATTAGAGTCTTGACGTTGCTATTTCACAAGCCTGTACTAAAGTAATGAAAAGAGACGTGAGCAGAAGCCCGGGTCAGTGTTTTTCTGTCTGCTGATGCTTTTTACTCACAAATCGCTCTGTTTCGTCTCTGTTTGCTACGGTCTGACTTAATTATACGCTGCCACTTGGAGCTATCCTATCAACATTATCTAAAACAGAAAAGTGAAGGGAAAACGGGATGGGGGACGTGATATATATATATATATATATATATATATATATATATATATATAAATATACAAAAATAGATTTTTTTTGTTTCTATCTAGGTTTCCTCACGTCCCCCATCCCATTTTCCCTTTACTTTTCTGTTGTAGATGTTGATAGAGAAAGACTCTTCTTAATAATGTATGTGTATATATGCTTGCAAAATACACCAGAAAATTTTAAGCCCAATCTATCAAATGACAAGCAGCATAAATAGCTTCCAATCCCATATCCAGGCTTATAGCCAATTACCAGTCTGATAAGAGTTCAGCAGCACACCGTGACAGTAGCTCTGTCTCCGTACTGACGAGGGACAGCCTCTTTCTCCACAGGAGGGATCATTGGGCTCAAAATGAGCAGCTCTGATATCATTTGCATTGACTGTATGACGCCATATTGTGAAATGAGAGAAATAATAGGAAATATGATGTGTGGAATCCTTATCTTCTGTCCAGTTGTCCTAAGTTATTATCCATTCTAATTGGTGAACGTTTATAGATATTACCTCTTAACTTTAATAGCAACAGATGGCATTTTCACAGCCTCTAACATGAAATGAAAAAGTGCAGCTAGTTATCAGGGTGTAATTATAACTTTGCTCAGACATGGTGCTAGTGAAATGAGCCCTTGGAGTGTGTTCTCCTTCTCGTATCTGTGTTGAGTTACAGGCTGTCTGCGTAGCTCCCTCAGCAGAGGCAGGGGCAGAAGTTTATAAAACAAGGGCAGCTGGCCCTCGGGCCTCCACCAGGCTGCTGTGTGTACTCTCACAAATATTATTGAGCGGGTCATAAACAGTGCATGCAGCTGCAGGGCGTCCTAGCCCATCAACCGTGGCCCGTATCCCAAACTGACCAGTTGTATATGTGGCACAGAAGAAGCCCCGTGACAATAGGGTCTCCTTTAAGTCAGTGACTTCGCTCCATTTCATCATCAGGCAAGGTCACAGCTGGACCCAGCCGGTGTCCGCACTGAGCAGCCGGTTGAGAACAGCTCGACGTCCTCATGTGGAGAAAGAAAGGCAATTTCTACACTGGAGAGAGGGAAGGCTGCCTGTACAGTGTTATTAGATCTGCTCAAAGCTTGTCTGTCTGGTCACATGATTCCGGCGGGCAACAGATATCTCGGCTGCTGTAAAGGCATTTGTAGCCCAGGTCATCACCCCTAACCAGAGAGAACACCGATGTTTACGCTTAGCCTCAGATCGAGCAGTTCTTTCTAAATGTTCCTTTAGTTCACAGTTTCCCTGAGAACATCTGAAAGAACATCTTCAATCAATCAAACAGTAAAATAACCATTAAATGTGAATTAAACTACTACACAAATTAAAGAATATTTACATTTGGGTGTAAATAAAAGTCTGAACACGATGATGAACATGATGGTAGAAAAACTTAATTTAATGGTTTGAGCTCATTATTTATTACATTTGAGGCCAAGCTGGTGGTGTCAGAGTTAGAGATGGTGAGATTTCCATTGGGTGTGATGAGGATGGACAGGATTAGAAATGGGTATATTAGAGGCGACAGTTTAGGTTGGGCGTTTTGGAGGCGTCAAAATACTAGGAGGAGTGGATGCTGAAGGAGCTGCCAGGAAAAGGAGAAGAGAAAGAAGACCAAAGAGGAGGTTTATGGATGTGGTGAGAGGGAACGTACAGGTGGTTGGTTTGAAGGAGGAAGATGCAGAGGACCAGAAGAAATGGAGTCAGATGATCTGCTGTGGTGACCTAGAAAAGTTGAAAAGAAGAAGAAGAAGAAGAAGGAGCTGCTTTTGGGGCATGATCTATAGAGAAGAACTGGGATCTCTTTTTTATTCCATTTACTCCCATTTAGGTCAGAGCCACACCCAGTTAGAAGTATCTGATTGGTCAACTGACTCAATCCAAAACACCATGGGATTACAATAATAAATGCTAACAGCACAGAGATGGAGTATTCCTAGAAGACATTCAGTGCATGGATTTATTCTACAAAGCCTCCCAAAGACAAATGCAGGTCAATGCTGGAAGACAAAGAAGCATGTAAGGGACGATTGATTGCACAGGGCTCTCATTAGAATAAGCGTTGTCGTTTGAGTGAACTACAGCATTTATGAGATAGTGTTGTGCATCTTTGGTATATTGGGATCATCATCAGTGACCAGCGGTAAAGCAATTAGAACATTTGTTTTCTTATCATACTAAATTTAAGCTGTTAAACAGATTCCTGAGTGCTATGCGCTTTGTGTTCCCTAAATTCCTTCTGAATCTAGAAACATCAGATAATTGGATAGATAATAACAGATCCTTCCTCTGATATGTTGAACTGTATTACCAGTTTCCTCATCGTTTCAGGTACCAAAAGCATAGCATCATCATACATGAACGCCTCCTTAGTCAACACTCATCGCAAAGAAAGATCAATTCTATTATAATTTTTAATTCTACTTTAAATGCCTACAGGATTTGGGCTTATAATCTTTAATAATAGCTGCTTATTGTGGCAATTCCAGGGCCACTCTGGAGGAAGAAGGGCGTCTGAGGCAGGAATAGGTTTTGAAGGCTTTGAGCAGACAGTCATTTCCAACATCACAGCTTTTCAGCGGGAACACCAGCATATCATCTTCTTTAAGAGAACCCACATCTAACCTCTGCTACCAGCTTAGCAACCTGCTAAGCTTTTCAGCTTCCTGGTCTCCCCTTTCCAACAGGCCTGTGCTGGTGGGGCCTTGTTAGGGCCTCTGATCATAAAGTAAGTTCTGTGCTTGGTAAACCTCCGTTCAATGCCGCTAAGGCCTCGGCTGAGTACCAGGAAGCAGATTGGCTATGGAGCATGGTGACAGCTTGGTCATGCTCTCCTGAGCAGAAGGTGGCGGCACTGACGCTGGTGGCTCCTCCAAAGCATGAAGCGATCTCGCCGCTAGTTGCAGCTCGTCTGTACTCTCCGGAGAGGCTCTGCAAAAAGAGAAACAGTCATTTGACAAATGAAAAAAATGCAAATGAAGTCCTGAGTCTGCTGATATTGACTGTAAATGTAATATTGCATAATTATGTAATCATTGAGGCATTACAATGTAACAACTGTGGGAATAAAATTTAGCAAAACAACAACAACTGAGCTCTAATTCTCTCAGTTCCAGCAGTGCAACCTTGTATATTCTGTAGCTTGGACTACTACACAAGGACCTCATTTATCTGAAAGTTGAGCCTATCAGGTGTGGGCGTTATGAGTGATATTGCAATGCACCTTCCCTGTAATTAACTTTAATGACAGTTTTCTGAATTATGGCCCAGTTTTGCTAAGTGGACTAAACTGTGTTGTGGCTCCGTGCATTAGAACTAGTTAGACAAGTGCAGCACTAATCAAAACTGGTGATGCTCGGTCAAAAGGTGAGGGGGAAGGTGCAGTGATGTACCTTCCAACCCATAATTGCCTTTAATAACACAGTCTGTTTATTATTCAAGTTCATCTATAGCCAAATTTTTCCCTTTCTTCGCTCCATTATGGACGTGTGCAGCTGCCCACACAAAACCGCTGCCTCCGTCATTACCCAAAGTTATTGCCTAATTAATAATGCCACGTCGCTGGGAGAATCTTTTTTAATTATCGAGATGAGTAAAATGTCTTACTAGTGATGAAAACGATAATTTATCGGGAGTTTGTTGCAACCTAATCTCTCTGACTCTCTCTGTCCAGGGTTAATAGCATCTAAATGCATTGCATCCATCCCTGCCATTAACTTAGTATCACGTTTAATGTCTGATTTTCTTTTCCTTTTTTTTATGATTCATCCCAAGCAGGGCTGTCCCTTGCTCCTCTTCTATTGGAGCAAGTGTCATACTGTCTGTCTTTACCACAGACATGGCCCTCAGCAGCATGGGAGGTTAATGAGGGGGAGGTTTGTTTCATTAGACTCTGAATGCACACACACACACACACACACACACCCACCATTCCCTATATGAGCAGACCTTAGGACATCAAAGAGACTTGGAGCTCTTTGATCCGACCCACAGGAGGAGGTGGGGAAGAAGAATCACTATGATTACATCATCCAACACCATCACACACACACACACACCTACACACACACACTCACACACACACACACATACAGACCAGCAGGGAGATGGCAAATGTCATGCTGTTTTTCAGCCCTTCATTTGATCAAGGATTTTTTGGTCACAAACACAGGTGGACCTCTTGCCTGTGTGAACTTTCAACATCACCTCTGATGGTTCTCAGAACGTTTTGGTCATTTATGCCTTATCGCCGAAGTCGCAGGGCATATTTTAGCCCCAGCTGACCACACAGGTGGCCAAACAGTCCCTTTTCATGGCATTTTAAAAGAAAATGATAGGAGAAAGGAAAAGCTAGAAGAAGAAAAGAAGCCTAAAAGAAACTTTCGATTTTGTACGAAGGGAAAGTGTGTTTGAAGAACACGATGCCCATAACAATGAGAAGAAGACTCAAGACTCTCCTTTGCAGTCTTTTCTTTCCTTCCACATTTCTGTTCTTTCCGTGCTAGTAACACAGCATCTGTGCAGAGAAACCCGTCATTGCTTTTTATCTATGGATTTATTAATGTACACATTCAGAAAATATAGAAGCTAAAATATGTCTTTAGAGTACAAAGGCAGTCACTGGGCTCTTGCCTGCTTTGAAAATACCAAAAAAATTAAACTCAAAGTACGTACAATAGGTGGATGTTGGTAACTTTTCCAGATCATTTATGGTGCACTATTAAACCATACCATTGTTTGTACCTTAGAAGATAAATGTACCTCTGCAGTCCTCTTGTTTCAGACAGCGTATACAATGACAGACCCATAAATGAGTCTATTACTACAGTCTATACTCCAAAAAAGAAACAAAGAAATGCCACAAAATATTCTATAAGTGACTCTATGAAGTGTTTAGTGGGTAGGAAACCTCTAACTTAGTAAACATGTTAGGAATGATGAGACTTTAAGCTCTGGACATTTTTGTTATGTAGAGGCTCATTCCATTTTAAAAAGTTTTTTTTCTATTTTTTTTTTTAATCCCGTATCTGGATATACTTGAACTGTCAGTGTTAGAACTAAGGAAGCAGATGCCCCCATAAGTGTGAAGAAATTTCTATTTATAATTGTTCATGCACACATGTATCAATGGCATCCCTCTTGAGCAGAGCGAGTACAGCAGCACACATGCATTATAAATACAGTATAAAACTTTTACGTTCCTGAACATTAATATTAAATTAACTGTTGTAAAAATCTGTTTTTAATGCATGAAACACTGTGCAAAAGTCTTGAGAGTCCTTTCTGTTGTCAGATCGAGTAAATTAAATGAAAGAAATGAGAACAAATGGCGCAGTGACAGGCCGCAAAGTGTCTAAAGATACAAGGTTCTAGATAAAGGGGAACCGCTCAGGTGTAGCATCAGCAGTACAGTAAAGATCATCTGGAATCTTCTGCTCCTGTTTCTTCACTGCTTCATGTCTTAAGTGAGACGCTTTGTTCTGCTTGAAGGTTCAGACGTAGATCACTGAGTGGATTAAAAAAAACTGCTCAGGTACAGAGACTGGACTGAACATGAGAGACAACAACACTGTCCT
>CM029377.1:3778876-3890129 GCA_017165825.1 Hepsetus odoe
GTAAATTGGTAAAAATGGCAGAAAGACTTTTAAAAAAGCATGTTCGATTATTATGGACCCATTAGTGGGGAGCAGTGGTGGCCTAGTGATTTGGGACTCCATGATCGGAGGATCAAAGTCCCAAACAGAGGTTACACAGAGGTGCCCCTTAGCAAGGTACCGTCACCATTATTGCTCCCTGGGTGCCTGATATGGCTGCCCACTGCTCCACTGGGTGCATGGGGGAATGTGAGGAGCATGCGTGTGTGCTGTGCTGTTCAGTAACAGAGAACCTCAACAAATGTTCTAAAAGGTTTTTTGATGCAGTGTAACAGAATCACTTGGTTTTCTAAAAGAGTTTGGTCTTTCGGGTAGTGTGCTATAGATCCTTACTGCTGAAAGTTCCCTCAAAAGAGAGAATTGTAGTTAGGACAGAAACTATTTTCCTCCCTTGTCCGTCTCCACCCCACCTGTGCTGGGTCAAGCTAAACGCTGTGTTCTCTACCCAAGAGTGAGCCATGAAGAACTCACATTTTCCATCTAACATTTTCTAGCATAATCAGCAAATGCAAGAAAAATTCCTTTGAAAGCTTGAAGCAGGATTTTCAGATGGGTTGTTGGACGGAGCAGGTTCCACTTTGTGTGGCCACTGAATTCTCTAAACTACTATTACTGAGATTGGTGTTAGATATTAATGGTACCGATGTAGCACCTTGTTGGAGGGAAGCGCCACAACCACAAGAAGAACATCCACAATCCACACAGAATGGACCCAGACCACCCTGCTTAGGAGTCGAACCCAGAACGTTCCTGCTGTGAGGCAACAGTGCCAGTCACTGCACCATGATGCCCAATAAATATTCAAAATGACACTCACGTTAATATAATGCAAAAAATAATTTCACTGAGATCTCAGTGAGACTCATGAGCTGTTTGGCTGAAGGTCCTTAGACAAGAAAAAAAACAAAATGCACCAAAGAACAGACTCAAACATTACATTTTACTCAGAAGAACCACAAGTGTTAATTAAATCATTACGAATTAAGGGAGATGGTGTTGGTTAAGGATGTAAAAGGTGACGCTCAATGTCTTTAATGCATTTTTCTTGCTGTTGAAAGTGAAAGTGACTATGCTTGTCATTGTGAAACACGGCACAGCACACGGTGAGACACGGTTCAGCCTCTGATTTTCACCCACACACACCGTGCAGCAGGGGCAGCTATTGAAAGCACCCAGGGAGCAGTGATGGGGACGATACTTTGCTTAAAGGTACCTCAGAGAAACCTACTAATCTGGGATTCGAACCTATGACCTTCTGATCCTGGGGCTTACTCCCTAACCACTAGGTTACCACTGCCCCGGTACAGGCTCTGCATGAAGCAGAGTGCCCCGGGAGCAGTGATGGAGATGGTACCTTGCTCAAGGGTACCTCAGGGCAACCTACTGGTAAAGGTTTCAAACCCATGATCTTCTGATCCTGGGACCAACTCCCTCACCACTAGGCCACCGCTGCCATTGAGGAAATGTTTAAAGCTGGGTTTGTATTTCTCATTTCTAACCAGCTGCATGTTCTCCAAGTAGATGTGCTACAGCTTTTCTGCAGTTCAGGCTTCAAAGCTGATTATTATAAATATCATTATTGTATTATTACTGTACTATATTGCTATATTGTAAGAGGAGGGCACAAAGGCTTAGTTTCAATTAAGAAATATTATTTTAAAATATTCAAGGCGTGAGACGTAAATCAAGACTGTTCTTTCTCAACTCTTAAGTGATGAAGTGCATTTCCCCTGATCATCAGATCTGAAGACCCTTGCTTTCTTGAAACGATGACTGAAAACCCGTCACTTCAAAGTCAAAAACATCCCATTTTGTTTTTTAGTGTAACGTGGTAGAACTTCAGGTGTAGCAAAATTAGCAGCAGCTAGCAGGTCTTACTTCATGTCCAGGATTTGGAACATTTTTGGAAAGTAAGGGGCACCGCCAAACGAAGATGAATAATTAATCGATTCATTCATGTATTAATTCATTGTTTCTTTGATCACAGATGCAGGGTTTGTAGGTGGTTGGTGACTGTATTCTTTAATGAACCGGTTTCACTTTTTCCAGATCTTGTCTTCTAACATTAGCTTTATAGGTGATTGGCTTCATCAGCCGAGCTGTTGTTTCAGAGGAAAAAGAAAAAAAAAAAACATTGATGAAACAGAAAACCACCCTCTGACGAAAGGAAAGAATAAACCGTTTGAAGACAAAGGGAAAGAAAAATTACAAGGTGTGTGTGATGAAATCTTGTCATGTTTTCAAGTGTATTACAAAGCCTCATTTATAAAACACAAGAAAGAGGAAATAAAAAATCAAGCTAAAACACGTCGTTCCCAAATGCAGGTGAAAGTTCATGTCAGTACAGAAGCATGTTTAGAATAAAAAAATGCATTTTTATTAAAAATCCCTGTGACTATGGCTAGAATAAGTGGCTCAGATGATGGATGGATGATGGATGGATGGATGATGGATGGATAAATGGATTAATGGATGGATGGATGGATGGATGGAAGGATGGATGGATGGGTGAATGGATGGATGGATGATGGATGGATGAATGAATGGATGGATGGATAGATGGAAGGATGGATGGGTGAATGGATGAATGGATGGAAGGATGGATGGATGGAAGGAAGGATGGATGGGTGAATGGATGAATGGATGATGGATGGATGGATGGATGGAAGGATGGATGGGTGAATGGATGAATGGATGATGGATGGATGGATGGATGGATGGGTGAATGGATGAATGGATGGAAGGATGGATGGATGGAAGGAAGGATGGATGGTGAATGGATGAATGGTTGATGGATGGATGGGTGAATGGATGGATGGATGGATGGATGGGTGAATGGATGGATGGAAGGATGGCTGGATGGATGGATGGATGGGTGAAGGGATGGATGGATGGATGGATGGATGGATGGTTGGATGGATGAATGGAAGGGTGAATGGATGGGTGAATGGATGGATGGGTGAATGGATGGAAGGGTGAATGGAGGGATGGATGATGGATGGATGGATGGATGGATGGATGAAGATAATATGAAAGAAAAATAGATAAAATCTATGTTTGAATTGTTTATTTGTTTGGTCAAGTTGTAACATTGTGTAACATTGCCAGTTACATTGTGTAACATTGTGTAACATTGCCAGTTATTTCTCTTTTGTTCCACACACGGGTTCCACTCTGAAGATTTTGCTGGTTTGATCTGGTCCTGGCCCTGAAAAAATATAGTACTAAATTGTTTTTCCAAAACATGTGAGGACAATATCAATTAATTGTATTCAAAGCCACCGAATGATAAATAAAAGAGTGCTGAGATTTTCAGAGCTGAGAGTGTTAATACATGGAGGGGACACGTTTTTCCACCATTTGGATTTGGTATCGTAAAGTCATTACACGTTACACAGCCATTCTTTGGATGAAATTGAAAAATTATTCAGACACCATAAATGAAGAAAATTAGCACTTTGCTGCAAATCTGTGGTCTATAATTACAGCTTGTGGAAGTCTACAGTAGGAAGTGATTAGCCTTCTGCAGTATTGTGGTTCATTGGTCCTGGCTAAACACCTTCACTGACTAACTTGCAATTTCTTAACCCTCCATCAGTCAGGAGATAAATAACATAAAGCTCTCAGCCAGTTGCTCCATTATCTTCTCTGTGAGGTGGAACAACCCTGCACTGTTTGCAGAGAAGCAGCAACATCATGATGCTCCCACCTTCATGCTTCTTTGCAGGTGAATCTGTCCTGGGATCCAGAGGGATGAAAACCTGTGTGCAAATGTTAGACGTGCATCTCTGTGGTTTTTTCTTTTTTTTTTTTTGACTGACCCATCACAGTGCGGAGGCAGCGGTGGCCTCATGGTTAGGGAGTTGCCCCGGATTGGAAGATTGTGGGATCAATTCCCTTACCAGTAGGCTGCCCTGAGTTACCCTTGAGCAAGGTACCATCCCCGTCACTGCTCCCCGGGTGCTTTCAATAGCTGCCCCCTGTGTGTATGGGTGAAACGCAGAGGTCGATTTTTGTTGTGTTGTGCTGCCTTTCACAATGACAAGGGTAGTCACTTTCACTTAAATAACATCCATCCATCCATCCATCCATCCATTTTCTGCCGCTTGTCCCAAACGGGGTCGCGGGGGAGGGCTGGTGTCAAACCCAGTGCACACAGGGCGAGGACGGGGGACGCACCCTGGACAGGTCGCCAGCCCATCGCAGGGAGGAGCGGGACGGGGACGGCACCTTGCTCAAGGGTACCTCAGAGCAACCTATTGGGAAAGGGTTCGAACCCCCGATCCGCCTATCATGCGGCCAACGCCCGAACCACCAGGCCACTATTTGAAATGTTCATATTCTTCATTTATATATGTCGTTTATGTAATATGTCACGAAGGCAGTTGCCATGCTAGGTTTTTTATCTCCAAACTCTTGAGCCACCTCTCATTTCTTTATATTTTGTAAGGAATCGCCTTCTGGCTGCAAAAATACTAAACATGCTTTTCTTTGCACATTGAGATCAAACTAAAGAAATTGGGTCAAATGTTTTAGAGGCTGCAAAGCACCTAACGATACAAGGTTCTAGATAAAGGGATTCCAGCCACTCAGCATTCAGCATCAGCAGTAAACTAATCACCTGATCATCTGGAATCATCTGCTCCTGTTTCTTCACTGTTTCATGTCTGAAGTTAGACGCTTTGTTCTGCTTGAAGGTTCAGAAGTAGATCACTGTGTGGATTAACCAACACAGAACTATCAAACTGCTCAGGTACAGAGACTGGACTGAACATGAGAGACAACAACACTGTCCTTCAGGAAGATCTGGAGAACTGCTCAGGTACAGAGACTGGACTGAAAATGAGAGACAACAACACTGTCCTTCAGGAAGATCTGGAGAACTGCTCAGTACAGAGACTGGACTGAAAATGAGAGACAACCACACTGTCCTTCAGGAAGATCTGGAGAACTGCTCAGGTACAGAGACTGGACTGAAAATGAGAGACAACCACACTGTCCTTCAGGAAGATCTGGAGAACTGCTCAGGTACAGAGACTGGACTGGAGAACTGTTCCTCAAGAAAACATTAAAAAAAAAAAGAATGTCTGACTCTCGGGAAGCAAAACACATTTTGCAGAAAAAAAAGGCCAAAAGGATGCAAGTGCACCTCATGCTTAACAAACTCAAAATTTCTCGTCTGCAGGGTTTTCTGAATGGCACGTTAAAATGCACGATTAAACCCCAGAAATGTAAAACGTTAGATGTGCACCAAGACGAGTCAGATCTGCTCAGATTGAAAATGCTTGCTTCAGTGCATGCTGCCATCCAGAGATGAGGAGTTAAATGCAAGTTTGTAGGCAAGTAAAGCATGGGCGAGCATTCACTTTGATCAAAGCCTCCTGCTTTCATTCCTCAGTCTTCATGGATTAAACCCAATCGTAAAGCACATAGCTGCCCCAACACAACGAGATCAGCTACGACCCACTGGAGCGCATGGACGTCTTTGATATATGCAGCTGTACCTGCAGAACCGGAAGCAAGTTAGCATGCCCAGATCAGCAGAGCAGTGATGCCTCAGCATGAAAAAACCACACCCTTCACTTGGTCTCTTTCTTCACAACAGGTCACCGTGGCTCCTAACAATGGCCTACCATTTACAGTTCCAGTGCTACACAAGGATCCAGTTTATCCACTGGTTTTGTGCAAAACCTTTGGGCCAAAATATCAGCCTAAAAAGATCTTCTAAAAGAAGGCTTGATCATATATATTTGTTGATAATAATACAAGTATCTCAATATTCGTCTTCCATCACTGCATGTACGTGTGCAAAGCTTTAAACAGGATGTAAGCATATTTTATGTAAATGTGGCCATAAATCCATATTTGTATAATTTTAAAGCATGTCTGGGACTACAGTTTCCAGAGATGAGGGATAAAAAGGAGGGAAAACAACAAAAAAAGAAGCCCGTCCCAAAGGACCGAAGCAAAGATGAGGTCAAAGAGTCAACAAAAGACACGACTGAGACAGAGAGCTAAGAACAGACACATTGTAGCACCTTCCTGTAGCTTTGTGAGGAATAAAGTTTCTTTTTGAAGAGTCTGGATTTGAAAGGCGGGCAGCGGTGGCCTAGTGGTTAGGGTGTCGGCCACATGATCGGCGGATCGGGGGTTTGAACCCCTTCCCAATAGGTTGCTCTGGGGTACCCTTGAGCAAGGTGCCGTGCCCGTCCCGCTCCTCCCTGCGATGGGCTGGCGACCTGTCCAGGGTGCGTCCCCTGTCCTCGCCCTGTGTGTGCTGGGTTGGACGCCAGCACTCCCCCGCGACCCCGTTTGGGACAAGCGGCAGATGATGGATGGATGGATGGATGGATGGATTTGAAAGGATAAAACCAGAAGAAAATACTGATAGCAAGTTCTGACTGTGGGTGTAAAACTATTAGTAGCTTGAAATTCTTCAGCCGTTGGCTTCCTATTACTGCCACCGAGAAAAAACTAAGTTTTGCTACAACTGTGTGTTTTACATCAAACGATTCGGAAAGATTGTCTACACTGAGTGATTGAATCAGGCAGAAATTCTGAAACTTTGTGGAATTAGTGGAATTGAACACTGGAACTTTGAATCTGAGCTACAAAGGGCTCTAATTTGCTGCTGAGAATTTAAACACCACGACATAAAAGACACAGAATATGGTGCATTGTTGTCCTCCTTTGGTGCAGTGTCTCCTTCCGGCCGTCCTCGCTGAAGGTAAACCTCATTGAACGCTGCATCTCTGTTTGCATTAACACGATGCACGTCCAATCCCGAATGGCTCCCCTACATAATCAATTATCCGCGCTCAAACAGTGAGGAATGCAGAGCGTTGATAAGGTTTTGTTGATTTTCTCTAATGAAGAAGTGCAAGAGGAAAAACGATTTGATTTAGCACCCTCGAGGAAGGGTTTTTTTTTTTTCCCTGGAAAAGAATTGGGCGAACATTCAATATTTGCTACGAGGGAAATACCAGTTGCTCCCAATAATCTTCTGAGTGCAACGAGGAAAACACTGCATCGGGTTCATGGATGCAATTCGTCTCCCTTCGTATGATGTGCGTCATACTGTCTTTCCTGCTAAACCCGTTCCTTGCACAACTTTTGCTTTTGATTAGGACCTGATATGCAAATGAAGGAGCTCCTAAGCTGTCAAAAGCCTGCAACCCTCAAAAACACCAATCGCAAAAACTCCAAGCCCAGCGCAAATAAATATGGCAAAATAAACAACGCAGCCTCACACTTCGACATGAATTATTAAAAAAACTTAAGAATAATTTGGTAGGCTTTTATTCATGATGAATAACATCCATATCATCCATAAATGAAGGTTATTCTATCTATTAATTTTCAATGAACTTTGCTGTATTACTGAACAGCTGTGACCGGCACGTATGCATGCAATATGAAGTGAAAGTGACTAACTGTCATTGGGAAACACAACAAAATGCTCTCGGCTTTTAAATCACACACCCACTTCAGTGTGGGGGGGCAGCCATATGCCAGGGTAGCAGTGATGGGGAAGATACCTTGCTCAAAGAAAACCTCCTTCTGATCCTAAGGCCTAGTCCCACATCACCGAGCCACTTGAACTTTAATTGTTTTGCAAATGAAAAACTACTAATTATGTGTGTGCTGGAACAGGCTGGTTAGGAGAAGCGACAGAAAGGCCTCCCCAGACTTACAACTACCTCTCAAACTCAGTGACTCATCATCTCACTTCAGCAGTAAGACTTTGGTGGCTAACGTTCTGGAGTTTGAGTGATTTGTTACCGTATTCTGGATGGACAACTGTAAAATAAATTATTTTTTCCCCGCAGCATTGCTTAATTCAGAGATCCATGTTTCATTAAACATTTCATTGATCCTTTCTTCTGCTCGCTGAAGGCACCGCGTTTGGATGGCATGCGATTGTATGTGTGACCTCATTAATAATATCTACCCTTGGGCTTGGATCCCTCCTGCTTGTTTTATTTTTACAGAGGCTTGATGGCTTTAACATGCTGGGGTAAACACACTCCGGATAGGAGGGAAAACAATTGAAATGTTATTTCAGGACCTACAATGTTTCAAAGTCTCTTTGACCTTTAATAAAACAACATCTGCAGGCAGTGGAATATTTATGGGTGTTTCTGTACTGCCTCAGAGGCTTGGTGCCAGGGCAGTGACCGCTGTTTGTCCAACATTAAAGGAGAATTATGTTGCTCGGTGCTTTTTTTTAATTACGGCTCTCTGAGGAGGTCATGCTGACCATCAGGCTAATTTACAGCATGGGGTCATTTACGGCCCACTTTAGTGCTGACGGACTGCTGGGTGACCCGGTATGAAAAAAGCTACTTTTGCACCACTTGCGGCAGAAATCGGCAACAGTACTTGCAGTGAATGGTTTGATTTATATCTTCGTCTGTGTATTGACGAAAGGATCCGATCCACAGCTCATGATGGATAAGGTACATGGCATCGTTCTCCAATGGGCCATTCTAAGAGGTCATGAAATTGTGCTACGATGTGTGATGTGCTGGAGGTTTTTCCACACTGGACACGATTAGAGGCTGTTTTCTTGAGGCTACAAGAGTGGATTTAAGGGCAAATCCCTTCAGTTCATGCTCCACTGGCCTGGTGCTACAGCAACTCACAGTCGACAAGAAAGCACCAAGAAAAACTGGCTGGAGTACAAGAATACAATGTTGTTTAATTGGTCAGTGATTCTCAATAAACATAGATAGATAGATAGATAGATAGATAGATAGATAGATAGATAGATAGATAGATAGATAGATAGATAGATAGATTCCATTGTGAGGGTTAAAGTAAAATTATTGTACGTCAAATTATTTTTGATGTGTTTCCTCAGGTGGCACAGTGGCGCAGAGGGGTTCAATTCCCAGGCGGGACAGTCCCGGTTCTTTCAGGACAGAGTTTGCATGTTCTCCCCATGTCTGTGTGAGTTTCCTCCAGGAGCTTGGGTTTCCTCCCACCCTCCACAGACATGCACTTCAAGTGGACTGAAGATGATAAATGGAGATGTGTGCCTGCCCCGCGATGGACTGGTGACCTGTCCAGATGTTTCCCCACCTTTCACCCTGTGAGAGCTTGGACAGACTCCAGCACCAACCGGGACCCTAATTAGGACAAGCAGCTCAGAAAAAGAGTGAGTCAGTGAGTATCTTCAAGTCTAGGCTTCCATGGAAGTGGCAGGTGTGGAAATGAACTGAAATGAAGCGAACTGAAAGACGCCACAGAGTGAGAAGGCCCTTGTTTTGATTCCCACCTGTTTTGGTTCTTGAAGTGTTATGTTTGTTCTCCCTGGATTTCCTGTCTGGATTTTGCCCCATGAGCAGTGGGATGGGCTCCAGCACACCCTGTGGCCCTGATTAGGAGCGGCTCTGATAATGCATGGAACAACTGAGCTCGGTTTGACTTTCATTCTAGAGATGTTAACACTAAATGGAACGTCAGCCTCAGCATCAGCATCAACATTACAGGGAAAAAGAAATAAAAGACAAAAATTCAAAAGCAGCACAATTCCACTGACCTTTCCATCTGGCAAGCCCCTGAAACAGTGCTGCTTAGCAACATTTCAGTCTTGAAATCCATGTCTACTCACACTGGAGCACATTTTTAAAGTCATGCTGTAAATTTGTCCCAATAATGTGAAATTGTTTATTTCTAGCTTCTGTTTGTTTGACTGCGTGTGTGTACGTGTCTCAGCTGATGCAATCTGTCACGTTGAGTAGTCGGTCTGTGGACCGGTTTGCAGTATATTATTCTGCAGGGCTCCGTGAAAGCCCACAGCGCTTAACGCGTTTCTGTTTAAGGTTTTGGCAAAGATGAGCTGCAGCTTTATGAAACGTGTGTTAACAAGTGGGGAAATCCGTGAAAGCATCTAAGTGCTTCAAAATAACGCCAACCACCAAAACATGCGTGCCCTCACCCTCCGTTCGCCCTGTTTCTGTGTGCACGGCCTGAAATAAAGAAAATCAAATTGAATTTTTTGGATGGATTATAACCGAATGCTTCAGTCTAGCAAACTCCATTTCATGCTCAGCCGGAGAGCAGGAGCGTATATCTTAAACGCAAATGGGGTTGCGGGTAGCGCAACATGAAACAGGCGCTGGGATAATAGTCCTTATCTGCTTTTATCGTCTTCCCCCTCAGCCTCAGTGGCTTGATGATGTCGCTTGATACGGTAATAAAGCATCAACCTATAGTGTCCTCACGCCTCAAAGACTCTTGGGGGTCCTTCTGCTCTCATGATTTCACTTCATTCTCTTCATCATTTCCTCCAACAGGATGCTTGGTGAAATCATTTGGTTCAGTCAAATCGTTACAGTATTAAATCTAAATTTTGAGAAGTTTAATGAGGTTCATAATAAAAAACCAAGGAACTAAATATTCTTCTCTCACAGATGCACTCTCATCTTTTGGGGTTCGCCCAGCTGTTTAGAATGATGTCAGAATGAACCCAGTGCATGCAGGCAGGAGATTATAGCTGGTGGGACAATGATGGCCTCATGGTTAGAGACTCGGATCATTCTCAGTAGGTGGGGTTGAGTCCGGGCCAGTAGGTTGTCTTGAGGTGCAGTGGTCTGGGACTAATTAGCTAGACTAAGATTTGGTATTTTTATTATTATTTCATTTTTTAAATTATTTCAGTTGGATGCCCCCAACAAAATCACACCACCAGAACAGCAGTCAGAGGCTACCATGTGTTTCATTCTCTGTTTTGTCGACATTTAACGCATGGTGTAGCAGTGGGCCGCCATATATTCAACACCTAGGGAGCAGAGTTGGGGACGATACCTTCCTCGATAGTACGTCTGTGTAACCTACTGGTCTGGAACCCATGAACATGGCATTATGGTGCCTTGTCTCTCACCACTAGACCAACACAGCTCAAGCTGAAGAGACTCAGCACAGAATACTAACAGCCAGTTCTCACTGCTCAGCTCACCCACCTGTCTCCCATTTGTCACCCTTTGCCTCTCCAGGTCCTTCAGACTCCAAGATCTTTTGCAGCTCTTCCTAGAGGTTTCTGTGGATCATCCTGTTCACTCCAGGGGACTAGGATCATGGCAAAGCCCTAATCTTTTCATAAATTTTTATCTGCTAGTAGACCATGGGTTCAAATCCCAGACCTGTAGGTTGACCTGAGGTACCCTTGAGCAAGATACTGTCCCCATCACTGCTCCCCGGGCACTTTAAATAGCTGCCCCCTGCTGCACGGTGTGTATGGGTGAAAAGCAGATGCCGCATTTCGTTGTTGTACACTGTGTGCTATGCCATGTTTCACAATGACATGTTTTCACTTTCACTTCACTTTCACTTCATTTTGTTTTGCATACCGGTTATCTTGCTGTCACTGTAGGTAATACCTGTAAAATAGTTCTAGAGGACCCGAGGCTGATTGCTAACATGATGAACCTCATTCTGCACAGATCGGCTGCTGGCAAAACCTCTGACAGCATTGCTTAAACCGTTTTGTCTTCCCTTCCCTAAATCTCTATTTATATTCATGTTGTAGAGGAAGAGAAACTTTGTCTGGCCCTTATTTAGACTGTAAGTATATTCCTCACATTCTGTGCCCTTTCTGCTTTCGCTCCGCGATTCAAGGTGAGGACCCAGACACTGGGGCTGAATGTTTTATTTAGAGATGGAGATTGAATTGGGAATGCATACGGCCTGGCAGCGGGCCCATGTCAGGGGATGGTGAAGGAAGAGTAAATCGGAAAAGGGCTTCGGGTTGTCGGGGCAGGAAGTGAGAGAGCGGGCACGCTCTGATCAGACGGACCGGACACTGGCTGCTTTCTTCGGAGGTACATTAATAAAGAAAAGGAAATGCACCCGACGCCTACTTGCTGGTGTCTGAAGTCGCTGCCAATTTATGTATCATTCATCACAGCGTGGCCGGTGCACGCCGCCTTTGTCTGCAAGAGAAGCTTTCTCTCCGTTTCTATTGGACAGGTATAGTTACTGTCCTCTTAACCCTTTTGGGTCAATGCAGAAAAAAGCATTTCTATGTTTCATCTACAAATGATGTTGCAATGTTGTGGTTTCATTTTTTTTTTCTTATGTAAACTGCTTATGGGAGACCATTTGCTTATTTATTTAACTATTTATTTATCTATCTATCTTGCTATTTATTTGTTTGTTATTGATCTGTGCAATTACACACGTATCTAAGTTTTAATTAATTTTATTTATTTTATTTCTTACTTAGTTTAATTCAGCCATGACATGTCAGTTATATTGCATATTAAAATGTAACAATTGTCTGTTATTTATATAATTTATTGCCTTGTTTTATATATATATATATATATATTTCCTTTTTAATACTTAAAAAAAAAATTGTTTTATTAGATATTTCTTTTATTGTTTAATGTCATTTAAGCACAGTTGTTGATGCAGCGTGACTGTATGGGCTGAGCTTTTCGTTGATTTTGTTGATTTTAATATCTTTGAGCCATTTTTATACATGGATTAAGCAAGTCTTGCACCACATTGACGTGCCAGTGATGAATTACCATCTGTGATTATTTTTAGTCAAGGATTAGCCTTAATCTGCAAATTGGCTCTTTATGTATTTGCCTATTGGCTGGAAGAATCCTTCATGCTAAAAATGGCACTGTTATTCTAATCAGCATCATGAACTGATGTTGCTCACAATGTACTTTCACTTCAACGCTTAAAAGCATTGACCATCAAATCCTTTTACAAACACAGGGTGTGTGGGTAAGTGATGGCGACAGCACTGGGTCTACACTGCTTAGAAAATCTAATACTTCTGTCCTGCTTCCTCGTTAAACATCAGTTTTGTCCAGGGAATCACTCCAGTCTCTGTAGAGACATCTGTCCTAATTGAACACTGACTGGACGCAGCAAAATTTCATGTGGGCCTTTCTGCATCTCACCTGTTGTTCCAGGATGTGAACTGGGAATAAGGCCTGGTGATTTAATTGGTCATTTATTCCAGCATCCCATTGATTTTTCACATCTGAAGCAGTTCAGTCTCACACTGGGATGCGGGAGTGTCAGCGTCCGAGTTCTGCTCGGACATGAAGCACAAAGCAGGGACGGTGGAACTGACAGCGCTGCCGGATTTCAGGGCTGTTTGATGACAAGTGCTGAAAAACATGCTTTGTGAAATCTTATTTTGATTTAATTCAGACATGAATTTGTTTATGATGGACTTTGCAGTTTAGACCTCATCCTGGTAGCATTTTGTAACCAATATATTTCCCATATATTGTCCCTGCTCATTTGCATAAAGTTCACCCTCAATGAGAGACCTGAGCGAGCAGCATGTTTAGTGATACTCCAATATTAACTGAGACCTCTCGCTACATTGTAGCATGTGATTTGAATATGATGTGAGTAGACATGCTTCAATATTCTTTATCTCACCCACACATATTTTTAGAACATGAGAGGGTGGTGGTGGTCTAGTGGTAGGACACGCTGCTATGAACCAAGAGGTCCCAGGCTTGCATCCCACCTCCAGCACTACCATCACTGAGTTCCTGAGCAAGACCCTTAATCCCAAGTTGCTCCAGGGTTTTTAAGTTTGAGCAGAAAGTGATGTGAATGTGCAATGTCTACGTGAAGGCTTCAGTCAATAAAAAACGTCTTTTTTTGGTCTTACACCAAGCACCGGAGAGCACAAACTGGAGAGATTTCACGCCAGCTTCGGCTGCAAGCTTCCGCTGGAGTGAAAGAGGAGGCAAACCAGACGGAATGCTCTCAAAAAATTTCAGAAATTTGACTGTCCTGCAAATTTCTATGATGGAAATATCATGCATACAAAAGAATGCAACATAAAAGCTTGGTTTGAAGGAGGAAGGTGCAGAGGACATGAAGAAATAGAAACGGATGATCCGCAACCCCTAAACGAGAGCAGCTGAAAGAAGAAGGGTGCAAAATACAAGTATTTTCTCTCCGAGCTCTCTGACGTTAAACCCCGCTGCATTGTAAAGAGCCTTTAATGACTTAAAACATTACCGTCAGAGTCTGTACCGCCCATTCTTTTCCACCTCCAATCACGAAGTGCGAATGAAATGTCGAGGAAGCTTCTAGTGAATACTAACCAATCAGAATTCTCGGAGTAGTTTCTCAATGTCTGTGCAGTGTTGATTAGTTAAATGACCACAAGTGGAAGATGAATGAGGTTTTTCGTTAAATTTCCTCGCATATTACCTCCAGTGGCAGACTTGCGACCGTGATTAGGGATCTTGAAAATGTTTAGGAAGCCCCTGCTAAATATACCACCCCAGAGAGGGCTCTCATACCCCAGGTAACCAAGTGTGAAATAGCTTTGGCTAAGTAAGGAGGGGGAACCATTAATATTGATAAAAAGAGGCAAGCTGCTCTCAAGGTGGAATGGAAGTTCTCACTAAGAACGTGATTAATGTCACCTTCAGCAGAGGGAACAGAAATACACTTATTAAGGTTTTATAAAGGAGGAGCAAAGATGCAAACACACACACACACACACACACACACACACACAGCTGCCATGCACACACACTCATATACACACCCACTCACGCACAATGATAGTAATTTTTCTCCGGTGGCCGAAAAGATTTGGGGGTGTAATTTAGTTGTGATCATACTTCTCTGTTAAAGGCAGTGCTGCGGCTTTATTTGTCAGAATTTGTAAGTGCTTCTGAGATGCACACGGATAGCATTACCACTCATTTTCAGGCTGCTGTAGAAGCTCCAAAAAGGCATGTAATGAATCAGGCTTTGGTATAATCCCCTGCCTGAGAGAGATAGCAGCCATGGGGAAGTGCCACGCTGTGTTTGGCTCTGCAGTTTACCAGAGGGCCTTGCAGAAACACATGGTGGCAGTTGAATAAACTCCCTCCATCTGAATGTTTAGATCTTGCGTACGAGGAGAAGGGTCTTACATCTGCTTCTCTTTCTGGAGCGAACTGCTCAAATAAACACGAAACCCTTCACGGCTTTCAAACACATCGCTGGAATTTTGCACATTTTTCCATTTCTCATATTGCACAAAGCAACAAAAACAAGTGCAGGCTGTGATTTTTCACTCCAAAAAATAAATTCTAACTAGTACAACGTCTGCACCTTGCAAAAGTTTTGAGACATCCCTAATTTCTTCATGAATCATCTGGTTGGTGCACAAATATGATTTTATGTCTGTCTGATTTGTTGCCGTATTGGGTTGATTAAATGAAGGAAATTGGGACAAATGTTTTCCTCTGATAGGCTGCAAAGGCCCTAAAGATATAAGGTTCTAGATAAAGAGGTTCTCCACTCAGCGTTCAGCATCAGCATTAAACGAATCACCTGGTCATCTGGAATCATCTGCTCCTGCTTCATGTCTTGAGTTAGACGCTTTGTTCTGCTTGAAGGTTCAGACGAAGATCACTGTGTGGATTAACCAACACAGAACTATCAAACTGCTCAGGTACAGAGACTGGACTGAACATGAGAGACAACAACACTGTCCTTCAGGAAGATCTGGAGAACTGCTCAGGTACAGAGACTGGACTGAAAATGAGAAACAAAAACTGTGAGTGAGTGAGTGAGTGAGTGAGTGAAATTTCCTCTGTTCACAGATGCACAAAAATGAAGCTCTCAACTAAAAGAACACCAAATCTTCTGTAAAGCATGGAAGCGGATCTCTTATGTTTTGGAGCTGTTATGCTGCACCTGCCTTGGACGCTGGTTTGGACATGTCCAGAGGAGTCCGATGAGATGAGGATTATATCAGAAGGAGGATACTGAAGTTGGAGCTGCCAGGAAAGAGGAAAAGAGGAAGACCAAAGAGGAGGTTTATGGATGTTGTGAGATACATTGTAGTCTCCAGACTATCGAGGCATCCTGAGCAAAACATACCGCCAGCCTCAGTCACAGGTCATGAGTCCTCCAACAGGACAATGATCCTAAACACCAAAGCTAAAGGCACCCAAGAATAATGCCTTCTTAAATGGCCTTCTATGAGCTCTCATCTTATTCCTATTTAACATTAATAAGATCTAAAGATGAAGTGTGGAGAAGGCCTCCTTCAAAGCAACAAAATATTGTATCCAAATATTTTTGGCAATCCCATTTAAACTAGTTTAATGATGTCCATTTTTGTATTAGTATGCTATTCAGTTGAATCAACGGATATGGAATAATCTGCAAAATATGGAAATAAATATGGAATCAATGATGAAAGATGTCAATACGTGTGCCAGTAATTTCAGAAGTAGTTTTTTTCATGGAAGGGCACCAACACAATTGTGCATGTCTGCTTGTTACCCTCAACCACGGCCTCAAGGAAACCTAAACCGAGGCGTTTTAGAAGCCCAGACTCTGCATTCAGAGACGTTTTCAGTTTTGGTGCAGGCTTTGTCTGTGAATGCTATATTTATACCAGACAGCAGGTCTGTGACTACTGTAGTAATTATGGTTTCATAAGAACATCTTAATGTGATGTACTTGTTATCTGAATGCTGTCTGTGGTCCTGCACGTTCTATATTTAGGCAGAAGATTTGTCTGCAGCTTGATCCTGTTCTAGTCAGCCTTAAGCGTTCATTTAAGCTGAGGAGCCGTTTGCATGGCCTTCTTTGTCACAAATAGAAAAGTCTCTAATGAGAGCGCCCTCTTGTGGTGTACACGTGGAATTTTTACATATACAATATGTAAAATACATTTCGCATTTTTTCCTTACAATCTGTATTAATATATATGATATATATTATATAGATAAACCTATAGATTACATGATCTAAAATGCTTCAAGTTGACATAATTCAACATCACAGCATTTATGGCCTAGAAAAATGAATCCAACTACATAATCTTCACAATACTTGGAGAGGAAACACTCTCCACTGACAGTACTTCTAACCTAACAACCAAACACAACGTACATGTAGAAACACCATCTTACTATACCTTCCTTACAGACAACGCATCATCTTTTAATCCTTAGTGTGATGAAGGTTTCTGACTCACAGAACCAGCTCCAGCGCAGAATTACTGGGTGTTTAGATGAATCCAGGTTTCATGTAATCCAGCAAAAGTGAAATTATTTAGGCACCATATGTAAGGCCGTATATTTTCCTTCTAATTCATACATTCTTTAATCACCAGCAGTCTTTTTTTTGTTAAGCTGTATCGAAATCACAATCATAACAACATATAATGTTATGATGAAGCCATACAGTGAAGCCTACTGAACACAATTCAATTACACAGGACGCAAAGCTGAGTTAACATAGTCTAGTTAACAGCTTGTGTGGAGGAAAGCTAATTTGATGTTGACAGCTGGCATATAACGTGTGCAGCAAATTATTCAAAACAGATCACGCTCTGACACGCCGCACAGAATCCACACACAGTCTAACGTCTAGATTCTCTCTCTCTGGGATTTCAGATTTTTTTATCATCTATATGCTTGTTAAATTGCTAAGAATATGTTGAACATTAACAGCATCCTTATGTTGTAAACTCCCGCATCTCTCAAAGTTTATACTGGAACGGGATCTATTTCTGTCACACCCATTGTGTTTCCCAGAAAAAGTATCGCTGATTTAAATTGATGTGTGCTCTTTGTCTTGCTAGGAGACCAGATGTCCTCATTGTGATAGGAATACCGGATAATCCATAGGAGCTGGACGTGTCCAGCTTTTATCATCTTACATTCACAAAAATTAGAAATGTCCTAATAAATATAGTTATACTGAACGGGTGTGTGTGTGTGTGTGCGCGTGTGTGTGTGTGTATGTGTGTGAGTGAGTGAGTTCACTATTTGAGCTTCATTATAAAGCTCGGGTTACGTGCGTGATGATGATGGTGGTGTTCTTTGTGTTTCTTTTGGCAGAATTACAGTGACCAGAGGACAAAAGACAAAAGCTAACACACACACACACACACACACACCAACCCACACACACCCGTCAACACTTCAGCACAGTGTCAGTTATAACTGTGGAAAGAACAAAACTCTTTCACCCCCTCTCTCTCGCGTCCCTCTGCCTCTCGTCCTCTCTGAGTTGTCTCTCTTCTTTTCATTTTCTTTGTCTTTCCACATTCTCTCTCTTTGCCTGCTCTCTCACTGTCATTTACTCCCTCTTTCACACTCACACACACACACACAACGCATTTCTCCACTTCCTCCACCATCCAGACTCCAAAGCCCTACCATCTTCTCATGCTTCACTACAGCCTATTACTCTCCTCCTCCTCTCCCTTCTCTCTCTTTCTCTCTCCCGTTCTCATCTCTACTGCTGCTCATCTCTTCCCAGCTGTGAATTTCTCTCTCTGTCTCTGACCTCATGGTGTGTATCCTCTGCATACCTGCTGAATGAATTTAATCAGTCCTCTCTTTGATGAATGCCTCACTGGGCTCCAAAAAAGGTTAGGCGTTATTAGTAATCAAGCAGGACCCCAATAAACAGCAATATCACAGCCATGGCCTGCAGGAAGTGCTGTGCAGCTTAACATGGAGAGGCGAAAGAGGTTGGGGGAGGCAAACTAAAAAAAAAACCCTCCCCGGTTTCCACCGAAAGGTTGATGGGGCTCATCTGCTGCTGTAAAAGGAACACGAGGCAGTAAAGTTTATGCCGTTTGTCAGGCTGCCCACGTTGTGTTTGTGCAGAACGGGATTGTAGCAGAAGTCAAGAGCAAGAGCAGGCTGTTTAATTGACAGTGGCTTGTTTAAGCTGCAGAAAAACAACAAGCCCTCGTTTGCTCGATACAGTGGGCGTCCATACGTGTCGATGAGTATCACTATATTAGTGACAAACATGCACAACATATTTAAGAGCACACAGTTTGGTGTCTGCAAGAAAGGAGAAAGCATCATGTTTCCCCGTCTATTTTCAGCTTCACGGAAAACCTACAGGGAACTGATTTAAGGCTTTAATGCAGATGCAAAACAGTTGCTTTTCCTGCCACTTAATCTCCTTTTTTCTGCTCATAATGTGTCTTAACATTGCTGCTGTTGCATAAAGAACCATTGTACACAAGCTTGCTTGTAATATAATATAAAATTGCTCATGATATATATGCACCTATTGCATAGGTGCCAAAACTATACATTCTTTACTTTAGTAGGAGAGACACATAAGTCATATACAGGACTGTGCAAAAGTTTTTTTATTTTGATCAATTTGCAAAATGTAAAGTGAGCGAACAAAAGAAAAATCTAAATCAGATCAATATTTGGTGTTACTACCTTTTGCCTTCAAACCAGCATCAGTTCTTCTAGGTACACTTGCACACAGTCAGGGATTCTGTAGGATTATAGTCGGTGTCTGATCAACCAGTTTCAACAGGTGCTGATGATCATCGGAGGTTGAAACACAGTCATGTTTGGAAAAACCGACCAGCCGAGTTCCTTCAGAAACTGTGTGCAAGTGTACCTAGAAGAACTGATGCTGTTTTGAAGGCAAAGGGTGGTCACACCAAATACTGATTTGATTTAGATTCTCTTTTGTTCATTCACTGCATTTTGTTGATTGATGAAAATAAATGATCAACACTTCCATTTCTGAAAGCGTTCTGTTTACAGCATTTTTTCACACCTGCTTAAAACTTTTGCACAGTGCTGTATCTTCATAAATAATAATAAAGTACTGATTCAACTTCTTTACTTCATAAGAGAGCCCAGGCTCTAAAATGTCCTCTAAATAAAAAAGCAAAAAGTAGGCTACTTTTTTCCCTAGGTTAGGGAGTTGACCCCAGATTGGAAGATTGTGGGTTCGATCCCCTCATCAGTAGGTTGCCCTGAGGTACCCTTGAGCAAGGTACCGTCCCCGCCATTGCTCCCCGGGCGCTTTCAATAGCTGCCCCCTGCTGCACGTGTGTGTATGGATGAAACGCAGAGGTTGAAATTCGTTGTTTTGTGCTGTGCTGCGTTGCAAAATGATGAGAATAGTCACTTTCACTTTCAAAGTACCAAAGCATTTGATTTTCAGCTTCATTTAAACCAATCTGCTGAAAATAATTGAACATTAACTTCACTGATATTTGTGTTAGGCATAAAGGTCAAATCATCAATAGATACTTATGTGACCGCTCTACGCAGTCCTACACAGTTACAGTTTTTTGTGTTTTGCAGTTACTTTGATCAGGCCTTGAACTTTAAATAAGTTTGAATTTTTAACTCACTTTCTTTCTCTCATTTTGTCCTGATTGGGGTCACTGGCAGAGGTGGAGTCTATCCCAATGGGAAGAAAGGTGAGGAAACACCCTGGACAGTCCATCACAGGGCTGACATCCAGTCAAGTACACACACACAGCAATTTAGCATCTCCAATCCACCTGACGTGCAAGTCTTAAGATGGTGGGAGAAAACCGGATCTCTCGGAGGAAATACACACAGACATGGTTAGAACATGCAGAACGGACCCGGACCGCCATGTCTGAGAACTGAATCCAGGACCTTCTTCCTGTGAGGTGACACTATGACCCACTGTGCCACCATGCTGTCCAAAAATGGAATTAAAAAAGGGATTATATATATATTGGCAAATGATTAAGCAACTGATTCTGCAGAATAAACACAGACATTAGTCTTAAATCTATAAATACTCGGTTACATGACTTCATCCCAGGAGATACATTTGAGAATCAAAGCAAACCTTCACCTTGTTGCTTTTCAGGTGCTGTATAGCCAGCACTTTCGGCCGGATCGACGGACTGTCCATCTCTCGGATCTATTGATCTTTCTCTAGTCTCAAGGAGCTTGATGAAGTGTGTTCAGGTGCTGCCTTGACCTTAATAACTATATTGGCATTTGCTGAGCTAACAATCATGAAAAATTAAATGAGAGGAACTTGTTAGGAGCGACGTCTTGTTGTTACCCTCCCATGATGCAGTGGGTTGGGCAGTATTGACAAATGGAGCCGGCAGTAATTCAATAGGTTTGAAGGAGGTTGTTGTCGTCATATTTAAAATGTCATTGTGCCCGTTGGGATCAGCCCCACATGTAATTCAGCCTAAAGAATCAATGGACAGCGGTGTTGAATTCTGTGGGGATGTTAAGGGACTACATGAGGGCCTACAATAGCTCAGCAAGGGCACTCGGCTCGATCTAACAAAGCTTTGAGCCTGGGGACCATTTGTCTCATCACTCTTTGAAAAATGGATAAGAGAACACATACTATTGCGTGCCTTTTCTCTAAAAATCTCAAAATTACTAGCAATCTCTTCAGATCTGCTACATGGCACTGCAGCGGTACAGCAACTCTGTCACGTCTGACCCTGAACCTAGTGCTTCCATGAGAGATGAGCCGCGTCCCATTCTGCAATCAGGGCTGGATCAGATAAACACTCAATGACAGGCTCTCCCCAAGCCATTTCCATAATCACCCACTGCAAAAAAAGGCACAAGGAGCAATCAGACACGGCCCTGCACCTGACACAGCGTGCGGCACTAATCACTGAGGTCCATTTCGTTCTTTGCAGAAGAACATCTGATCACAGAGGCCTGAAGTTATCCATGCAGAACAAGGGCAATCAGCCCAACAATCAGATGTTTCTCTGTGTCATAACAGGGTCCAGCAGTAGCGGAGTGATGGACACTTTTTTGGACTTCAGAGTTAAAACACACTTGGCTCAAACACTCAGGTGATTGAAGGCCCTGATTAACTCAATCTAGTGTTAAATTATGGCTGTAACCAAATTCTGCAGGAGGTAGATTTGCTGTAGTTGTTCACCTCTTAAGACCCAAAAGGGTTTTTTCACTCTGCATTTTACCCACACACACACACAGGAGGGGGCAGCTATTGCAAGCACCCAGGGAGCAGTGACAGGGATGGTACCTTGCTCAAGGGTACCTCAGGGCAACCTGCTGGTAAGGGGTTTGAACTCACAATATTCTGAGCCTGTGGCAAACTCCCTAAGTGAGTGAGTGAGTGAGTGAGTGAGTGAGTGAGTGAGTGAGTGAGGGAGGAAGGGAGCAACAGAAATTGCAGAAAAGACAATAATTAGGGAAATGTGGAGTTATTTTCATTTTAAAAGTCAACAGAACAAGTACGTTGACATCTCCCACCCTTTTCATACAACTGTGAAGTGACACCCTGCTTCATGAAGAATCAGTGATTGCGCATTAAATTCAAATCCCAAGATCCTCGCTTCATTTAGTTACAGTGTATGATTTTGTTCATGTTGAGAGCTTTAGATCCGCTGTTGGATTGCCTTGGTTAACTCAATCTAGTGTTAAATTATGGCTGTAACCAAATTCTGCAGGAGGTAGATTTGCTGCAGTTGTTCACCTCTTAAGACCCAAAAGGGTTTTTTCACAGTTTTTCACTCTGTATTTTACCCACACACACACGTGCAGGAGGGGGCAGCTATTGCAAGCACCCAGGGAGCAGTGACGGGGATGGTACCTTACTCAAGGGTACCTCAGGGCAACCTGCTGGTCTGTGATTCAAACCCATGACCTGGTGTGTCATTGCTTAATAAAATACACTGACACTGCACCTGTCCCACATTGCACTTTTTCATCAACAGAGAACCTTTTCTCAAACGGTTCTGCTCAGAACTCGTCCTTGGTGGCGTCTGATGAATGAGCCCATATTTCTACGAGTTTGGAGAAGAACTGCTGCAATCAAGGTTCTGTCACCATCAAAATAGTGGTTGACCAATGGAACTAAACAATACAAAGGCCCACTGATGTTGTGACTTTTCTGGTTCTGAAGCAGGTTCTTTTCCCAAACCAGGATGGTTCCAGTTCCCCGTTGGTGGTAAAAAGTAAAAAGTTAACATGGACACGAGGCAAAACATTAAGAAAACGTCATGAACGCTAAAGCACAGTTGTTATGACTAAGATTTTAAGGACCTTCAGCCAAGCCATGAACACCTCTATATTCTTACAAAAACACTTAACGCAGTAACTTCTGCATTCAGAAACATTTCCAAAAAGCCCACTGCTAAGCTCAGATCTGCTGAAATTAGGCACGATGAACTGAATTGTGCTCCTGCTCAGTCCAAGCTGAAAGGCAGAAAGTATCATTAAATCGCTAGCTACTATTGGTGGCCTAGTGGTTAGGGAGTCGGCCACAAGCTTGTAAGATTGTGGGTTCAAACCCCTTGCCCGTAGGTTTCCCGGAGGTACCCTTGAGCAAGGTACTGTCCCTGTCACTGCTCCCCAGGTGCTTTCATTGCTGCACAGTGTTTGCATGGGTTAAATGCATAGGTCCAATTTCGTTGTGGTTCACTGTGTGCTGTGCTGTGACCTCGCAATGATGAGAAAAGTCACTTTCACTTTGAAATGAATCATTCTGATTTTAAGCGTCTGCTGATCAGAGACAATGCAGAAATGCACAGCTTTTAAATGTGTAATCTTTTTATGTAAAAAATCTCCTTTTTGTGTTTACATTCTGTGATCACTTCTCCTGTTCTCTTTCTAATGACTTAAAGCTATGAAACTTTGTTTTTTTCTCCAGATACAGTCAGTTTCACAAATATTGGCGCCCTTTGTAAAGTTGGGTGCAACAATGAAGAGGAGAGGACCAGAAAAAAAAAAAAAAATAGATGGCATCCACATGCCAACAGAATATTTGAAAAGTAGAAAGACTCTTTTCATCCAGCCAAAAACATAAGCCAGGGTTAGCTAGACACTTTTAATTGAAGCTACTTCTACACTCCAATGAGAAAAAAAAGAAAATAAATTTATTCCTACAGCTGTGTACGGTGTTGGGTCTGGATCTTCCTGCAGAACATCTGACCCCGATAAATGTCCAAATCCCCACAAAAATGGTTCAGTGGCCACAAAATCAAGCTTTTGACATGGTCACCTTTGTGCTCTGACCTAAATGCCTTTGAAAACCTGTGATGAGCTGAAGAGGAGAGTTCAAAAACAGACCAGAGGACGCTGGAGGATCTGAGGACATTCATTATGCCTAGTGAAGATTGATTGTGGTTGTCCATTTGTTTACAAAGGGAGGTCAGCCAAGGTTTCAGGGTGTCAATAATTGTGGTATATGGTTTTGTTTAAAATAGTTTGAGTTGAAATAATTCTACTTATTAAATAGTTATTTGAAAAAAGTGAAAGTGAAAGTGACAACCCTTGCCATTGCAAGGTCACAGCACAGCACACAGTGAACCACAACAAAATTGGACCGCTGCATTTAACCCATGCAACTATTGAAAGCGCCCAGGGAGCAGCAACAGGGACAGTACCTTGCTCAAGGTTACCTCAGGGCAACTTACTGGTGAGGGAATCGAACCCACAATCTTCTGATGTGGGGACAACGCCCTAACCACTAGGCCACCCCAAATATTTTAATTTGAGGTTGAGCTTATTAACTATAGGAATATATTTTTACCAATACTCACCTTGATTTGCCAATAATTATGGGCTTGATGTGGATAAATTGAATTGGCATGCTTTTCATTTTCAGAAAGCGCAGCCTCTGTCAGGTCATAGCTGTTGATAATGGATTTGGAATGCTTTCTTTAACCCATAGTTTCTTATATTCTGCTTTTGTGCTGATGCTCTGTGTTGTGCAATAGCAGAGAGTCATTTGAGATTCAACCAACGTCTAGTCCCTGATGTTCCCCCTTTTCCAGACACTCTCAATCTCTTTATCTTTGGGTGGTTTGTTACAATTTTAGGGGCCTGGCTGAAGATAAACAGCAGAAACACGCCCTCATGAATGAATAAATTTCCCCCTGAAGATGAGGGGCCGCCACCAACCATTAATAAACCGATTCATGGCATATCGAGCGCTCGAGGGCAGTCAAAGCCTTTTTATTCGGCCTATTTATGTTTGCTGTTATTTCTGAGAGTCAGCTGAAAGGAGTCGTCCGTGGGAAGCTGATAAATTACAATTTTCATGCTCTGATCTCACGCAGGTGTGCCTGCCTCACATGAGCGAGTTTTATTCGCCGTTTCTCCGCCGAAGCAGCAAGATAGAGGAGAAGGGCCCGAGGAGGTGACTTCAGATCAGCTCTCTTTTGAATATGCAAGGTTGGAGTTTACCACAGTGTCCACTAGGATCAGCACTGAGCACGCTCACGGGAAAGGAGATAAATACAGAAGGCAAACAAGTCACCGCGGAGAAAGTCCAACATGATGCTGTAGATGAATCAATGAACCATCTTTCAATTACTACCTAACAGAAGAGAAAAAGCCCGCTGCAAAAAACGCATCATACTTTTGAAGGTTGTCTTCGCCGAAAATGTTTCCGAAAACAGTGTTTTCCCACTCCTTAGAATAAACTGCCGGCCTAAATAAAGGAAAAAGAAATGCACTTCAACAAACTATGTATGCTGATAAGGATGAAAACTAATTTAGCTTCTATAAAATGTGAGGTTGCTATGCTGATAAGAATCTGAGTGCCAGGGAGGAGATAAACTAATGCTGACTCAGGACAAACACTAGATATTACAGCAAACTGTTCAACAGTGTACACATGATTATATGAGCAAACAAAGTTAAACAAAGGTTCTTCCAGTCATCGTGAAAACTAATGGCTTAAGTGCCTTTGAAAATAAAAGTCCTGGAAATGTCCAAGGAAAAGTGGCCAGTTTCCTATAGTTGATCTACAGATACTTTTACTGTTAAACTCTATGGTGAAACCAAGTTGATCATCAAGAGCAGAAGATTTAGGTTTAAATTCATGCCTGAAGTTAAGGTTGGAGTTATGGATGGGTTATGGATGAGGATTACAGGTATGGGCTTAGATTTAATCCAAGTTGTGGCCTCGTGGTTAAGGACTAGGATCAGAACGTTGTTGGTTTGAATCCTAGGTACCGTCTCCATCACTGGTCCCTCAGTGCTGGATATTGCTCACTGCTGGAGAGTGTGTTTATGGGTTAAATGCAGAGAATGATTTCCTTCATGGGGGCAGTGGTGGCCTAGCGGTTAGGGTGTTGGCCCTATGATCGGAGAATCGGGGGTTTGAACCCCTTCCCAATAGGTTGCCCTGAGGTACCCTTGAGCAAGGTGCCGTCCCCGTCCCGCTCCTCCCTGCGATGGGCTGGCGACCTGTCCAGGGTGCGTCCCCCGTCCTCGCCCTGTGTGCGCTGGGTTGGACACCAGCACTCCCCCGCGACCCCATTTGGGACAAGCGGCAGATAATGAATGAATGAATGGATGGATGGATGGATGGATTTCATTCATTGTGTGCTTTAGTGTCTTCATAATGACAAATCGTCACTTTTATTGAATCTGTAACATTAATTTTTCAGCTGCATTGACATAACATCTACAGGAACTCTCAAAATAAACTATTACATTTGTTTTTTCAGAACCTCCATAACAAAAGAAGAAAATATGGGCTTTAAGAGAGTTCTTCACAGAAGGATTCTCTAAAGCGTTATCAGTTTAAAGGTCTGGTGAATTTCCCGTTTCGAGAGTTGAAAATTGTGGAAACAAATGTGATTTTTTGCTACTCAAAGAATCTGAACATGCCATGTACAGATTACAAATCCACTCAGTACACTGGGCCGACTGTGTTCAAGCTGGAGCTGCTGTGAAGTAGATCTTCAGCAGTGAGGCTGATCACCGCTCGTGTCCACAATGCTGTCTCAAAGGGTTCTTTGTTCTAATGTATAACCAACAGAACCCTTTCAGCCCTTTTCCACCAACAGAGAACAAGCTGGAGCATGCAGACCAAAAATAAATTGGTTCAGAAGACAAACTCTTTAACAGTGGTAAGCAAATCTCCATCCTGAAGAGCTTTCTTCCAACCCTGACTGAACAGATCATCAGTCCACGCCGTGAGTTGAACCAAATGTGTTAAGTTGAACAAGAGCTCATTTCCAGTTAGATTAAAGTTCTTCATCATGGTGTTCTCAAAGGGTTCTTGAAATGATACTGTAGTTGATCCATTTCCGTTTCCCAAAAACAGCTTTTGCTAAAGTTTTATGTGCTCAAAAAACCTCCACTATTTCATGTTGCAACTTCAAACAGTTGTTTGCACTCACACGGCTCAAGTCCTTTAAAGAAACAACTACTGAAATGTGTAGTGAAATCATCTTAGGAGCTCAGGCTGTGAGCTCAGCTGAGTCATTCCAGTTCTTATTTAGCATCCATTTATATGGAGGCCTGGCTGATGTTCTTGTGGGAAGACGAATTATCTGTCCATCAGGTGAGAGAATTGCATTTTAAGAGATCACATGCAAGTAAAAATAGCTGAAGCAGCCTGAAATTACCTTCCAGCCGAAGTGCTGGGTAAGATCATTATCTCAGCAGGACAAATGCTAGATTTTTTGCTTGGTTACACTTGTTAAGATATTTTCATTGCTCTGTAAGCACATTCTGAGGGTCAGACAGAACCGTAGCCTTTTTGAGTAACTACACTGGTCCATATGTTTCATCTACAGGCAAGAGAGTTTTATATGCTTGAGATAATCACTAATTATCAGGTGGCTGCAAGTGAACAAGTGTAAATGTGACACCACGGCGCTCAAAGTGGCATTTAATATAGTATAACACCAGATTTCCATTAGAGGCCTCGATTCATTCTATTCCTAGTCATCTATTCAGGGCCAGATTTGTTTTACACTTGTTTTTAAACAGACAGAAATTAATGGGGAACTTTTGCCGCTGCAAAAGTTTTGAGTAAAGTATTTTTTTATTTCACCAATAGCACGGTTCACAAATTGGTACATGCATCGGTTTTGTGCATCGCACAACACAACGTGCACCCGATTTGCACCTGAATCGATGCAAAAGTCTTGGGAGATAAAGCTCTCAGGGATTAGAAACAGTGCGAGTGAAGTTGGAGGGTTAAATCAACCCTGCACTGCATTTCCTCATTTTTCAGTTTTCCAAAATCCTCCTTTTTAACATTAAGGTTCAGAGTATCCTGCATTTGTTGTCAAGGTCTACAAAGTTGCGAGTGGTACTTAAGCTTGAAATTTGATCAAACTAGAGCGGGATGTAATTCTACCCATTTAAGCTCCCCTAGTCAACCTGCTGCACCCTTTTTCAGACTTCTGAAGGGCAAAAATAATGACTTCAGATTGAGTATGCATTTTCCACCTCTCTCTCCTGCAGTCTGCACCTGTTGGGAGAATAGAGACTTTGTGGCTCATTAAATGTCCTTGGCACATTTTTTTTACGAATAGGAAATAAGCAAGGGGACAAGAAGACAAAATATTGTGAAAACAAAAGCTATGGGGGTAAATATCAGGTGAATAATTAGGCCTTTCCACCGCAGTGATTTCTCACTGTAATGTAAAATAAATGGAGAGGATATGAGAGTCTTTCTCAGGAAACAAATCCTAACTCTGTTTCATCAGCATAGTCCAGGCTGCTTGAGTCCATAATAACCTCCCTGACTGCATGAGAAAGTGTGCAATTATCTCTGACCTTTAAATGTCCGGGTTTGACCCGCACCATTAATAGATTCCTGTTGGCACCACGGGTTAGTCAAAAAAAACACCGAAAATCATGTGTGTTCCCATCTCAGCACATCGCACTGTGAGATTACATGTAAAAGTGCATTAAATGGGACAAAATGGTGTGAAAAATATCTGTGATAATAAGAGCCTGGTTCTAGTCCAGGATATAAATTACAGAACATTTCTAGGGGAATGTCACGGCTGCACTCCTGATCCCTGGCCTACTGAACCGGGATTCTGGAGTCACCCATCACCCGTCCGGATTCACCAGTCACACCTTCCCCTGTTCCTCCAATGTCCCTCACCTGCATTTGCCCCCATTTAAGAGCTGCCAGTTTGACCCATGTGTGTTCGTTCTGTGTTGGTGTCTGCAAGTGTGTTTTTTATGTCACAGTGAAAAAGCAAGTAATCTTGTTTTGTCTTCGCCATGCCACTTCACGTCCAAGTATACTTCTGACACGACAGAAGACCGCACCGAACCCAGAGGAGCAGCCGGCGGTGTTCCCCTTGAGGAGCAACGCGGGGAACTTGAGGAGCTCCACCAACAGCTGGTGGAACAGGGCTGAGCCATTCACCCGCTGACGGATGTGGCTACGGTGCTCAAACGGTGACTGGAGCTGCAGACAGCTGCTGCTTCACCTTCTCTTTCCCCTTCGCCTGCACAGCCACAGTTTCCCCTCAAGACAGCCTCGTATGATCCCAGCATGACTGACGATGACAAGATCGCCACGGTTACTGGGAGGTTACTGGACTAGCCAATGGCGGTTTCGGAGCAAGGTGGGGATGTCCTTCACTCGTACAATAGCTTCAGCATGCAGTTCTGCGCTGTATTTAACCATCCAGTGCACGGATAGTCAAGGACTGGATCCTGTGCTCAGCAGTGGAGCATGTGGTGAATTTCCGCACCATAGCGTTGGAGATCTGGCGGAATAAATCCACGCTCCTTACTGCATCCCATAGAGCCCTGCATGAAGATTTACAGACAGAGCTGGCCTGTTGGGGTACTGGTATATCACTGGAAGGTGTAATAGACCTGGCAAACCAGTTAGATCAGCATTGGTGTTAGAAATGTTACCACCTCTATGGACAATAAGCTGAAGCCCAGGAAACGGATGCAGATGGGAGTGACTTGTGTGTCATACGCTCCACATCACCTTCATACCACGCTTCACATCACTGGGTTCTTCTTTGTGAAGAAGGACAGCAGACACCGAAACAGAACTCAGCCCCCGGTAATCTATACAGATCAAGTACCGTCAAGTACCGTTACCCTCTCCCACTGGACCCATCAGCACTAGAGTAGTTCCGCAGAGCCAGTCTTCTCCAAACTGGACCTCTGCTTTTCAACCTCCTCAGATGTCTTTTCTCAGCTACCATATCAGTCTGACGGGGATTCAGATGCCTACTTTTGTAAATTTACCTGCTTTTACAATTAAAAAAGGGACAGCAGATGTGCTTTCACTCCGATATGGCACTATCGAGATGAACCCTCACTCAGAAAAGATCCTGGCACTGGCCATGTTGGCTGCTCCGGTCCAGTGGATAATCTCCCAGGAGGCCAGGAATACACCAGCCTTGGCCGGGTGGTTTTTCACGGTCTCCCTGAGGGCAACCTGTCTGACCGTAGCCAGTTTACAACTCGGATTCTGGATTCACCCATCACTCCCTTCACCTGCTCACCCAATTTCCCTCACCTGCATTAACCCCCATTCAAGAACTGCCAGTCGGACCCGCCCGTTCTGTGTTGGTTTCTGTGGGTGCGTTTGACATATCACTGTGAATAAGCAAGGAAAAGTGCTTTGTCTTCACTGTATGCACATACCGAAATGACAATCAAATTTTTGGTCTAAATATTTTCAGTGGAAATATTAAACAAGATGAAATTCCAATATTAACTCCATTTTTATTGCAAAAGTGATGAATAACTGACATTAAAGTAGCCAATCACGCAACTTTGGCATGTCCACAACAAAAACTCATTCTAAATTAAATACTGAACATAGCATTGTTCAAAAATGTAGTAATTTTGATGCCATTTTTTTTTACTTGCTCACACACTGTGAACTCCATGAACACACACAGGGAGCAGTGGGCTGCAATCCTGCCCCCAGGGGGCAGTCGTGCCATTGGGTGCCTTGTCGTGAATGTAGGTGTAGAAAAGCATTACTCACCCCCTAATTGGAAGGGGGTCATGGGGTCAAGTCCCAGGTGAGAGTAGTTTACCCAAGGGACCACTGAGCAAGACCATCTCCCACCGCTGTTGCACTGTGTGATGGGTTAAGAGCAGAGATGTATTTCATTATGGTTCTCTGTGTTATGGTGTGTGTTTACAAGTACAAATAAACTCTTTCAGTGGTATCCAGAAATGTTTTCTCTCATGGAAATGATGATTAGTTACCTAGCTTAACACCTTTTAGAAATTCATGCATCATGAATGAATCATGAATCATGAAATCCCTCTTCTCGGATTGTGCTTATATCTGCACCTTACTGCTTCTCTTACAGTAGGTTAATAAGATCAAATGAAAACCACCTTAAACATGAAATGCTACAGGCTACATTTGTCAAACACCTGATTTTTCATATGTGCAACTGAGGGAAGGCATGATGGCAATCCTCCTTCTCTAGAAGCTCCAACATCTACGCTGCATCCACCAACTATAGTGAGCACAGCATGTCTTTCAGTGAAATATAAAGTGTTTGTGATCTTCATTTACAAATGTTCCTCACCGCAGCTTGAACTGTTTGGTGTGTTGGTTCTCTTTATCAGTTTCTCTCCAACTGCAACTGGTGCCCTTTGCTCACTTCCGAGGCGGGACGCAGTTCAACTTATAGAGGGAACGTGCAAAGCTTTCTGTCCAACTGCTGAAGGCCTAACCAATGGGGGAGCCTGCTGGGTTGTTTCTGTCCAGGAACCAATGACAAAAAATCTGAGGGTGAATCATTATATACTGAATATTCGAAATGTAATCCTTGTTTTGTCCAGCCAATACATCACCATGGAATAAGAACATACTTCAAGAAATGTTAATATACAAAATTATGAAAGTGACTATTCTTGTCATTGTGAGGTCACAGCATGGCACACAGTGAACCATTGATTTAACTCATGCAAACACCATGCAGCAGGGGGCAGCTATGAAAGCGCCCGGGGTGCAGTGTTAGGGACGGTACCTTGCTCAAGGTACCTCAGGGCAGCCTACTGGTAAGGGGTTTGAACTCGCAATCTTCCAATCCTGTGGCCAACTCCCCTAACCACTAGCCCACCGCTGCCCCGCTGCGTCCCTCAGTAGCACATATGAAATTTTTTTTAGATTAAACAAAAAAATAAAAAATGACATTTTCTAGTCCACAAAAAAATAATAATAATATGAAATGTCAAAAAATTTTCTGTTACAGAATGTAAATATACATTAAAAGCACAGAATACAGTGTATGTTCAAAGAAGCAGGGGCCATTATTTTAATGAATATCCAGCCAAATCAATAAACTTGGATGTCATTTAATGCAGCTGCATTCAAATTTCCAAAAAGCTTCTGAATGAGGGAGTTATTATGATCAGAAAGACATATTAGGGCCCCGGATTTATGCTGCCTCATACAAGAAGCACTACAAAAACCCCATAATACCTTTTATTCATTTGCCTTCTTACATTCACATTGATTCATTTGCAAAACTTTTCCAATGCAAGGAGAGATGAACGCTGCCTTGGAGACCAGACATGTTTGCCTGAAAGCTTCTTTTTAGAAATTCTTTTTCATTTTATTTTACTCTTACCTCACACACATTCACTCATTTCTCAGTCAGCACACAGCTGCTTTCAGCGAATTCTGTAGGCAGTTATTCGCATGGCGTGTTTGCACATGAGCCGCTATGTGATTTGAGAGAGCCTGAGCAGAGTTCTCTGCACCTGCATCTCTGAGTGTAAATATGAAGGAGAATAAGAGTTGGAAATGAAGGAATGAATTCTCTTCGTTTTCTGTGTGTGTGTATTCCAGCCCAGATCGAGCTTGTCCTGTGTCAAGGCTGAATTTTCCGAGCTCCTAAGACCTTGATCGAGCCTTTTCTTCTGCTTATTCCATCCTGTAGCTTTTCATTTTACCAAGCTATGAGTGTATGCCGAGGGCTAATAGCTGGTCGAATCTCCGGGGTGATAAACAAACAAAAATCTGAAACGTATGTTCAAATTAATAACGTGTTTCGTCCCTAGACCATCCTTAATCACTATCCTCAAATAGTCACTTTCACTTTTAAGTCATCGTACGCTGAAAAAACAGTAGTTCTTCCTGAATTTAAATGATATTAAACACATAAACATCTTTTAACTTCTTGATTCTAAAAAGCTTTAAGACCGAAGGTATGATTTTAAGCCACTGTAATAGCTGTACTGCAGGTTCTCTCACTCACTCACTCATTTTCATAGCTGCTTGTCCTAAATGACACACAGAGGCCCAAAGATAACTGGAATTACCCCAAATAAACTGGGTCTGCCAGGTCTAAAGAGCATGCTATTCATGTTACTTTGCAATAAACTGACATCAGCAATGGTAATCTACAATCATCCCGGTTTCCTGGTTTTGAGCAAGCCTGACTTCTGTGATGACTGTCGTTAAAATGGATTCAAAACCATCAAGTTTTATTTTGTGTTAATCCAGGATTACAGCAAATGAATCGATATCTATCCACATCCAGCACGAAGGTAGTGGTACATTAATGTCAGTTAATCCAGGTTCCGATTGGCCATAATAGTCCTGGGTCAATAGCTGGCCCAAGGCCGAGGAGGGATCTGTGCTAATGACGACCCTGGCCACAAATTAATTCCCTCTTCCTCGTGCTCTTATTCTGTAGTGGCCTTGATTTAATTATCCTATCAGAACTTATTAAATTGTGACAATGACTTAATTATCTTCTCCCTGTGCCTTATTAAGCTATGGCTACTACTTGCCCCAATTCCAACTGTTGTACGTTTTGGAAACACATTCTGATCCCATTTCCATGCCTTAGTAATTAGATTTATTGAAGAAGGGTGTCATCAGGGGGGAGTCATCCATTAAGAGCCTCCCCTTTAGCATTGAAAAATTAATAACCTTTTATTTAAATACCACATTTTAGGACGGATGCTATCACAAAGTGGCTTTACAGAATTGGAGTCCGAGATACTAGCTGGTAAATCAAACACAGGCTATAAACACCCTTCAGATGGAGGCCTTGAATGGGGAACCTGTCCTGCTCTGGTCCACACTGCATAGCAAGATCTCTCCTAGTGAAGATGACTAACAGTAGTCAGGGGTATTCAGGTGTCCTGCCCAATAGCAATATTCCTAGATCTAAGAAATTTACTAGAGTGTTACTTTCCCCCAATGGTCTCTTGAGCATCTCTGACAAGCAATTTCCCTCAGGATCAATAAAGTTTTTCTGATTAGTTTTTTATGGATGTAATTTTTTTTGTTTGTTTGTTTTAGTATGTAAGCTATTTTAACTGAGGTCTGTTCTTGATGCCGGAGATAAGGGATGTATATACACCCCTGAGATGATGTATTTGATCAACTCTTCATTTCTACATGAAGGGCACCAGTCGCATCCACTGTACCTGTATGCTCGTCTCCGTGTAACAGTACAGTGCTCTGAATAATATATGTGCAAAACAGCTCATCTCCCTTAATTGAAAATCTCAATTATGGCACCATCAACAGAGCCTCCACAATAGCAATCTGTTACCGCTGAGCAACAACAAGTTTATCATTGGCGTTTGTATCCTTGACGGCAATGAAAACCCAGTAAATTGCTCTGTCTCTTCTTGTCATCTTGATAGCTTTTGTGCTTTTGTGCTAGTGCCTTTCTCTTTTTTCCCCCCATTTCCTCACCAAGATTAATTGCCCTTGCGGTGCTGCCTGACACCAGCGTTTATGAGCAGGAGGAACAGGGAGAAGGAATGTCAGTATTTCAGCTACCTTGCTCTCTCTTACTCTCCCTCTCTCTCTAGCTTGTTCTCTTTTTCCCCCTCCTTTCCGTGCCCCTCCCTAAATGAGAAAATGGATGTTTGTACAGTACAGACCAAACCAAAGTTATCAGAAAAGTCTACACAACTACTTGCCCTAGATTGCATCAAGTGCTGCCTGACATCAAGGTCATTATCATAATAATGGTAACTCTCTTGCTCCTTTTCTTAGCCGCTTGTCCTGATTGCAGTCGCGGGTGGTGCTGGAGTCTATCCCAACTCTCACAGAGCTTAATGAGGGGGAACACCCTGGACAGCTCACCATCAAAGAGCAGACACAAAGACCAACATTCTCACACCTAGGAGGCAATTTAGCCCAGTCCACCTGACAGCATGTCTTTGGTCAGTGGGAGGAAGTAGGAGCTCCAGGAGGAAACACTCTCAGGCACATGAGGAATAAACTCCACACAAAAAGGACTCAGACCACACTGCCTGGGAATCAAACCCAGGACCTTCTCACCTTCTCACTACATCGCCATGGTGCCTGGAGGGGAACATGTTCCCCTAATCCTAAAGCACTATAGGGGCAGCGGTGGCCTAGGGGTTAGGGCATTGTCCCTGCATTGGAAGATTGTGGGTTTGATTCCCTCATCATTAGGTTGCCCTGAGGTACCCTTGAGCAAGGTACTGTCCCCATCACTGCTCCCCAGGCGCTTTCAATAGCTGCCCACTGCTGCACGGTCCAGGGCAGTGGTGGCCTAGTGGTTAGGGTGTTGTCCCTGCAGATTGTGGGTTTGATTCCCTCACCAGTAGGTTGCCCTGAGGTACCCTTGAGCAAGGTACCATCCCCATCACTGCTCCCAGGGTGCTTTCAGGTTAAATGCAGAGGTCCAATTTTGCTGTGGTTCACTGTGTGCTGTGACCTCGTAATGACAAAGGTTGTCACTTTCACTTTTTTTCCTCACTTATAGCCATTCACGATTATAGCCTATCGCTCTTCTTATTGGAAGATCTAGCTTTTCCTGACACCAGAGAAAACAGCTTAGCTGTAACCTGAGCTACTTACATTTACAGAATTGCGCAGACGCTAAAGCAACTTCCATGTCCTGATTACGGGGACAGACCCCCTGGAGACACTCAGGGTTAAGGGTCTTGCTCAGGGACCCAGTGGTGGAAGTGCCAGAGGGGGGATTCGAACCTTGGACCTCTTGAGCCAAAGGTCCATAGACAAGTACCACCACTCTGTAACTGCTGTTCAGCGGAGGCCAGGTCAGTGAAAGCTCCTCTCTTGTGCACAACAAAGGCTCGATCCCACCTACAGCAACAACAGCATCTGGAGTAACTTTTCCACTCTTCCTTCATGATCTTTCTGACTTTATTACTCATCTGGAGAATCACATCTTCGATCAAAAAGCAGCAGAGTTTTTTAACAAAGAGAATAATGTACTGGGAGCTTCAATGAACACTTAAGGTCTGCTTAAACTCTCTCAGAGTTGTAGGTATAAATCTATATGTGCTGATTCCAATATGAAACTACCATTATTTGCATAAATCCCATTGTAATGCATAGTGATTTAAAAAAAAACATGCCAGTTTTTGGCTTTAAGGAATATAAAATATAAAGGCTTTACACTGATTCTGACTTTTGAAAAGCCATAGAAAGAAACTTAAAAACCTGACAGCACAACCTGGCAATGGAACTGAAAACAAAACCTTAAGGTTTTTCACAAACACGAGTCACACAGGCTTCTTAACCAGCTTTGCCATTGCTGGGCTGAAAGCTTGAGGGCAGAAAATATGTCTCTCATATCAACGTTCAACAGAAAATCACTGTTTTCCACTCTTCCGTTCCGGAGAGTGGAAATGGGAGTGGACGTGTATCACGCTTGCATCGTCCTCCACAGTTCCTGCTGAGTTAACAGTGATGATGGAAAAAACTTCTATTTTACAAAGCGGTATTTTTACCGCCCTGTAAAATTTAGTGAGCGCAATCACAATAAATCTAGTCCGTAGATCTTTGTTGTAAAAATACAAGACTGTTTAATATCCTCCAAGACGTTTTATGACTGTTCAGTCATGTTATGAAGTTGTGCAATTCTACTGACAGTTATACATCATTAAAAAAATAGGATTGTTTCAAGCTTTTTATTACAAGCACAGTTTGCTGCATTGTCTTGAAACAGAAAAAGTAGTCCAATAAAACAATATTACCAGATAAAAAAGGCTAGAAATAAATAAAAAAAAACCTATTACATTATAATGGGGACATTTTAAATGATTGCTCTTGCCATATTATCATTTCTGCAGCATAAATTGGTATTAGCGAATGACTTGACTACAGAAAAATAAGCTCTGAGTGAAAAGTGAAAGTGAAAGTGACAACCCTTATGGCGAGGTCACAGCACAGCACACGTGAACCACGACGAAATTGGACCTCTGCATTTAACCCATGCACACAAACACCGTGCAGCAGTGGGCAGCTATTGAAAGGACCCAGGGAGCAGTGACGGGGACGATACCTTGCTCAAGGGTACCTCAGGGCAATCGAATCAGTGAGGGAATCGAACCCACAATCTTCTAATGTGGGGGCAACTCCCTGACCACCACTGCCCCATCGTGTGAAGCTTACCTATAATTGAGTGAAGCATACCTATAAAAAGGAGAAAATTGACAAAGTTCAATAATTGAGATCGTTGAGATAATACACTTAAGAGTGTTTCACTGAAAAATAGTTCATAAAGAAATATACAGAGCTACAGGCTAGGTGGCAGTGATACAAACCGCCCAACTGTGGGTGAAGATCACGCTTTCAGGCCTACTAGCGAGCATTACCTACTAGAACCAGGTCAGTCCTGCCTCTGTGTCCCATTACTGGGACCGTCTAAGAAACCGTTGGCGTGAAAACTTCATATTGACAGAAGCTGATCCCAAGAACAGACACAAATTTGAGCTAGTAGGTGGAAGAAGGTCATTCTGATAGGACCATTTGATTGAACATGATCCGTGAGGACACTTTGATCTTCAGTGGTTTGGAAACCTCTGCGCTCTGAATCATATCATTGCACTCATTTTTACCATCACTGATATGCATCTAAATATTCTTACGAAGCATTGTTCCTCAGCCATAAACACATTTTAAATTCTAATTCATGGAACGGTCAGAAAATCTATTTTAAAACACTAAAAGTAAATTTTTTTAAGAAAAGCACTGTGTGAAGTGCTCCATAACAGCAGCATTGTTATGGTTACCATCTGGGCATCATGCAAGGCTCTCCTTCCAGTGTTTTTCTAAAAGCAACTCAGTGTGAACGCAGCGGAACCTCTCGAAACTAGAAAAAAAAGTGCTTAAACAGCTGAATTTAAACATGTTTGACCAAAAACAAACAGGTTCAATTAGTTTAATTCCCAGTTAAAACCGGATGAGGCTTTGGGGTGCGGCCACACTGGGTGAAGACCCACGAGTGAAACCTGAAGCATCCAGCGAAGACCAATCCTCAATTACTGTGTAAAATTCAGGTGGAAAGTCATGAGTCGTGGGCTAAAAACAGGTGGAAAACAAAACTATCTGATCCTTAAAAATGGGTTGAAAACAAAAACTTGCAAACAGAAAACACCCCAGCAAAAAATTTATTAAAAAAAAAAAAAGAAGAAAATTGAAAGAAATAAACACCAACATCCTGAGAGCAACCTCAAGGACCAGTCCCAAACTACCAACCCGATCATTACACCACCCACGCGGGCCAGCGGCCTCGCTGGCCTTCTAAAGGTGGAACATCAGCTGTAGTTAATTATTCCTTATTAATGCATCTCACTCCACACTCTCCCTACAGCTCACTGACTCCCCCTGGCGGCCAGGAGGAACAAGCTCATACAAGAAGCTTTTACACAGTTCAGTGATCTGAACAGTCCCACGTTTTCATATGATTCTGGAATATTTGTAGCAAAATTTGGACCACCAAGGTATCCATTAAATATTCATGATGTCTCAAAATCGCTGAAAAGGACAAGAAGATATATACGCCTACATTCATATATATGTATCCTTTGCATAATGTATCAAATTCCCCAGCGACTCATTATTATGGTATTGTTGCAAAGTGATGTGTTTAAGAACATCAGAAGCTCAGCCCTGAAATGAACATTCAGTGTAAAATGAGGCGGCGGGAACACCGAGTGAGGCACGAAGAGCGTAAAGTCACTAATGCTCTGTAGACTCTATAACCCCGGTTCCTGCTTTCTTCTGCCATTCACTTCAATTGCATTTTCATCTACAGCATGAACAGAGCAAAAAAAACAAACAATTTACAAAAGGATTCATTTCTGAATATGTGCACGAGCACTACAGCGTCGAATGAATGTCAGTTCTCACAATGTTACAAAAAAAGTAACATTAAACCAATCAGCTTTTAGAAAGGTCTGCTGACCGACGCCCTTTTTTCCGGTTGCCACGGACAAAGCTTGTGAACCCAAAAGGTGAAAGAACATACAGGGCAGCTGACCTTAGTACTGAACCTCACGTTTGACACAACAAGATGAGTGAGCTTGGAGTCTCAGTTTCCATTTCTTCCTGTCCTCTGCATCTTCCTCTTTCACACCAGCCGCCTGCATGTCCTCTCTCACCACGTCCATAAACCTCCTCTTGGGGCTTCCTCTATACCTATTTGCCAGGTAGCTCCATCTTCAACATTCATCTCCTGATATTATCCTTGTCTCTCCCCTGGACATGTCCAAACCAATGCAACCTTGCTTCTCTTCATCTCCAGATCATCCAACCTGAGCTGTGCCTCTAATATGCTCATTTCTAATCCTGTTCATCCTCGTCAGCAAATCTCAGCATCTTTAACTCTGTCTCCTCCTGCTCCACCTATCAGCGCCACCGTCTCCAACCAACACAGCATAGCTGGTCTCGCTACCATTCTGTAAACCTTTCCTTTCACTCTCGCTTGTTCCTGCATTTACAGAAGTCCATTTATCTTATTAGATTTGTTAAAAGCTGCCTAGCCAATGTGAATTGGTTATTTCAATGCTCATTTCAATGCTTTTTTAAGCAGGTTTTTGACTTCCTTTTCCATCCATCCATCCATCCATTTAGTGCCGCTTGTCCCAAACGGGGTCGCGGGGGAGTGCTGGTGTCCATTGCAGCGCACACAGGGCGAGGACAGGGGACGCACCCTGGACAGGTCGCCAGCCCATCGCAGGGAGGAGCGGGACGGGGACGGTACCTTGCTCAAGGGTACCTCAGGGCAGCCTATTGGGAAGAGGTTCGAACCCCCGATCCTCCGATCATGTGGCCGACGCCCTAACCACTAGACCACCACTGCCCCCACTTCCTTTTCCAAAGGCTGTAAACATGCTGGACTGCGGCGTTCTGACATTTGTAGACAACAGCATCTGTAAATGTTCCATAATCAAATGTTCTATAAACATCTGTCTCTTGACAACGACACATTAGGATGGCCACTAGCTGGTCACTTACTGCTTAGGTTAAGACATTAAGTCAAGTCATTATTAGAGACCTCCATAAGCTTTGGTCTGCTTAAATTGGTTCTAAAATTACGAGGCCTGAAACAGTTTTTGTAGAGGACTGTGCTCGTGCTTTTGTATTGTGCGCGGTACAACAATGGTGAGGAGAAAGAAAACCAATTTCACACAATTGTTCCCACTGTCTTCTTTCTTATGAAATATGTTTGTTGGAGTCCTTTTTTGCAGGGACACCATTCTGGCTGGCACAAGGGACGGCCGTGTGCTCAGGGGCTTTTTCACACCGCGAGGTTATTATGAAGCCAATGCCCCTGAGTGGTGACATTTATTAGACACAAAGAGCAGGATGAGAGGCACTTCATCCTGTGTGTGTGTGTGTGTGTGTGTGTGTGTGTGTGTGTGTGTAAGGGAGCTCTCAGGGTTCTAATACAGCCAGATTAGCCAGTTCTCTGATGCTCGCTGACTTTCTTCCAGGATGTATGCTCTTTCTGAACAAAGCTCTGAGCTGCCCTCAAAGGATCTTTGTCCTTGTGTCTGACAGCCTCGGACAGGCCTTGTTGGGTAAGTGGCCGCAGTAATCCGGCTCATCATCTGAGAAAAAAAACAGCCCAGTTGTTCCTCATTGGCAAGCTCCAGCATTAATCTGTGTTGAAGATCGTTCCAGCTTTCAGTGACCTTTTCTCCAGCCATGGATCAAGCAAGGGCCACTCTTTTGCCAAATGTTTTTCTCTTTTTTTTGCACAAGCACTGCCTTTTTTTGCAGTGCTAGAAGCATCATGAAAGCTGAGATATAAAAGTCCTCATCGAACCACAAAAAAAAAAAAAAAAAAGAGTTGCACACACTTTCTTTGTGCAGTTTCACGCCTCAGCCTGGATGAGTAATAAGTCCTTCTGCTGAGGTGTGTTTCCTGCCACACGCTCAGACACTTCTGAAGCTCTGTTGGTTGATGTTGCAGACGAGCTCCCCTGACTGTGTTTATCTCCTTCCAGATGCTCTTCTGGAGCCCTGTGGCATCCTCGCTCTGGCTGATGAAAGAGCCGAGGAGCCTGCGCCTCCTAATGAATTGCCATTATTATTAAATGATGTTTGCAAATTATGACCCAGTTTGCACCCAATGCACGGCGAAGCAACAGCAAACCCACAAAGTCAATTTCTAGCTACAACAAGATCAGTCATCAGTTACGCCTTCCATCAAATAGGGCTCTTGACCTTGCAGTTCTGGTTTTTAGCTCTCTGCTGACCCTGTGTGGTGAGTGATGGAATAAAAAGTCATTTTTTATTACTCTTCCATCAGGGATTTAAGGGGAAGACAGTGAGTGTTGGAATGAACGGAGGACTTGAAACAGTTTGCGCAAAAGAACATGTTTCATTAATGCAGTGCATCATTGTACTCCTGTAAAATGCTTGAATTTTTATTGTTATTTTATTTATGGAATAGCACGTCCAAATTCGTCACACTGTCTAGCCAATCAAGCTCTACAGAGAACGAGACACGACGTTAATGAAGTGGTGTGATAGTGTTTATTGTATCTGCTACAAATCAGCTACAAACCCTGGAAGTCTCTCCTGCAGATCCCCTCACTGAGCAGTTTTTATAAAGTTATTTATTTGTTATTATTATTATTTTAATTGAACCACTGAAATTATATGAAAAATATATAATATTTTTGTACAGAAATGTACATATTATATTATATTATGAAACTGTTATCTATTGACTATGTTAACTATTATCTATTTTCTAACCCATTTAGTTTCCTCTAATGATGCGTTTATTTACCTTGAATCGTCTTAGATCGTCTTGAGGTACCCTTGAGCAAGGTATCATCCCCATCACTGCTCCCTGGGTGTTTTCAATAGCTGCCCCCAGCTGCATATATGGGTGAAAAGCAGAGGTTGAATTTTGTTGTGTAGTCACTTTCACTTCACTTTCACACACACACACACACATGAAGTCTGGCTTTTTGAAAGGAAAATATGAACTTTTGAGTTTTTAATGAAATTCTGAGTGGATCAAACTTTCCTCAGACTGATGTGAGAGACTGTAGATGCTACAAGAAGCGTCTCCCTGCGGATAATTCTGCCAAAGGTGGGGACACTAGCTATTAGAGGGTGGGGTGTCCTAACTTTTTCCTCAGTTAGAATGCACAGTTTGTGTTGATATCTTTTCTTTAATGAATAAATCAAGGTAATTTTTTGCTGCGGTTAAATCAGTTTCTGTTCCAGAGATCGATCAAAACAAGATTAGACCTCGATATGTGAACATTTCCTAAAAAGAACTGAATATTTAATGGGGCCTTTCATTTATATATATCTGTGTGTGGGTGTGTGTGTGTGTGTGTGTGTGTGTGTGTGACTTTTTCATGTGTTGTAGGGGAGCACTTCTCCAGGCTTCCTGGTGGAAGTTTTTGTCTCTCATTATCGGTGCAGTGTCTGTAGCCGAGTAGTTTCAGAGACAGGAGCAGGGTGAGATCATCTCCACAGAGAATGGAAACAAAAGGCAGCTGACGTCCAAAGAAGAGCTTTGGAATGTCCTTCAAGAAGCCTGGAGACCTATTCATGAAGACGACTGAAAGACGAGAACGCTCGTCCAAGGGAGTGTGAAGAACAACGGCGGTCAGACATTGATGTCTAAGCTGGGAAGGATTCTCCAAACTCTCTCTGTGTTACAGACTGTATTTACATGTGTGTTTGCCCATGTAGCAATAAATCGCTGAACCTGTTGGTATAACTTCCCCTTTAAACTAATGCAGCAAGCCGCACTTCTATGCCACCATCTCCACATTTCTCAGTGTGTATTTCTGACACCGTGAACAGAAATTGGTATTCTCGAATGATGTCATTTTGTAATTAAGTATAAAATGCATAATAATAATATCTGCATCCCACCAGTCAGAAATTCAGATAATTAGACATTTCTATAATTACACACGGGAAATTAATTCCAACTCCTATAATAAACCGCGGTCATGGCAAAACAGTGATTACGAACCTTCCAGTGAGTATTCTGAAGAGGTTACTGAGTGAGAGCTGATAAACAGGTTAAGGAGAAAGAGGGGAAGGTTTTGAAAAAATGCTTCATGATTTCTTGCATATGCAGTGCATGCCTGAGTGCACTAGATGTTTAAGCGAGCAGATGAGGAAGCAGGAGCGTTGGCCTTGCAGTTGGAGACATGCTGCTGAGCACAAAACCTCAGTCTTTCAAGCCCCCAGTCTTGCCAGTGAGTCATCCAGCACGACCTGCCCTTACCTGCCGTTGCCTGGCCTTCATCACAGCACTTCGCCCGCGTCCCAGTGCCGACTCCGACCCATCCCTCTGTCTGAATGCAGAAATGAGTCGCTCTGAATTCATGTCAGAGTCTGCAATTTGTAAGAAACTCCAGAGAAAAGCTGTGCACTAATAACCAAGATGCAGCTTCATGACAGTAAACTTTTTTTCTTTTTGCAGAGCTACTGCTCTTAATGATGTCCACCGGGTGCAGAATGTGAATGCTTTCACCGACAACCATCAGCCAACATTAACAACACCTACCCATCAATACGTAGGTCCTTCTGGAGCAATTATGACCCTGTTGCAGGTTCAGTTGTTGTCCTTCCTTCTGATCATTTTTGGAACATGCTCACCACAGGAAAACACCACAAGACCTGCTGTTCTGGAGATGCTCTGATGCAGTCGTGTAATCATCACAAATGGGTTCTTATCAAAATGATTATTTGCGGTCGTGAACGCAGCACAGCACAAAGTGAGCCAGAGTGAAATGCTTCTTCTGCTTTTAACCCCAACAGACCATGCAGCAGTGCAGAGCCATACATCCAGCCCCCAGGGAGCTGTGTTGGGCACGGTCCCTTGCTTAAGAGTATCTTGAGGAAACTTAAAGGTATGCAACTCAAACCTTCCAATTCCAACCTTCCAATCAAACTCCTGGCATGTGTGTATTTTTCCTGCTTCCAACAAAGGAACTTTTATAACATTTACAACATCAACCTACTACCGAGTGAGTGAAAAGTGAAAGTGAACCACAACAAAACCAGACCTCTGCATTTAACCCATGCACTCAAACTCTGTGCAGCAGGGGGCAGCTATTGAAAGCACCCAGGGAGCAGTGATTGGGACGGTACCTTGCTCAAGGGTATCTCAGGGCAACCTACTGGTAAGAGGTTTGAGCTCACAATATTCTGAGCCTGTGGCAAACTCCCTAACCACTAGACCACTGCAGCCCCACTCACTGAGTGAGTGAGTGAGTGAGTGAGTGAGTGAGTGAGTGAGTGAGTGAGTGAGTGAGTGAGGGAGGGAGGGAGGGAGGGAGTGAGTGAGTGAGGGAGTGAGGGAGGGAGGAAGGGAGCAACAGAAATTGCAGAAAAAACAATAATTAGGGAAATGTGGAGTTATTTTCATTTTAAAAGTCAACAGAACAAGTACGTTGACATCTCCCACCCTTTTCATACAACTGTGAAGTGACACCCTGCTTCATGAAGAATCAGTGATTACGCATTAAATTCAAATCCCAAGATCCTCGCGTCATTTAGTTACAGTGTATGATTTTGTTCATGTTGAGAGCTTTAGATCCGCTGTTGGATTGCCTTGGTTTCTGAAGTGCAGGCCTGGTTTTGCTGTTTAGTCCTGAGACCCAGCGAGGACGCCTGCATTGCTGTATAGTTCGTCAGACTGTGCCCCCTGGTGGACACTGTAGTGAAAGTGACTTTGAGGAGCAGGTTTACAGAAAACCCAAAACTCAGACGTCTTTAGTGTCTCACACCAGTCAGAGCCACAAGGTGGACTCAGCGTGGTGTGTTTGAGGTGAAAAGCTCTGAGAAAAGAAATGAATAATAGGTATTCTAACGAGCACGTGCTATTTGAATCCAGTTTGAAGGATTTCCTGAGCTTCATTAATCTGAAAGTAAGCACCCCTGTCCAAGAGCTCTCATGGAAAAACAGAAGACATGGTTGGTTTATTTTTGAACTTTATTGTCATCTATAGCTATAAATAGTGATCCAGTGAGACGAGACAGCATGGCTCCAGTCCTTAATAACGAAGAACGGCCAAGTCTTAAAATACAGCACAATATGAGGAATCGATCAATAATTCAAATCTGTGAAAGTCTTTATGTCACTGATCAAAGAGTGTTTATACAGATTTTGCCATTTTTTTAATGCAAACACGGAATAATTGAACAGGTCGTGCTGAACATATAGGTAGCGCAATATTATATAATAATCAGTGGGTAGAGCTGTCGCCTCACAGCAAGGAGGTCCTGGGTTTGATTCCCTGGTGGGACGTCCAGGTCCTTTTCTGTGTGGAGTAAGCATGTTCTCCTCGTGCCCAAGAGGGTCCCTCCAGGAGCTTGTTTCCTCCCACAGTCCAAAGACCTGCACGTCAGGTGGGTCAGTGTGTGTAAGTGAGTTTGTGTGTCTGCCCTGTGATGGACTGGCGACCTGTCCAAGGTGTTTCCTCGCCTTTCACCCTGTGAGAGCTGGGATACGCTCCAGCACAAGCACAAGCGGCTATGAAAATGAGTGAGAGAGGGTAATACTGTATCGCTTAGGATTCTGATGGGAATACACCATCCTGGGATTTTAGAGGCATATGCAGAAAAAGAACAAAAAATGTAAAAAAAGAATGAAACTGACACCCTTTGTAGATGCTTTGCATTATGTGGATGTTTCTTAAGATGTCTTTTCACATCTCACTTAATAAAGTCGTTATCCGTCCACTGAATGCATCTTTAGTAAAATAACAGTGCGGCATTTATTTTTGCAAATGTCTGGTGGGAGAGAAATGTATAATGTAGCGTGACTTTTGCTTTAGGGGCTTTTTTGAAACACCTTTGTTGGATAATAGCATGTAATGAACCATGCCATGGCCAAAAAGTTACATTTTATAACTTCAAGGAAGTAAACATGCAATACTCATGAATCAAGGGCCAAAATGAGCCATCAGTGGCTGGGCATGGCGGCAGCATGCCACCTGTCCACACAAGCGGAACTGAAAGGCTATTAAGTCTCGGCTGTGCCACATGTTTGTGGCTGGGAGGAGGAAGCAACAGGCCACGTTTGCACTGGGATGGAAAAATGGCAAGTCTATCCCTTACACACCAGTCACACATCAGCTGCATGGACTTTAATGCTGGAGTACTTAAATTAAGGTTGCTAATAAATGTTAAACTGAATGCAGCATGCACCTTCCGTTCACCTGCATCTTGGGTGGCCAAAGCCATGATCTCAGAATAACTGCACCTTAATGGCGAATAGGGGATGTACTGAACAGACAAAAGTATAACTTTTTATTATCTTGTCACCACCTATTAATGATATTTTGCCTACTTGTGATATGGACTCAGCTGTGTCTCTAAGCACCTTGGTGGTTGACCAGGGCAGCGGTCAGATTCCACACTTGAGAAAAATGTCAGATTTCTGTCTGTCTCGTCTCACTGAATCACGTTTTGGCAGAATGGTCTTACTTTCACACGGATGACTGTCAATTAACTATCTCTCAGTAATGACCCATTTTTACTCACTTTAGGTGAGGCTGAAGTCTTTTAACTTTTCAATTTTACCAAAAATTGCGCAGCTTTGAAAGTGAAGAAAGTCAGTCAGCTCACACAGGGACGAAGGACGGTGGACACACCCTGGACAGGTCACCAGCCCATCGCAGGGAAGTGAAGAAAGTGAAAGTGACTATTCTTGTTATCATGAAACAACAGCACTAAACACAGTGAACCACAACAAAATTCAACCTCTGTATTTTACACACACGCTGCAGGGGACAGCTATTGAAAGTGCCCTGGGAGCAGTGATGGAGACAGTACCTTGCTCAAGGGTACCTCAAGGCAACATACTTGTCTGGGATTCAGACCCACAACCTTCTGATCCTGGGGCCAACTCCCTGTTCGTAAGCCATTTACCTTACAAATAAGCAGAAGCTGATTTCTCTGAATCCAAGAACAAAACTAGGGCCAAGAATGGGCAAGAAAATTATACTTGGGTTTATAAAAGCAAAGAAGGAGCTGATTTAGAAGCAGCCCAACACAGAGCCAGAATTGTCTTCCGTATGTGATAGTTGCACCTTTATTCCAAAATTAGTGCCATTAATATGGAGGTGGTCTTCACCTAATAGCCTCCACACTTTCCGTCTGCAGGGATGATTCATGTCTAGTCAGCTTTGAAAGTATAAATTTAAGGCTGGATGATGAGTGCTAAAGTTGGTGCATGAATTCCTCCCAAAGCCTTTGAACGGGGTGGAGGTCAGGGCTCTGTGCAGGCCAGCCGAGTCTTTTAATGGGGCTACAAATTCAGTGTAGTCGTCTCATTCATGGAGCTGGTGAGGCTGTGGTTGTTGCTCATTGTTACTCCCTCAGCAATTACAAATGACTGGGGAAGCTCCAATAAGGCAGCAAGTGAACATCTCAGAGCTCTTCAGATCTTCATTCAACTGCTTGAATTTTTCAAGGCTGAATGATGTTCCTGGGTATTGAAATTGGGCCAGCGTCAGTAGAAAATGCCAAATGGGGAATCCAGCGCATGAAGGCGCTAATAGTCAGTGGATGAGGTAGATCGTGCATATTGAGGCAGGGATTAGTTAAAACTGTCCAGGCGCAGAATTAAGACTCACTGTTTTAACTGAGGGGGCAGCGGTGATCTAGTGGTTAGGGAGTTGCCCCAGATTGGAGGACTGTGGGTTCAAACCCCTTCCCGGTGGGTTGCCCTGAGGTACCCTTGAGCAAGGTGCCGTCCCCATCAGTTCGCTCCTCCCTGCGATAGACTGGAGATAGGCAGGGTGTGTCCCCATCCTTCACCCTGTGTGGGCTGGGATGGACTCCAGCACCCCCCCGCGACCCAGATTAGGACAAGCAGCCCAGAAAATGACTGACTGACTGACTGTTTTAACTGAACAAAGGTTGCAGAGCTGAAAAAAAACAGACTTCTGGGCCTAAAGCTGGATGTCTGGTCACCCTTACTGCAACTCAGATGAACAATCTGAGGCAGATAAAGCACAGACGACACAATCTGTGATTTACTGTCATCTTGGAAACGTGTTATTCCCATTGCGGAGAGCAGTGCAGTTCAGACTGTCTCCTTTTCTGTCATATTTAATTCTGTGTGTGGTTTGTCTGGGCAGGAGTTCTGTCAGAGCTGGTGACTTGCACAGGCAACATCAGTGCTCCTGCCCCATGTCAGCTTCTCGTTAAATAAAACTAAAAGAGACTTGCCACCAGAGGGCTGATGGCAGAGCAATGGAGACTCCACCGAGCATGAATCAGCAGGAGAAAATGAGAAATCTCTTTCTCTTCACCAAGCCTCATATAAACGCCTTCCATCACTCATGACTCCAGGTTTATATGACTTCATCCTTCTGTGCTGGCCTTCTTTTCCTCTCGTCAGACACCACAACTCCTCTGTGGGTCCCCAGTGCACCCTGCATTAAAGGCAACTGCTCTTTATAAAATGGCATTAGAAGTGTCTATTTTCTGAGTCTTCCCAGCATGCCCTGGGTGTAATTCTCAAGGTATTAGAGAAGTAAGTCGACCACGTTTCATTTCTCAGACAAGAGGCACATAAAAAATAATATACCGTAGAGATGCATCATCAACCCGCACACTGTGATTTGAAATTTCAACATTTTCTTTTGATTCAGTTGTAGTGTAAAGTGTAAAACCATGTGATGCCTAAGACACTCTTTTATTAAAGTTTGGCAAAAAGTGAATTTTTAAGCCTTATATGGCCGAAGTGCTTGTGCAGGGTGTTTTAAGTTAAAAAGCTAACCCAAAGGCAAACGTTTCTTCAGGTTTGCAATTAGTTTTTAAAAAGATAAAACCAAATACTTGTCCTTTACTTAGAAACTGGTTCCCTTTCCTTTGTATATTAGGTCTGAAATATGAAATCTGGGAGGTGTTTTATATTCTCAGCTCTCTTTTATTGTAGAGGCAGGATCTAAAGAAACTCATTATCGTTTGAGGAATATTGCTGAATCGGGACTTTTCCATCCCGGAGTGATGAAAGGAACTCGATGCAGGCATTTGTAACAGATTAAAAGATGACCTCTTTATAACACTTCTAATAAACCACTGCGTGCTCAACCAGAAAGAAATAAAGCTGAATGAAATCCTAAAGGTTGGTTTCATTGGCCGATGTCAGCAAGCAAAGTGTAATTTCAGTTTTGGAGTAAAAGAATGCACACTTTCTAGCGACTGGATCTACTTTTAAATTTACTTTTCAACAACAATGCATGGACATTTGTGTAGTCTCTCTCTCTCTCTCTCTCTCTCTCTCTCTCTCTCTCTCTCTCTCTCTCACTCACCTGCGTGAAAAGGTCTAACTGCCGACTACGGTCCATTCTGTGCAAGACGATGCAACATGCTGATGCCTCACTTTAATGAGTTTCCCAGCAGACCCTTTTGTCAGCCTGATGACATCATGTAAGGAGGTATGCTTCCCTGTCACGAAACTTCCGTGCAACGGAAAATTGTCTCAGCCCCCATCCGGCTTGTGTCTGTCTCAAGCAGATTACCAGTCTAGCAAGCTCTATTAAAGGTCTTTTGTCCCTTAGAAAAGCCATCTTTGGTTCCCTAAAACCTTCTGGATGGATGGATGGATGTGAGTCCACCTCACATTTAAAAACATCCACTGAAACCCTCCTTAGGGAACCAAGAGTGGTCACAGAGTACTCTTTGGACACACCTATTTTTAAAGAGGTTTAGGGCGCAGCACTACTACAGTGGGCCCATGGGGGAAAATCACCAGTCTGTTTTCTCCATGTTCTCACACCCAGCTCTGTTTTGTGTATCCCAGGCTGTCCTGCAGAAAAGGTTTTTATGTTTTTTTTTTGTACTGGCCAGAAGAGGGAGGTTTGACCTCAGTCACTCCTCATGTGCTCATTCCTTGTTTGTTATAATGAACCCAAAACTTGCAAAAAGTGTCCGTTTAAAGAAACTAGTTAAAATATATATATATTAATAAAACAGACACATGAAGCCATGCCAAAACATTTCACCCTCTTACAGTGATATTCTACCACATGCAGCTGTGGTTATGTGCTTGCTCTTATAGTAGGTTCCCTGGTTTTAAGAGGCTCAGAGGAGGGTGGCTGGGAAGGCAGCTCTTAGAATTGGTTTGGAAGCACATTCTCGCTTTTCTCTGCGCAAAAAAACTTGTGTCACGAGGCTCATTTAAAGATATTTTTATTATTATTACTGTAATTGAAGATAAATGTGCTTTCACACAGCAGAGATTTACATCAGCAAAGCAGCCTTCACGCTGCTTGATATTTGCAATGAGTCTATTTATGGCATCTTGCTCAGAGTCAGAAAGTCCAGCTGCTGATAATAAAGGCTTTGAGGATACGAGGGAATTAATCACATGCCATGATGAGAGTTTTTTTTTTTTTTTTAATGGCTACTTTATACCTTTGACACCAGTGGGATTCGATAGCCTCAGAACACTGCATAGACTCAAAGAGCAGATTTAAAGATGCTGAGATGTGCGTTGGGAGTGACGAGGATGGACAGAATTAGAAACAAGTATATTAGTGTAACATCTCAGTTGGACAGTCTGGAGACAAAATCAGAGAAGTGAGATGCCATTGGTTTGGACATGTCCAGAGGAGAGACGAGGATTATATTAGGAGGAGGATGTTGAAGATGGAGCATTCAGGAAGGAGGAGAAGAGGAAGGACAAAGAAAAGGTTTATGGATGTGGTGAGAGAGGACATGCAGGAAGTCGGTGTGAAAAAGGAAGACACAGAGGACTGGAAGAAATGGAGATGAATGACCTGCTGTGGTGACCCCTAACAGGAGAAACTGAAAGAAGAAGAAGAAGAAGAAGAAGAAGAAGAAGAAGAAGAAGAAGAAGAAGAAGAAGCCTAGTTCAACTAAATCTAACCAAGCTATTTATCAAGTCCAGCCCCAACCTGGAGTTGAAAGCTTGGGTATGCTTTACTTGTGGTGGGACCGTTTTAAACCCTCATCCCATAGCTATGAGGACATAGGAGTCTGGACATTGATAGGTGTTTTCCTCTGGTCACAAGATTCCATGTGGAATAGCAACAGGCTGAATGATGGATGGATGGATGGATGGATAGATGGATGGATAGATGAATGGATGGATGGATGGAGGGACAAATGGATGGACGGGTGGATGGATGGAGGATGGATGGATGGACGGGTGGATGGATGGATGGACAGGTGGATGGATGGATGAAGGGTTAGATGGATGGATGACTGATAACTGATGGTGTAGAGCACATATTCACCGTTAGTTTATTAACCATGTAAAACATCACAGTTCTGCAAAGTGAAAAGTAAAATGTAGCCTCTGGATGCAGCTCTGCCTTCTCCTGTGCCATATCAAGCACACAGCTGGAGAATTCACTAAAGATCTCTGTCTCGCCCGAGGGTGTGTGTTTGTGTATGTTGCTGACCTTGTGAACTGGCTTGTGGCAGGGCAATAGTGGACCGCGAGTTTCTGGTTCCCAGGAGATCCCTCTATTTTCCACCCTTTGTGCTCTCCTTCCTCCCTCTCATTTTCTGTGCATGCGTGTGTGTGTTCTGGTCAAGACTGACCACTTTCTGACAAGATTTAGAGCTTGTCCACACAAACTGCACTCTCAACCTTCGAGGGCTAATTTTATGCTGCTGTTAGGTGGAAAGAGAGGTATTCTGCGTCGCCTCGGCCTTCAGTCATGCTAAGCTGCAGCAATGCAAACTGCCACCTGCGTGACTTGCTTCATTACCTGCCTGTAATAACACACTGGAGATAATCACTTCTCATGAGGCATGCCACAATTTCCACACTCCCACTGTCCAAATGGATGTGGTAATTATAGAAAGAAATGCTTTTAACAAACAATTTTGCAGTGTGGGAGAAAGAAATGGTTTGTTTCATTTGAGTGGCAAAGGGTGAAGTTTCCAGGGGCAAACTTCTGAGGACCCCTTCAAAGGTTTCAGAAATTGTTTGTTACTCAGTTATTGATAATATAAGCAGCTTGTCTAACTGATGATGATAAACCCTTATCAGTCTTACCTAACCTCTGCAGAACCAGGTAACTCTCAGCGCTTAAAATGTTAAAAAGTGAATGTGTCCTACCTGCTGTCCAACCTTTGGTTGCTACTAGCCACTGTATTCATCGTTTTCAGAGAGCCAGAGGGTCTAAACCCATAGAACTACAGCATGGGCAATTTTAATTCAGTCAAACCACAAACCTAAAGAAGTTTTGGGTGATCCCTGCACAGCCATCTCAGTCACTTAAAACAGCAAAGATCCTCCAGAGAGCCGCTTTAACAATTTCTGCATGTATCTTGTGGAGAATCCCCATCAGGATTTCGATTTGGTTAACAACCCAGCCTATGTGGGGCAGAAGTGGTTAGGAACTAGACCACAAGATTAGAAGGCCATGGGTTCAAATCCAAAACCAGTAGGCTACCCAGACATACCCTTGATCAAGGTTCCACCCCCACTACTCCTCCCTAGGCTCTGGATATGGCTGCCCCCGGCTGCATGATGTGTGGGTGAAATGCAGAGGAAGCATTTCATTGCATTTAACTGTGTGCTGTGTCGTGTTTCACAATGACAATTAGACACTTCTACTTTTTAACCATTGTACATTCACTCATTTATACAAAACTTAGTGCTTTCCTCAAATTATCTTCTGAATGTGTGGTGCCATGCTTTGATCACTAGCAAAAGATGTAACCTAAATACATGAGTAACCAAGAACATTCTGGGACAGTAGGGCCATTGGTTCAAATCCCCTGATTAATAGGTTGCTCAGTTTGGGTGGATGGGCTAGATGCAGAAGAAGTATTTCATCCTGTGTGGTGCTATGGTGTGTGCAGGGTGACAAAAAGTCACTTCCTCTGAAGAAAGTAAAGATGACAATGAACATGAAGCCATCAGTCCATTATCCTAAGCGGGGTGATGGGGGGGTTGGAGCCCATCCCAGCGATCATATAACAAAAAGCAGAAAAACACCCTGGACAGGTTGCCATTCCATCACAGACACCGGTTTGCACAAATGTTTTGTACCGAATGAATGAATTAAAGCATGTATGTATCAGAAGGGCAAACACTCTGGAACTGGTAAATGATGAACTGATTTTTCCTGCTTTGCCTTTGTTCTGCTGTAGTTAAACGGCCCAGAAGCACTCATTCTCCCTTTCCATCTGGGGCTTTGGCAGGCTCGAGCTGGAAGCAGTTGAAGGAGAAGAGGCTGTTTAGCGTGTCTGAAGGGCTAGTGCTAAGCGTGTAAAAGCCTAGAGCCCTCCAAGTCCCACTGCAGTTTTCATTTATTAAGCTTCATAGTTCTTCTCACAGATAGAAGATACGGGTAACCCCTCAGCTCCCCTGCAGCCTCTGTGGGGCTCAGTTTGACTGGCCCTCTCGCCTCTTCTCTCTCCATCCTCTTTCCTGGAAGGGCACATTGGGTTCCACCAGCTATTGTGCTCTGTTTACAGCGGTTGGAAAGAAGAGGGCAGAGGCATCTGTCCTCAGTCTCGCTGTAATGGCTGGGTTAAATATAGCACCTCCTGCCATATGACTGACATGGAGCTGCAGGAAATCCTAAAAAATAAGAAACGGCAACTGGCTTCATCATTACAAGCCCCATTACACGGCTTAAACAACGATGACAATGCTAGCAATCTGCACCTCACGAAGATAAATTTGAAACAAAAATATACAGAAACAGTCAGAGAGAGAGAGAGAAAGAGAGAGAGAGAGAGAGAGAGAGAGAGAGAGAGGATAGATGAAAGAAAATGAGCAAAGGACTGCAAGCCCACAGAAAGATTAACTCTGGCTCCAGGAACCAGATTTACAAAAATGTTCCAAGGAAAATAGCTATGAAGGATTTAAGGATAAACATTCAGAAGCTCTTCTGAAATGCAGTTCATGAGGAAATATTATGTTCTATCTTAAGGTTTTCTTTAAGTAGCCCGTTAGATCATCGTCCTGCAGACACTGAACACAAAAAACATTGAAGCAGTTAGATTTTTTTGACCGACATGGAAACGGGGGAAAGGATGGTGGAGTAGAAATGCAAGCCTACCGTAGTTATAATATAAAGGTTAAATGCTTTGGTAGCTGGATACCTTTACATTTTTTTCAGCATTAGTCAGTTGTGGCCTAATGAGAAGAGGGCTTACAACTGGAGGGCTGCAAGTTTGATTCTATGGACCAACAGAAAGAACGAGGGTGAGTCGGGAGGGTGGAGTGAAGAATCACCGAAGTTAGTGCTAGAGGACAATTTCAGCGTTCAGAAGTGTATTAATCAAACACATGACAGTATTGCAGAGCTGTGATCTTTGATGCCAAATTTCTCCACTGCTTGTCTCATAAGCACTCTCCCATTTTGAAACAGTCTAGAGGAACCTTGAAATAAAGCCCAGAGAGGGGCGAACTCTGAGATGCGCTGGTGATAAGCTTCTGGTGCTCTGCAGAAAAACACATCAGAATCCCACAGAGGTCACCAAACCGGGGCAGCGCACAGACGCGAAAAGTCAAAATCAGGGTCAGACACCATGAATGTGTTTTAGGTATGAATGGCGAGTGAAGAAAAGCTAAAGAGGGCTCTCCTCTGAAATCAGAGCTCCGCAGTGACAGAATAGAGAGGATGCGATAATGTGTCTCACATCTGCTATCAATCTGTTCTGTCTCTTGGAGCACCTTCTCCTTTTGCTCCTGTGATGTCTCTCAATGTTTTTCTAAAGTTGATTAGTGTCTGACCCTGATTTTGACTTCTTGTCTGTACACAGCAGCACTTCTCAGCCTTTCAACAAGCATCTACTTATAGATCTGCTCAAAGGGACCACCAGGAAATTATACTTTAATGTATAGGTTCCAGCTTGAGTGAATGGATGAAGTTAAAGATGAGATAAGGGTCAGCTCAGCCTGGGTGTGTTGGAGGCAAAGTTAGAGAAGCAAGGTTGCTTTGGTTTGGACTATATTTGGAATATTAGGTTCACACAGTGAACAACAAAATTACAACTCTGCATTTCAGCCATACACGTGCAGCAGGGGGCAGCTATTGAAAGTGCCCCGGGGAGCAGTGACGGGGACGATACCTTGCTCAAGAGTACCTCCAGGCAACCTACTGGTGTGGCATTTGAACCTATGATCTTCTGATCCTGGGGCCAACTCTCTAACCACTGGGCCTCTGCTGCCCCAACATTTAGCAACATGTTTTGCTCATCGTAATGTTTTATTATGTATCGTTATGTATTTTCCGTAAGCCCACAGATGGCATAAAGAGGAAAAGCTCATTTTAACACATGGCTACGGTGCACTGGGATTAGGGTGGGACAACCAGAGTGCTGTGGCCAGCTTTTGTCTCCCTGGCCATTCTGTGGTCAGGCTGGACTGTTCTTCTGTTCTCCAGGAGGCCCGGAGTGCAGTGGGTTCACAAAAAAAAAAAACCTCTGTCCCTGGCTTCAATTGCGCATGCAATGGTCACAAGAAGATGTGCTAACTACAAATCCAAGGAGGACCCTGCCAAAGGAAGCGTGCAATTATCTCATCCGGAGGAAGAGCTGGAGGAGAGTTGTGCCAGTGGGATGGAGGCTCTCAGTCACGAACAGTAAGTCTGTATTCAGAGCAAACTGCCGGTCTGGGTTGGTCCATTAGGCATCCTATCAACCTCATGTCTGAGAAAAAGTAAGGCTTCAATTATCGACTGATGTTTTTGTAGGAAGATGCCTTTGAAGAAAATGTACAGTCAAAGTCATTTGTGAATAATCCATCATTAAAACCATGACTTTTTTAGGACTTTTCAGACAGAAGCACTGTCGGTAATTCATTCTCAGCACAGTGGTGCTGAATCGAGATTAAAGTTCCTGCCAGATTAGATATAAATAACATTTAAGACATTAAATACCATAAAATACCAACACATTATAACACATTAACAAATTATGCTCAACCATTGTTTTTATTTATTTAATCTTTTTAATTATTTGATTTACAGGATGGTAGTGAGACCAGCTATGTTGTTGGAGACGGTGGCACTGATGAAAAGACAGGAGGTGGATCTGGAGGTGTCGGAGTTACGGATGCTGAGATTCTTGTTGGGTTTGGATGGCGAGGATTAGAAATGAGTATATTAGAGGGACAGATCAGGTCAAACATTTTGGGGACAAAGTTAGAGAAGCAAGGTTGCGCTGGTTTGGACACGTCCAGAAGAGAGACGAGGATTATATCGGGAGGAGAATGTTGAAGATGGAGCTTCCAGGAAAGAGGAGAAGAAGAAGACCAAAGGAGGTTTATGGACGTGGTGAGAGAGGACATGAAGGTGGTCGGTTTGAGGGTGGACCAGAAGAAATGGAAATGGATGATCCACTGTGGGGACAGGATTAGCTGAAAGAAAAAGAAGAAGAAGAAGAGGAAAATGCTGCGCTGTACTTACATATGTGGCAGAAAGACTGAAAAATAGTGAAAATATCCTTTATTTCAGCTCTGATCTGTGGGACTTTTAAGATTTTTTTAAACACTAAAAATTTGCATTTATATATTTTGTTATTTGTTTTTTAAGCACACCCCACCTAACAAACACAACTCTCCCCCTTTCAGAAGTTTGGTTATCATTGAGCATGATGGCCTGGACTGTGGGTGTAAGATCGTAAGATGCTGCTGTCTGTAATGAGACTTAGCTGCACTGCTAATTTGCCCAGCTATTCTACTGAAGCCTGGATTCTTAAACATGAGGTATTCTTATAGTTTACTGCAGTCTCACACACACATGCACACGGATTGTGGTCCTTCTTGCCTCATTCCAAACCAAGGACATTAACAGGACATTTGCTTTTGGAACTGTCTCCACTCTTCTGGGAAGCAGAGGTGAACTGTTACCGTAAGAGCTGGAATTTCAATTTGAGCCATACATATGAAAGCGTGGTTAAAGACGAGGAAACAGACCCATAGAATGACTCTGATAGTTAAGCAGTAAGCTTGGGAACCAATCGATCAGGCTGCTCCTACTTAAATCTGCTCTTAAATCTAGGCCTTCACTGAGCGTCTCATGCAGCCACCAAAGACTGATCGAAGGCAATACGTCCGTATCCCAGACTTCTGTATACTTAGCAGTCCATTTTTCTGAACAGAGTTTCATGGTTTTGCTGGTTTTTTTCTCCTAGTCATTCTCAAACTGGTTTTAAGGTCAAGGAATTTGAAGTTTAGCTATGTAACCAGTTGGTTTGCAGCCAAAATCTGGATTGTCTGATGACTGGTTGGAGGAACAATGTCCTAAATGTTTTTATTTCCCAATAATAGATATACACAGATCTAGCTTGCCCTCATCATAAAGTGCAGCAGATGGGTGGTCCCTGATGATCAGTAATAAACAATGAACCAACAGCTCAGTCTCACACTTCAGGAAAATCCTAACTGACCTCTCTGGCTTGGACTGCGACCATAAACAAACATGACAGCGCAGGCAAAAGAATAACGCTGGCTGTTTTTTTTGTTTTTTTTCTCATTCCACAGATTTGAGACATCTGTCCCAACCCTCAGCCTAGCAAATTATAGTGTGTCTCTTTCTGGCTTTGCTGTTGAAAATGTACATTCTGACCGCACACGTTTCTCCTGATTAGGCGGCATTTTTTGGAAAATAAGTTCATTCTTTCATTTCCCTTTGACAGTACTGGGAACACAGAGTTTGCATGTATTGAGTTGGAAGCCTAATTAGAGCAGAATTGGACTTACACGTGGATGTCCTTTAAATGAAGTGATTTCTCACAGGACTTAAGATTTAATCCATATATTTTCTGTACGTTTACAGATTTTTACATGTCTGTGTTTAGACATTTAGACTAAACTCATTTGGTTTCCGTGTCCCTTTTGTCTGAACAGACAAACTGTATAGTTTTTACAATGGATTTGTTTTTTTTATTTGCTTCGAGAACGTAAAGGAGGTTACCGGATGTGGAGAGAGAGAACGTGCGAGCGATTGATGTAAAAGTGGAAGATGCAGAGGACAGGAAGAAATGGTGATGGATGCTCCACTGTGGAGACGGGAGCAGCCGAAATCTCCGCCCACTGGATGATTATGTAGCAGACCAGGAGGAACAGATCACCATTACCCTTGCTTAAAGGTACTTACTCAGAAAGAATTCAGTCCAGATGAGAACATCCTGATCCATGTCTGCTGGTTCTGGAGAAGTAAAGGACTGGTTTCTTTGAACCCATTCACCTTGTAAAACAAGCTGCCCTGCTGCTTTTTACAAAGTGTGAAAAAGTTCAATCGACCAATAGCAATGCTCAGTGATCTTTTATTATCCCACGAATGGGAAATTTGGGCGTTACAGGGCTCTTATAAAAAAAAAAGACAGGTGTACAGAAAGAAAAGAAAAAATATATAAAGATATAGAGAAAGAGGAACAGGAACAAGTACAGGAGAAAAGTAGAGGAGCTATAAATAAATAATAAATTATCTATCTATATATATCTATATATATATACATATACATATCTACAGAGTAATATACACGGTAATAAGTTTTGAATGAATTATACATATAAATATCAAGTAGCAAAATATAAATATAGCAAAAATATGAATATAAATGTAATAATAAATAATAAATGTAATAATAATAAATAATAATAATAATATAATATACAATACTTTAAAACTACTTGCACTCATGCTTTGACATTCATTCCAACAGCACGATGTTTTTAATATTTCTTCCCTCATACATTAACGTTTTCCATCCATACTGTGCCTGAGCCACACAGGACTCCACTTCCATACATTGTGTAAAAACAAACGCTCGTGTGTGAGTCTGAGCGTGAAACACTCGTTCCACACAGACCGTTTGACATACAAACATGGCAGGCCGGCGGTGTGTTAGTGTTTGGCCTGGCAGTGTGGCTGGTAGACTTCAGGCTGAATTTAACAGGCCTCAGAGCTTTCAAATCAAACACACGTACCACACGTCCCCTCACACACCCCAATGTCAACATCATACGGCCTGGGACCGCCAGCCGGATGCTGTTCAAATGACTAGACTCCATAAATTCACATCAGGGAGTGCAATTTAGAAAGAAAAAAGTTCAGCAAGACATCGCTGCACGTCAGATCTCCGAGAGCGTCTGTGGGTTTTTCCTTCTTCTGTCTAGTAAAGATTTGGCGGGTCTGGTTTTTTCTTCTCCCCCACGAATCAATAAATGTCTGTTTGGAAGCGCTGGGGCTTCTGATTGTTTTTCCAGGGCGTTGCTGTATAATTTGTCTAAATGGAGCTTGACTGGTGTTTGCTCTGTGCTGGTAAACAGGCCCAGCGCTGGGGAACAGGCAAGCATACAATCAACCTTAATTGCTGTTTGGGAGAAAGAGGCGTATGACACACCTGAAAAAAAGACAGGAGAGGTTATTATAAGCAAATGGAGATGAAATTAACATGTACCACCAAACCTGGTAGCCTTCTGGTCTGGCCTGGGCCATGTTCTTTAAGACCTACTTGCAGTGTGACAGTTTTTTTTTTTTTTTTTACAGTGGAACGTATATATAGATGGAACTAGGAAAGGTTTATAGGGTGCTGGGTGTTGCTCCCACAGGCGGAATGCTCTTTAAACCAGCTGGAAGTCTGTGGGATGTCACACCCTGGACCTCTAAGATGATGATGATGATGAGGATGCCACACAAAGCTAAATGTCAAAGCTAAAGAAAATGCATGAAGTTATTAATACATGCGTATAGAATGTGAATGCAAATGCAGAATTCAAGAGTTTTTGATAGAGAACTCAAAAAGTTACATCCCTCTCTCTCTCTCTCTCTCTCTCTCTCTCTCTCTCTCTCTCTCTCTCCCTCTCTCTCTTTCTGGAATAGACTAATTATGTGCCATAATTTTATCCAGTGTCTGAGACGTTAAAAACCATCTCTGCTGTGGAGAAAAGCATCCGGAATGCTACTCCTCGTAGCCAGGGACCTACTTATGGGTATCAGAACCTGAAATTAAATTTAACTTGAATCAGACACTAATTAAATAACCAACGTGGCAAGACATTCTTCCAGATGATGATTTATATAAGATCTGGCTGAGCAGGAACTCTTAGAATGGAATCAAAGCTTCAACTTAGATTAACCCTTTAAGGCAAAACCGAAAGATTATTCTTATGCTTATAAAAAGATAAGAGAAGTTAAGAGAAGATAAAGTGGCAGAAATATTGCTAACTGAACTCAAACTGAACCAATTTTTAATTTTTTCCCAAACCATCTGTAAGAGTTTGTCAGCATCACAAGATCGCAAGTTCAGCACTTACAGCTGCAACAGTCCAGGAACAGCCTCAGCCCTGAGGGACACCGGCATGCTGTTTTGGATGGAAAGGAATTGCTTCCCATCAGTGAGATATGAGCTTATGAGCTATGAGATATGAGATATGATATTGACACAGAGAAGGGCTGCCTCAGTTCTATGGAAACCTTACCTAAAATGTTTTCGCAAAAGTTATTAAACTTGTAAACTTATAAGCTCGAGGTCTGTTGTTACTGAAATACATCAGTGTGTTTTTCTTGAGAAGAGGGGTTAAAGCGTCAGGACAGAAGGAACACTCCCAGTGGAAGGTTAACATTTATTACACTGGGAATAAAGACTGACATAGCAGGCAAACCATTATAAGCAAAATAGGTGAAGTAAGAAAGTGAAAGTGAAAGTGACAACCCTTGTCATTGCGAGGTCACAGCACAGCACACAGTGAACCACAACGAAATTGGACCTCTGCATTTAACCCATGCACACAAACACCGTGCAGCAGGGGGCAGCTATTGAAAGCGCCCAGGGAGCAGTGATGGGGATGGTACCTTGCTCAAGGGTACCTCAGAAGAAGAAGTTGGTACTGGATCTAGAAGAGAAGTGGCTGAAAAGTATCTGGATTAGTAGGAGAAAAATTGGTGACGAGCTGTGTGGGACTTTCGAGGAGAGGGTTCATTGATGGAGAACGCGTATCAGAAAAAATATTGAGTCAGTTTATCTCAGAAACAGTGAAAAACGACAGCGGTCTGATAGGAGTTGTACTGCAATAAAGATTCTATTCTGTGAATTCCTAAAGCCTGTAAAAATCATTGAAATCATTGAAATGGGATGGACCAAAACCCTGGGTCTTCGAAGGGTTAAAAGCAATCAGTGTTTCATCACAATCATTTCACATTTCACATTTCGAGGACGATTGTTGCCGATGCTGTTGCTATGCTTTCTTGCCGGTTTTCTCCCTTTCGACACACAAGCTGCAGGAGTGTGGCAGAAAATCGAATCACCTTCTAGCTCACATCATTTCATTCCCCGTCTCTCTCTATCATTCCTCCCCAGTACTTTTCCACTTCCCCAAATGTAGCTATGACTCACACTCGTTCACCCACTCGTTTCTTCACTCTTTCCCTCAACCCCTTTGCTGCTGGCGAAATAATGGTGAAACGTTCCCCTTTACTGTAAACACGGCATAAGAGCACCCCAATAAAACTAACACTCACAAGCCACTGTCCCAGTTGCACAGACAGTTCCACTGCAGCTGTGTGTACAGAAAAATAAAGAAGAGATGGAATATGTGCTGCTGGGAAATGACACTCCTCAACACACTCACTTTTAGGAATGGAAGGAAAAACAGCCAGTTTTATAAATGATCAAAAAAGCAAAAATATTCCACTGTGAAGTGACAGAAGAGTTTAGAAAGAAAAAAGCATTTTTTTTTGTGGGTCTGAGAAGAAGGTGTTAGGAAGATGACCTTATCACACTCCCCAGTTCTGATCTGACACTCCTTTTCTGTTCCACTGGGTTTTAAGGTAGGATCTCTGCCCTTACCGGAGGTTATAAAGGATCACAAAAATTAGTTTGAAGACTTCAAAAGAAACGTGATGCAGACGGTCTTGCAGAAAAAAAACTAATTTCTAACTTTGCCTTCTGTGATGACTACATTTCAAGTTGTGGGCGACATATTTTCCAGCATCGTTAATGAATTATAATCAGCCCCTGATCTGGAGCACAGAACCTGAAGAGCCTCATGTAAGCTGTGTTATATCATCAAGACAGCTCCTCCCTCTTGAGATCATTTCTCTGAAACACCTCCTCCTCTTGAACCCATCATATATCATCCACTTCCTGGCGATACAGCTCAAGGGTTTAGCACAAGGTTAAGGTCAACTATACTGTAAAGAGATATCTGGGGAATGTGAAGAAAGATTTTGGGTGGAAATGGTTTTCTTTGGACCCCATTCAATACTTCCATTCAATGATTGATTTGCTCCAGCTTGAAGACTTCCCATAGATGATTCACTCGATTGAGATCTTGGGATTTTGGAGGCCAAACCAAAGCTTGAACTCTTTGTCATGTACCTTAAACTATTTCTGAAGAATTTCTGAAGTATTGCACATCATCCAGCTAAACGACGTCACCTCCATTAGAGAATACTGTTGCTATGAAGGGGTCTTTGTCTTGGCCTTGGTTGGCTGCTTTGTTTAGGTAGGTGGTCCATTTCAATGTAACATCCTTATGAATGCCTGGACCAGCAAAACATTGCCCAGAGCATCACATTGCCTCTGCCAGCTTGCCTTGTTCCCAATGCACATCCTGGTGCCATCTTCTCCTCAGACAAGCAACCTGACTGTCTACCTGATGTGCAAGATCCTTTAGACTTGTTTGCTGCTCCATGTTCCAGTACTTTTGCTGGCACATTGACTGGGTGAACATTTCTTAGATGCATCTTATCTTGCTGCAAATCTGGAGCCACCCCTCTTTTTTCTTCAGATTTGTTTCCTCAGAGCTTGGCATTTCAAAGAACAGTTCTCCAGATCTTCCTGAAGGACAGTGTTTCTGTCTCTCGTTTTCAGTCCAGTCTTTGTACCTGAGCTGTTTGATTGGTTGGTTAATCCACACAGTGATCTACATCTGAACCTTCAAATAGAACAAAGCGTCTAACTCCAGACATGAAGCAGTGAAGAAAGAGGTGCAGATGATTCCAGAGGATCAGGCTGTTGACTCGTACCCTGATAACTGCTGCAAGTGGTTGGAACCCCTTTATCTAGAACCTTTTATCTTTGTTCCCATTTATTTCATTTGATCGACTGGGTATTCCCTAGATATATCAGAGAGATAGTATTGTGCAAAATACAAAGAAACGTTGGGGGCTCAACACCTTTGCACACTACTTATACAGCCAGCACAGTTGTTCATGATTAGATGCTCTCCAGACGCTGCAGTGTAAAGAAAAGCTGAAAGCAGAGCTCGCTGCAGTGTGACTAACTCCACTGTAATGCCTCCCTGTATTTGCTCTGTCTGAGAATGGTAAGCAGGCACACAGTGCAGCTCCTGTGCCCGCTGCATGCCAGCGTGTACAGCTGGGCTGTGGGTGCCAGGTCAAATGGCTGGCACCATTTTTCAGACGCTTCCTTTAATCACGGTTGCTGTTAAACGCTGGGCTCCACCCGGATGCCACAGTAAACAGGGTGGCCACATACCATGGCTGCCCTCAGGGTCTGCAGCTTCTTTCACATGATTGTGTGTGTGTGTGTGTGTGTGTGTGTGTGTGTGTGTGTGTGTGTGTGTAGCAAAAAAACAGCTTAAAGTGTTTTTTTTTTTTTCCAAGGTTTAACATTCCTTTGTTTAAGACTGACACGGATTACTTCTGGGTAAGTGAGGCTAAAGTTAGGTTTAGGGTTAGGCTTAGAAAGAGTTCCCTCTCACAGCTGCTCAAGTGATGGAGAAACTTTCCCCTTTCTATGAACACATCATAAGAGCTGTTCCATTTTTTTTATTTTATTTTATTTTTTTTTTTACTTTCTGGCTCTTTTGGTGGACACTGAGGTTAAAGTCAGAGTTAAGATATTCACAGAGTGAAGGTGATACAAAGGCCTGTTCACACCAAGTTTGTTTTTATTGGACAAAAAGAGCAGTATGTAACTTCATGGAACCTTCACACCAAATCTGATGGCAGTTCAGGAAGAACACAGAAAAGGAAATCTGAACAGATTTCTGGTGGAGTGGCGATGATGAACCGATCTCTTTCATTTAAAGCAGTTAAAGGGGCACAAGCGCTACATTCAAAACGTTCTACAAAAATAATCAGGCATGGATAGACCTTAATATCTACGGTCATTCCCAGATCCTGAGACTGAGATCCTCTGCATTTTCAGCGTTCCATTAAATTTTGTTTGGACTTGAGAATGTCCAATGAGAAAGAGGCTCCAATTGATCAGCCTGATTTTCAACACATTGATATAAAGCCAAAGTGAAGATGGCTCTGATTTAAGATTTTATCACAGTCCATTAGCTCATCATTAAAGAGGGCTAAAAAACTAGACAGGCCACCAGTCATATGGTGGTTGGTTGGCATAGTGGATAACACCATCGCCCTCTATGCAGCCCTGTTTGAGCAAGTTCCAACTTTGGCACAAAGGTAAAAAGGGTCATAAAGTAAATGTAAATGCAACAAAATCTAGCCTTACTTTTTTTCAACTTAAAAGTCGACAGGATGTAAGTGGCCTGGTGGTTAGCGACGAGGCCCCAGAAGCAGAAGGCTGTAGGTTCGAATCCCAGACTAGTAGGTTGCCATGAGGTACCTTTGAGCAAGGTACAGTCCCCATCGCTGCTCCCTGCTGCACGGTATCTGTGAGTGAAAAGCAGAGGTGGTTTCACAGTGACATCACAGTCACTTTTAAGAGAGCAAAAAACTTCCAAAATGCTTTGTTTGGTAACGTGCAATGTATATTTTTATGTTAATTATGGATATTAATCCATAAACTGTTGGGAGTGCATGGTCAAGGTAGCTGGTGATTGTCACTGAGCACCCTGCAGTTAGAGGGACACTTCTCTTCACTTTAACCGCTGGAAATTATATACCTTTGGCCTCTGACCTTAAATGCTTGCCTACATGTAAAACACCATGTATTCACTGCCAGAAGGGAATTATTACACTTCATGAACAGGCTGCAGTAACTAGCTGTGGCCTCTCATCAGATGTTGGGATGCATGTGGTTGAAAAAAAAAATTAGGGCTAGTGGCCTGATATGACTTCACACTTCTCTAACCCTCCTCTGAGAAAAGTCCTAGAGTGGAGGACACAACTTTTCCCTCACCGCTCCGTTTGATAAGTCGGGCTTTGCGGAGCTGTTAGCTTATTAGTCTTGCAGGTTTCCTGTGCTGCTGGACGGCATCAATGTCACCTTTCAGAAGCTCGGGGCGGGTGGGGGCTCGGCTGGCCACAAAGACACTTTTCTGCAACTGGGTGCTGTGTGCACTCCGCTCACCCAAAGTCCTCCCCCTCCCTTTGAACCCTCGCTTCGCATCAGCTCCCCAAACATGTAGACGTGAACAGAAAAAGCCAGGAGGACGTGCAGCTGGTCAGGGAGCTCTTCTGAGAATGAAAAAAATAAATACAAAATGGAGCAGCAGGGCGAGAGATCTCTGGGGGAGACTTGGTGGATGTTCCTCGCTTAAATAAATAAAACGTTCAGCTCATGATGAGATTAGAAAAGGTCACACTTCATTGTTCTCAAAGTTGTTTTGCACTCCAATGATCCTTAAAAACTCACACAAGCACACAGCGGTGTTAAAGGTTTGAGTGTTTCTGTTCATTACATACATTAATTTATATTCAACAAACAATGCAGATTTAAATACTCTGTTCTAGATCATGAAATAAATAAATGAATAGATTTTTTCAGATTTCTCACATTCTATTGATAGATTTTTTTTATATCAAGTAAAACACTATATATGCGAAGTGGACGATTGATCATCCCGCCCAAAAGAACAGACCTTAACGTGGAATTCTGGGAAAGATTTCAAGATTTCAGAGTATTTGTGTCCATTCAATCAACAGACCATTTGTGAGCTCAGGCACTGATGTTAGATGAGAAGGTCTGGCCCACAATCGCCGTTCCAATTAATCCCGAAGGTGTTTAGTTGGGTTAAGTTCAGGGCTCTATAAAGGCCACTGGTGTTTGATCTGAGCACAGGGGCTGAGTCATGCTGGAAGAGAGGAGGGCTTTAACCAAACTGTTACCAAGGAAACGCATGATTGTCTTTACACTCCCCACAGATGATGATTCCCTTCACTGCCACTACAATCCCAATTCAGAAATAGTTGGGAAATACTTTGACTTATTTGCCCTAGGGGCAGCGGTGGTTAAGGTGCTGGTTAGTGGTTAAGGTGTTAGCCACATGATTGGAGGATCGGGGGTTCGAACCCCTTTCCAGTAGGTTGCCCTGAGGTACCTTTGAGCAAGGTGCCATCCCCATCACTGCTCCCTAGGTGCTTTCAATAGCAGCCCACTGCTGCACATGGGTGAAATGCAGAGAACAAATTTCCCATTCATGGGATTATAAATAAAGGATTATTATTATTTCTTTGTGGACATCCACATACATCTTATCCAGAGGGACCTCCAGTTCCTGATTACAGGGACAGTCCCCCTGGAGACACTTGGGGTGAAGGGTTTTGCTCAGGAACCCAGTGGTGTCAGTGCTGGAGGTGGGATTTTAACCTGTGACCTTTTGGCCCATAGGCATGTATCCTACCACTAGACCTCCAGCCATTTAACACTTTGGAATGTTGCCGTTCCTCCTCACAACACTTCTTCTCACACTGATATTCTCACACTGAGGACACCATATGCTGAAAGGTTCCAGGGTCGTCAAAATTCTCTACACATTCTCAATGGAGGACAGGTCAGGACTGCAGACAAGCCTACTAGTGCTCTTTGTCCAGGGCACTGACTCACGTTGAAAATAATGGTGCCAAAATGGGTGCCTTGGAGAGATACCATAGAAGAAGCATGTCTGGTGCCCTAGAGAACCTTTCAGTTTATTACTTAGCATAACCAGCTACAGAAAGTTTCTTCAGTTTACGGTAATCTGTTCTGTTTGTACGCATGTGTGCATACTACACATGTGTTTACCAGCAAATCGAAATACTTCTGAGAAAATTTGAGAAAAATGACCTCATCTCAGTTTCTCATAAATGCGGCCAGATGCACAGGAAGTTTGCCTTAAATTCTCTTTTCTTAGAATCAGCATCTCACATTAATCTTCATCTGATACACATCTGGCTGCAAGTGTGGCTGGATGCTGAACAGCAACTGTATTTTGCATTTGATTCTCTGGAGCATTTCTAATTCCTGGGTTCCTCCAAGACCACAGTGACTGTGACTTTGCTCTCGCCCAAGGATGAAGGATCCCTTCATTTAAAGCCTGGTATTAAACACAGTTCAGAGTCGCACATGCTGCAGAAGGTGCATCCAGATGAGAGCATGAACTGGATCACTCAGATATGTTTTAGGAGCACAAAACTTTTCCCACTGGAAACCAATTCAACTCCTATTAATAATGCGTATTTATTGACCCTGGCCTCATTATTAGAAACTCTTGGCATGTTACTGTGGACATTTTATTAGAAACCCTTGCTCCGCTGCTCTGCTCACTTTACTATAAACTCTTTGGTTGCTGGTACTGGCAAGATATTCCTGTCCAGTCACTTTGGCCACTTTATTAGAAGTTCTTGTCTTGTAGATATGATCACTTTGTTAGAAACCCTTGCCTTGTCACTCTGGCAACTTTATTAGAAAAACTAATCTGCCCGCTGTTTTGCAAACTCTTGACCCATTGATTTACTCCATTTTATTAGAAATGTTTGCCCTGAGTTTGGAAACATGTTCCTGTAGGCCTTGTCCATCTTTTGCTCTGTCACCCTAAGCACTTTATTATGATGTAGCCATGGCCTAGTGTTTAGGGACTAGCCCCCAGTATCTGAAGGTCATGGGTTTGAATCCCAGACCAGTAGGTTGCCCTGAGGTACCCTTGAGCAAGGTATTGTTCCCATCACTGCTCCCGGGCACTTTCAATAGCTTTCCCCTGCTGCACAGTGTGTGTGGGTTAAATGCAGAAGTCCCACTTTGTTGTGGTTCACTGTGCTGTACTGTGTTTCACAATGACAATTAGTCACTTTCACTTCACTTTATCAGAAATCCCAACCCTGGCCGTGAGAATGGTCTGGCACTCATGGGTTTCTGAAAAAGTAGGCGGTCAGATATTAACACAATAAGCTTTCTAACTGTGCTGCCTGTCGTCATAGTAACGGAGCTAGCTATCTTTAACAATTCCCATCAACAGTTATCTGTAAGAGACCATTCACAATAAAACAACTTCCTTTTCAAAATATCTTTTATTATTTTTTCAACAGTTTCAAAATAAGTTAAAACAAATGGACCTGGATGAGGCTCAAAGGTCATTCACAAGCAACAACTTTCAGTGAAAGTAAGATGTCTGACATCTCCAGCTGGATTAAGGAACTTTCGTTTAGCTGTGCTTTACAGTAACACACTTTAGGCCAGTTTCTGAAAACATATTAAGTCGAGTTCTAAACCAGAAATAGAAACATTTCAATGTTAAATGTCAACCACCAATGAAATGTAGTCCCTAAATTAAGCATATGATATGTCCAGAGCACTGGCCCTTCAAGTAATGATTTGTCTTCATCAAACTTCTTTCCAGCAAAATTCAAATCAAAACCTGGGATCATTTCTCAGACGCAAAAACATGAACAGTTTTTTTTTTTTCTTGGGTGAAGAAAAACAGGAAAACGTTTGTCATTAAAAAAGGACAATGCATTGAAAAAAAGCACCTTTTGTGAATCCTGTGATCAGGTGTTCTCTCTCTTGGACAAAGTTGAACTTTACCTTAAATAAAGACTTTTGAGTTTTACATCATAAGTGGAGAAAATCGGATATATTTCCCTGCAGTGTTGATTCTCCAAAGCATATAATGCTAATTACTGTAGCTATTTGTAAGCATGTATGTATGTGTGTGTGTGTGTGTGTGTGTGTGTGTGTGTAGGAGTGTCTGTGATTGACCTGTGTGCATGTAGGTATGGAACACCCCACAGACCTTTTGTGACCGTTAATTGAACTCGTTTTCTTCTTTGCACAGTAGTTAAAGCCACAAAAGACACAAACCAAAGACATTGACTCGAGGCAAACAAAAAGAAAGCAAACAACACAAACACACACATAAATCTGATACTTTCCTAAGAAAGAAGGATTAAGGGTCGACAAAAGACACTGCAATGTAACGTGTGCCGTTCGTGGTGGGTAGTCCTTCATGAAGATGGGTTAGTCTCCCTGGATGCATAAAACTCCAGCCTTTTCTCGGAGACTCTATAGAGCAGTTATACCTGTGGAATCGACAGCCTCCACCCTGAAAAAACAATAAAAAGCATTAGTATCTAGACTAGACTAGTGAAATGATCTGCAGGTGTAGCAGTGCCTTCATGTGCCTTTCAGGTTTTCATCATTGGCATCGTCTACATTAACGTGCCATAAGAAACATAAAGATCAACCTAATTGGGGAAAAATCACAAAAGTAGGAGCGACTGGTATGGATGTCTAATCTATGATTACTGAGTTGCATTTAGACACATGAGGTCTTACATTTTACACATCTTTGAAAGGGAATTTGTCCTTTTATGTGAAATAAAAGGCTGGAATCAGAATTGCTATGGAAGATTGCAACTGCTGAAGACAACAAGGAGCAGAAACGATGCAGAAAGTGATTATGCGCTTGCCTGAAAATCTATGCCTTTTTGATTCAGTGCTATGTTAATGGTGAACGTGGAGGAGTCATGGTGAGGCTTCAGGTAGGCCTGTCTGGAAGGAGTGTACTTCACCACAAAGTTCATGATAGCGTAGCCCTGCAAAACAGCAAAGAACAACATCAAAGCCTTGCACCTGACGCAAGCCTGTCACTGCTGTTGGGCCCACTGTCGCAATGGAAAGTAAACCCCGTCGGCATGAGCTCTAGAAGAATTCTCCATTCATGGTCACATTCCCCAAAAGAAAAGATCCCTGTGCAAACAGGGGCCACGACAGTCCTCTTTATTTGTTCTAATGAGTTTAAAATAACAGCATGCTGCTTCTGCTTACCGTAGCCTACATTCCATGAGTCAAATCAAGCAAAGTGCTCACAGAGCTTATCCGGCCAGCACACAGCAGAGGAAAGAGCGAGCTCGAGAGAGTTTATGGCTGCTAAATCTGTCAGACTGGCCTTTTAAACCCGCTGCAGCAGCACAGACATGATTTCACTCAGCACAATACTCCGTTGCTTTTACTAGATGGCTGGAAAACAGCAGTCCCAGAGCCTTCCAGAGTCCTGCCCAAAGAGGCCCAGGCTTACCTTGGTGTAATAGCCGGAGAAAACCTTCAACGTGACGGGCGAGATGAACTCTCGGATGAAGTGCAGCCACTCCTTGTCGTAATCGATCTGTTTCATGTGGATATCATCAGTGGGGACACTCTCATAACCTCCGGTGATGCGTCTGTCCTGTGGAGGAAAAGCATGTTTGTTGCAAAAGGCTGAGCAGGACAGTCAATAGTCAAAGACTATCAGCATTTGTAAGTGAAAGTGACTATTTTTGCCATTGTGAAACACGGCACAGCACGCAAAGTTCAGCATCTGCTTTTCACCCACACACACCGTGCAGCAGCTATTTAAAGTGCCAGGGGAGCAGTGATGGGGATGGTATCTTGCTCAAGAGTATCTCATGCCAACCTACTGGTCTGGGATTCAAACCCATGACCTTCTGATCCTGGGACCTAGTCCCTAATCACTCCGCTGCCCCAAATTTGCACCTCCAAATTCTATCCATGAACCATATCTGCCCAATCTTGTTACCTAAGGTTTCGGAGACATCCAAACAGTCTTGGCAACCTTGGGTTAAACACGTTTTGGCTGAACACCTTCTAACTGGAAAACGATATACAGTAGCTCACAAAAGTGCACAAAAGTACACCCTTCACATTTTTGTAAATATCTCATGAAATCTTTTGATGGGACAACACTGAAGATTTGACACTTTGATACAATGCAGAGTAGTCACTGTTCAGCTTGTATAACAGTGTCAATTACCTGTCCCCTCAAAATAACTCAACACAGCCAGTAACGTCTAAACCAAGTCTAAACCCCTAAGTGAAAAATGTCCACATTGTGTCCATAGTGCTGATATTTTGTGTGGCCACCATTATTTTCCAGCACTGCCTTAACTCTCTTGGAGCTTCTTTAGAGCTTCACAGGTTGCCACTGGAATCCTCTTCCACTCCTCCATGACAACATCACTGAGCTGGTGGATGTTAGAGACCTTGCGCTCCTCCACCTTCTGCACCCACAGATGCTCAATAGCGTTTAGGTCTGGAGACATGCTTGGCCAGTCCAGCACCTTCACCCTCAGTTTCTTTAGTGAGGCAGTGGTCATCTTGGAGGTGTGTTTGGGGTCGTTATCATGTTGGGATACTGCCCTGCGGCCCAGTTTCTGAAGTATGTCACAGTACATGTTGGGATTCATGGTTCCCTCAATGCACTATAGCTCCCCAGTGCCAGCAGCACTCATGCAGACCCAAACCATGACACTCCCACCACCATGCTTGACTGTAGGCAAGACACACTTGTCTTGAACTCCTCACCTGGTTGCCGCCACACACACTTGACACCATCTGAACCCACTAAGTTCATCTTGGTCTCCTCAGACACACAGGACATTGTTCCAGTAATCCGTGTCCTTAGTCTGCTTGTCTTCAGCAAACTGTTTGTGGGCTTTCTTGTACATCATCTATAGAAGAGGCTTCCTTCTTGGACAACAACCATGCAGACCAATTTGATGCGGTGTGTGGCGTACGGTCTGAGCACTGACAGGCTGAACTCCCACCCCTTCAACCTCTGCAGCAATGCTGGCAGCACTCGTACGTCCATTTTCAAAAGACGACCTCTGGATATGACCATGTCGAGGCCTGTTCTGAGTGGAACCGGTTCTGTTAAACCTCTGTATGGTCTTGGCCACAGTGTTGCAGCTCAGTTTCAGGGTGTAGGTCAACCTTCTTAAAGCCGAAGCATCTTTATGTAGAGCAACAAAACTTTTTTTCAGATCCTCAGAGTTCTTTGCCATGAGGTGGCAAGTTGAACTTCCAGTGACCAGAATGAGAGAGTGTGAGAGTGATAACACACCTGCTCCCCATTCACACCTGAGACATTGTAACAATAACGAGTCACATGACACCGGGGAGGGAAAATGGCTAATTGGGCACAATGTGGACATTTTTCATTTAGGGGTGCACTCACTTTTGTTGCCAGTGGTTTATACATTAATGGCTGTGCGTTGAGTTATTTTGCGGGGACAGCAAATTTAAACTGTTACATTACGTGTCAAATCTTTAGTGTTGTCCCATGAAATGATATAATAAAATATTTACAAAAATGTGAGGGGTGTACTCACTTTTGTGAGATACTGTATATCAAATTTTTACTTTATTTCAATAGATGTTTTTTTAAGCTCCAACCTCATGTGTAGCATGCAGCAGCAAGGAAGAAGAGGGAACAGCCAGCGGTCCTGTTACATCTCATTTACACACTAATAAGTTCTGTACATGGTGTTCAAATATTCTCCTGACTGACCACAACCACAAGACGTCCTTCACTTTCAAAGCTGAGGTAGATATTCAGAGTCTTTCTGAGCAATGTATTCCAGTGACATCCTTAACTGACCTCATGCTTTCCGCCGGACCATGACCCGAAGTGCTCCATTTCCTCCACCAGCTCATCGCAAGCCCTCTCAGACAGCACTGGGAACCAGAAGACATCTGGGCATGGCTGCAAACACACACACACAGTGAGGCTAAGCACATCTGCATCTGTCATAGAGCAGAGGGCGGTCCCACAGACTATATTCAAATGAATGAAAACCCAAATACCACTACGGCTTGTTTTTAAGGATCATTTAATGCAACAGAATCAGATATCCATAGGAGCTCAGCATAAATGCCTGAGAACTGATATGTTTTCTGGCAACCCTGATAGCTTTGTCTGCCCGGTCTCTACCTGTTCCAGATGATTTTCGGTGAAGATCCGTGTGTAGTTGGGATGAATATACTTCTCCCGCCAATCCTTTGGAGAAAAAGGAACAAGTGACGTGCTTGTATATGAAGGCCTGCATACAGAGTTTACTTAGCCTAACCGAACACTCTGTTTATCAGCCACCGAGGCTGAGGTCACCGAAAGATGTCTTTGATATTTAACTAAAATCTACAATGGCAAGGGCATCTGCCTCTTAGCGTTTAGTGTTGTCTCCATATAAACAATTTATGATAAGAAGGAACATCTGTCTACTCACCACTGGGTTCTCAAATAACTGCCATAAATCATTGTTCAAGTGACTGGTGTTGTAGTTGGCTGTAGAAATAAGTCTTCCGAACTCATGACGGTTTGTAATAAACATGAAAACGCCCTGTATCACACAGAGATGAAGATGTAAGAGTGATAAAAAAAAAAAGTAAAAACCAAAAACATTTGAGCTGGACACACTGCATTTAAAGAACCCCCGGGTTAGTTAACGCTAAGGCTTGTCATTCATGATAAATAGTCTCACACTATAAAAATGGATAAACAGTCTGGGGTTCAAGGGACGAGATTAAACAACGCTGTTTGAAAGAAAACACTTTGGAAAATGTAAAAAATAGGACAGTCTATGCTCATCGATTTTTTTTCTTATGTCTGGAGAGGGGAAGGGAGCAGGGAGGGCACAGGAAAACAGTTTGGTGGGACAGAGCGAACTCAAGGAATTGTATTTGCTTTCCACTATAAAGCAGGCAATGAGGGGCCTGGCATTTTGGCTTTTTAGCGTCCAAGACATTCTCTCAGTCTACGCTTTCCCGCTTAACAGCTTAAACAGAGCAGCTGAGCACCAGGAACGTTACTGGCACTGGAGTTGGTTGTTTCTGCGGGTGTTTTAGCCTAAACTGAGGAAGGTCGAAGAGCACGGGGAGAGATAAGCTTCATGTTACTGCTGTGCTTGGGGAGGTTGCCTTTGGAAAAAGCAGTCGCTGTGGAGAATTCTGGGAGTTATTGATTCCTCGTCCTTGCTGGACTTTGTTCTGAGGAAGGGGGCAAATTTATGTACTACTGCAGATAATCTATATCTGACAACTGGTGCTTTCTTCCCATCTCTATTACCAAAAAAGCAGTTTGAAACCTTCATCTAGCAGCATCACTTTAACAAAACAACATCTGGTTCAGACAGATCACTAAGCATTCAATAATGATCTCCGCATGAAATAAACCATTACGTATGACTACACAGACATGCGGGGAAAATCATTTGATACATTCTTCTGGGGAGCTTCTTTTATTGCTCATGCATGTTCATAGGTTCTCTTATTAGATGCAGCACTGATATAGTCAGATTACACACGTAATCTGATATATAATGCCAACAGTTCATAAACCGGAGATAATACATCATACAGGTGCAACGAAAAATGAGGATGTTGTGAAAAAGTTCAATTTTCTTTGCAAAAGGAAAGGAAAATTTCATTCATAAAATATTTCAAGCCATTTTTTGTTTTTTATCTTCAGTAAAATTAAGTGGACATTTTTCATTGTGAACACATTGCAGTGCACTACAATAAGCTTACTCTGCATTTAACCCAGTCAGCGAAGCAATGGGCAGCTTTTCAGCACTTGGGGAGAATCAGGAACTGTACCTTGTGCACAGGTACCTCGGGGTAACCTGGGGACCCTCGATCCTCCGACTGACTTCAACTTGAAATACTATATAGTCATCATTTGAGAGGTTACTTTCAGGCTCAATATCAATTCTGGACTTTAATTATCAACTTTAAAATAGAATAAATGACACAGTTTAATTTCAACGAGCCTATAGAACATATAAATTCGAATCATTTTTACTTTAAATTTGCACTTTTTCACAATATTCAAATTTTCCGAGATGCACTTGTAATGCTTGACCACTACAGACTGAATGCACACTACAGGTTAGTTTGGAGTCCGTTCACTTGTGAACCGTTTGGAAAAGTGATGCTTCCGTTTGTAACAGCAAGAGCATGTTTGTTTTCAAAGAGTAGAAAAATGTAGAATAGACAAAAAAAAAATGCATGGAAACCTTTGGGGGCCTGAGCATATGGAATGACTCCGGAGAAGGAGAATCTTTCTCTCTTTGTATTGTCTAAAATGAAGGAAAAGCACCATGTAAATTCCATTTCTACTTTAAAAACAAGAGAGCGACAGGAAAAAACGTAGTACGTAGAAGCCAAATACTGGAGTGCGATGCCTTTTCAGCAGAGAGGAGATGCCTGTGAAGGACAGAGCAAGACTGGCCTGGAAAGAACTAGAAGGGCTGGGTTTCTTTGACATGCTGGAGGGGAACAGATTCGTGCGAAGCTCCACACTAAGCTTAGAGTGGAAGACCTTATGATTAGCATGCTGAACATCGACAGATAAATATTTTGAGGAGCGGATTGCAATCCAGTCCTTGAAGGTCTACACCTGGTCCACACTTTTCTTCAGCAGTCAATCAAAAGCTGCATGGACTTAAAATCTGATATTCAGAATACGATGAGAATATCAGAAGTGATCAATTACGTGCAAATGATGAGATAATTATATTAGTGCACGAGGGGTGGTGGTGGTCTAGTGGTGGGTACTTGCCTGCAGACTTATGGCTCAAGAGGTCCCAGGTTCAAATCCCACCTCCAGTGCTACCACCACTGGGTCAAGCAAGACCCTTAACCCTGAGTGTCTCCAGGGGGGACTGTCCCTGTAGTTAGGACCTGGAAGTCGCACTGGATAGGAGCGTCTGCTAAATGCCGTAAATGTATAATATAATAATATTTTGTAACAAAGTGGACTGGCTGTATGTCTTCAGGGATTGAATTGCGAAGCCTTGAGACGAGGGTGGGAAGACTAGGAGAACAAAGGAAGCCGGCCAGACATTTCCATTCTCGCAGGTGAAAGTGTGGAGAGCATGGTGATGATGATGGTGGTGGCGGGGCACAAATAGAGAGGAAAGACACTGGACACACCGCAGACACTAACATAAACATAGCTGTCATGCCTCGGACACAAAAAACAGCACGCCGATGCGCCGAGCCACATACTTGTCAGTTGCCTTTTTGTCGCGGAAGTGCAGCAGATGTTTCAAGGCATTAAAAACACGGCATTGTAAAACTAAAACTGAAATAAAGGGGCTTTGCAAATATAGAGGCTTCTGCTTTAAGCACAATTAAAAAGATCTAAATTCCAAATATTACATGCAACACGTTAAATGAACAGTTCTCACAAACATTTAGGAAATATCGGTCCGTTAACTGATTTCTTTGGTGAAAAATATCACATTTAAATGTCGATCTGAATGTGAAAAACAGATAAAAACGTTTAATAAATCACCTAAACAGCCCCGTCTCTCACTAAAAGGCTTTTCTAATCTGAGACTATTCTTGACAGTATGTTAACATGAGCTTGCGTGCTCTCCGTCTCACCAGCTCCCTGGTTTTTCTACACAGAGCCATGTCGGGATCCAGCTTCTCCAAGACAAACATGTTCCTCTCTTTTAACTCGGTCCTCAAAGCCTCACCTTTCACCAGGTAAACGTGGGCCATGTATGGAATGTTCCACACGCCGCTGTTGGAAAGGGAAAGAAAAGTATCGTCATTATGGGCTTTTAAACGTGTCATCTAAGGTACTGCGCTGGGAAATAAGGGTTAATCTTTTTCATCATATCCATCTATGATAAAATCGAATCTTTCCAATGTGCAAAGAAATACAAATGAGCCGCTTGCCGCGTTCACAGCAGGGAGGACAGTTTGGATGCCGTGATGTTGATTCAGTCCAACGGGAAATATGTCAAAACATGCATTTTCTAATCAAGGAATGATAATGTGACCGCAGCACTGGGGTAAAGGTCATAAAATACAAGCCGTTCTCTGTTTTAACAAGTGTGCTTGGAGCGCTACCAACGTACTTACACTCGCTTTCCTTGCACAATATCAATGTAGTCCTCAGATCGCGCATAGTAGCCGTCCAAGCTCAACGCTCCCCAGAAGTTGGACCACAGTTTGCCATGGCGAGTGACAAGGGGGCCTATTATTTTCCTGGGGGAGCACAAACGGAAATGTAGTAAAAGTGTCAATAAAAACGCTAAACTTAAACACTTATACACTGCAGGACATTTTCTACACATTCTATTTATATTGTGAAACGTGTGTGGGTTTGTGCACGGACATATTTTTTCTTAAAATGATTAATTATTCATCTTTCATTCATTACTCTGCGATAGGCAGGCGACCTGTCCAGGGTGTGTCCCCGTCTTTCGCCCTGTGTGAGCTGGGATGGACTCCAGCACCCCCACGACCCTGATTAGGACAAGCAGCTCGGAAAATGACATGATGACATTCATTACTGTTATTAACTGCATTACAGTTCGTAGGGGAAGCGTTCAACATCCTGCAACAGCAGGTTCAAATACGGTATAAACCCTCCGTCCTTTCGTTTCTAAGGTCAAGCATGTATGCGCTTCAGCAGACAATTACTGAAATGTTGTTTCAGTGCGGTACAGTATTGACAACGGCGCGGTTTGTTACTCAAGCCCTTCTTCAAGACGGGCCGCTGGCGCGCACAGACGCTATCGTGAGGGTAACATGTCATTGAAAATACATTACAGAAAATTATAGAGGCCCTTGACAATGTGCATGCGAATAGGTCTGCGTTTCTTAGGTTACGATTTACATTTTTGCCCCACGGTTCTGTGCCAACAGAGAGAATTCCCACAGCTTCTTTAAAAATATCTGAGCAGTTTCTCTCAAGCTTTGCTAAATATTGACACACGGTCAGGACACTGTCACATAGACATTTGCTCATCGAGGCGGCCGGTTTGAAGTTTGTTTTTCAGCCTAATGCAATGTGGCATCCCAGAAGTCCGAAGATGCAGCCTTTTCCAGATGCCTATGGAAAACAGGACGCCGTCGGGGCTAATTTTAAAACAAAGCGAATATCGTTTCGGTCAGCGCAGCCTTCCCATAGTTTGAGCTTTTGAACGATTGCTCCCCTCGAGCTTCTGTGGAGACGTTCTGGATGGATGACTAGCTCAGCAGCTCGCTGGTATTACCTGTTCTGCTCTATGAGGAGCTTCAGTGTCTGCCTGTTGGTGAGCATGACGTCCGCATCAATGCTGAGGTAGTAGTCACAGTCCGTATCCCTCCGACACAGATCCCTGCTCACAAAGGCACAAAGAAACACAAAAGCAGTATTAGCTTTGATGTAAGTGCTGGTTATACATCTCTTATGATTTGATCATATAAAATGTATAACCAGCACCTACATCTGAGGTTTGTTCGTAATTTTCAGATGTGCAATACAAAAGTCTTCAGCCAGCCCTCATTTCCACAGAATTTTGTTCCCGAGATCAAAATTCTCCAGATTTTCTTGCTGATTTGAATGTGTTGTTGAGGAGCAGATCTTCCTTAAGGTCAGTGTTGTTGTCTCTAATTTTCAGTACAGTTTCTGCACCTGAGCAGTTTGATTGTTTTGTGTTGGATAATCCACACGGTTACTGCTGATGCTAGAACCTTGTTTCTTTAGGCAGTTTTAGTGACTGTCCCTGTCACTGCTCCCCGGGTGCTTTCATAGCTGCCCCCTGTTGCACGGTGTTTGTGTGCATGGGTTAAAGGCAGAGGTCCAATTTCATTGTGGTTCGCTGTGCTGTGACCTCGCAATGACAAGAGTAGTCACTTTCACTTTAACTGTCTTCCACTTTCACCATGAAAGATTTGTTAACAGTCTAAAAGGCATGGTATTAGTATTATATTGGACAAACAAGTAGTTTCCAAGCAAAACGTTAAAATAAAAACTAAAATATTAAAATTGTAAACCAGCAAAATGATGCTGCAGTCCAAAAAGCTATCCATTTAATATAAATATTATTTATTTATATTACATTTATTTTTATATTACATTCATTCAGAATTTTTATATACAGCACTGTGCAAAAGTTTTAGGCAGGTGTGAAAAAATGCTGTAAACAAAGAACGCTTTCAGAAATGGAAGTGTTGATCATTTATTTTCATCAATCAACAAAATGCAGTGAATGAACAAAAGAGAATCTAAATCAAATCAATATTTGGTGTGACCACCCTTTGCCTTCAAAACAGCATCAGTTCTTCTAGGTATAATAATCCTACAGAATCCCTGACTTTGTGCAAGTGTGCCTAGAAGAACTGATGCTGGTTTGAAGGCAAAAGGTAGTGACCCCAAATATTGATTTGATTTAGATTTTTCTTCTGTTCGCTCACTTTGCATTTTGTAAATTGATAAAAATAAACAATCATTATTTCTATTTCTGAAAGCATTCTTTGTTTAAAGCATGTTTTCACACCTGCCTAAAACTTTTGCACAAGACTGTATATATTTTTGTACTTATTAGTCTTTATTGCTTAGCACTGACAACAGCTAAAAATATTGCATGTTTCTTTCCATGATGCAACATTAATATTACAGAATATTGCGACATTCTGTTTTTTTAAAAAGAAATCTGCATATTAAAATAAATAAATAATTTAAATATTCTATTTTATAATAATGTGTACAAATTATACATTTTATACATTTAATTTTATTTTTACCCGATTCATGTTTACTTGATTAAACCTAATCTTCTGTCATATTTTTGAGAGCTGTATGTATTCAAAAATAACTCTGTTCTGCAAAGTTCCACATTTCTCACTTACTAGCAGCTTGGCTGGGCATTAGGGCATTAGAACGGCAGTGACTTTTATTATTACTTGTTTTTGTTTTAATTAGCATATGACTGAGATTTGGAAAGTCTGAGAATGAAAAGGTAAAAAGACAGAGAGGCTTACATGCCCAGGTTTCTAGCCTCCGCTTGGCTCAGGGTTTCTTCGGGCCCGACGACTTTAAAACTATGAAACACATCCTTGTTCTCCTCCCAGAAAGCCTGCAAGTGCTTCTCGTGGTAAACCTCCTGGTGGGGAGAGATGGGTGAAAGAGGTCAGAATGAAACAATGTCTAGAAGGACATCTCTCACTTCACGTGTAGCTGCACACTCACGCTGTTGTGAACGAACACGTCAAGTTTATCTTTGGGGTAATCCAGGGTTAGGAGGCGCTGCAGGAACTCGGGCAGGAATGGAGTCGGCTGCTCAATAAACACACCGACTCTCACTCTGGGATACTCCTGTGCAGACAGAAAGAAACCTTCAGAGTGTGCACACAAGGAGAATTTTGAACATTTATTTTGGTATGATTTCAAAATGCTCATGGGCAATGGGAACGATCGGAGAACATTCCTGAACGGGGAGAACATGCTGCACGATGTTCTTCAGTGTAAATGGGCTTGAAACATCACAGAACAGCACAAAAGGAAGAACCTTCATTGGGACTAGATGGCAAAATTGTATTTATATTATATATAATATAATATAAAGAAGTGTGAGAGAAAAAGAACAATCAAGAACAGTGTGAACTGGAGACGAACACTAAGGCAACGTGAGTCGAATGCGAGTGTGAATGGGAGAAAAGCAAGCTGAAATAACCACAAACACGGCAGCGCATGAACTACATATCTGGTTTGGATTTTTGTTTATTTTTTGGCTTAGCATGCGCTGCAGTTATGATTTACGCTTGTCTTTTTATACACGGCTCAGACCCTGACAACGTCATCCGGGAGATTTCTCTATTAGAGAGACTATTTGCTTCTGTGCTTTTTTCGGAAACACAAGAAGAAGCCTCTTCAGGAATCTCCTGGGAAGGTGCAGGACTCCATTAGCAGAACTTCTGCTCCTATAGCTGCAGCTTTATATTTCAAAGAATTTCACACTAGTTTTTTTGATGCTTAAGGTATAAATTGCAAAAGGAGATTGTGATGCTGGAAGCATCAGTTTGCACTACTCTGCAGCCTGGCATTAATTCTTCGCTTTTACGTGGTCAGAAACCTATTGGATTGGCTCAGGTTGCCGTTAGCGTCTTGGCTATTAAGCATCAGCTGTTTATTGGAGCAACATAATATCTAAGAAATATACAGGACTGTGCAAAAGTTTTAGGCAGGTGTGAAAAATTGCAGCAAACAAAGAACGCTTTCAGAAATATAAATAATGATTGTTTATTTTTATCAATTTACAAAATGCAAAGTGAGCGAACAGAAGAAAAATCTAAATCAGATCAGTATTTGGTGTTACTACTGTTTGCCTTCAAACCAGCATCAGTTCTTCTAGGTACACCTGCACAAAGTCAGGGATTCTGTAGGATTATATTCAGTGTGTGATCAACCAGTTTTACCAAACAGGTGCTGATGACCATCAATGTCACACGGAGGAGAAACACGGTCATGTTTGGAACGACCGACCAGCCGAGTTCCTTCAAAAACTGCGTGCCAGTGTACCTACAAGAACTGATGCTGTTTTGAAGGCAAAGGGTGGTCACACCAAATATTGATTTGATTTAGATTCTATTATGTTCATTCCCTGCATTTTGTTGATTGATGGAAATAAATGATCAACACTTCCATTTCTGAAAGCGTTCTTTGTTTACAGCATTTTTCACACCTGCCTAAAACCTTTGCACAGTGCTGTATATTGAACTCACACTGCTGAAATAAGTTAGTCTGAATATCTTCAGATCCTCGTTTGTATGAACGATGCATTCAAGATTTCCTGAGTAACAGCCCTACAGTGATCTATACAGACTATGTTCCACAAAAATTCACGCTCACTCTAACTTTTGGCTCATGGGACACGCAACGGAGCAATAAGAAGCCATCTCAGGTCAAACGGTGGACGTTACTTTCCCATGACATGGTGCCAAAGGCCATACGGCTCAATCACTGCCACTCTCTCGGCCACTTGACCACTGCACTGGGCCTGGATGAAACAGGGGCCTAACGGAAGCATGTAATTAGGAAGTTTCACAATGGTTCTGGATTCTTGGGATGGATTAGGGGAATGTCAAAAGATTGAGCCACAGGCCCTTAAATTGCAACTGACAGGGAACGCAATGGCATGAGAAGGAAAACAGGAGGCAGAAGAGAAGATGTTTGGAATCGGGTCATGCACGGGCTCAGTCTACACAAGTCAACTGTGAGGATGCAGCTTCTTTCTGAAGGATAAAATCAAGTTCATGTCCTGTTGTTTATTCAAACACATACAAATCTATCCGTGCAAAAATCAGACTCTGCTCACAGACCCTGCTTCTGGAGACCTTTCGAAGCAGGTGAACCATTTACATGCCATCTTTTTTTTTTTTTTTTTTTTTTTTTTTTTTAAGGAAGAACTATGTCCCCGGTGGAACAGATCTCTTTGTGTGAAAATGCTATAAAACAGATTATAAAGAACTCTTTATTCTGATTAATAAAAAAGGGGTTACGTTCTGTTCACAAACCTCTGTAGGACCTGGACTTGGTGCTCGGTTTCATAATTGTGGTGAAACAAATTTCTTTGAATTGTAGGAAAAAAACAGACAACGATCCATCTTTACTGGTTCATACTGAAAGACACGGATGTGTTTCAGCAGCACATCCATGTGTGTGGCAGTCATCTACACTGATTTTCCAGGCATTCACAATCCTCTGTAAAATGATACAGACCTTACAGCTGTGGTGAGTTTGAAAGTCATTTTTTGACAACTCATGAAATTCTGATTCTCAGTCAGAAGAGATGATGCAGCAAACAAAAACCTCTGAGGCTCACCGCAGAGATGATCTATCATAACTTCTATAGGAGGCCCTGACTCCATGACCCAAAAACTGCCAGCATCACGCCAAAACATACATTTTAAACGTTGTCCATAGCGTTGTTAAAGCTGGGCTTGAGTAAGATTGGCCAAGTCTGTGCTGATTGGGCCTAGTCTACATAAGATGCACTCGAGAAAGGTATCATTCCCATCACAGCACCCCGGCATGTACGCAGTAAACTCAGAAAATGACCACATGCTGTCTCAAACTCGTGACTTCATTGTTTTCAACATTACATTGGCGACGAAACCATCGTTGCTATGCTTTCATCCTTGTTTGCTATCTGAGTCTCCTAAAGTGCAGTACGTTTTAAATTCATTGTTTTTGCCTAATGTTGGACCATAATATATGGAGTGCATGGACCGGGATTCGTTTTTGGTTTCTCATGTTATGTGTGCTAAAAGTTATCTGATGCATCTAAGGCATAAAGTAGCAGACGATCTAAAATATGCTAATGCAGACTGAAGACAATAACTGATTGAGATGCAATTACTCAATAACACTTGGTCTCCTTGACATTCTCTGTTAGCCACAATAGCATTTCTGGGCTGCAAATGTCTGATCTGAAACAAACTTCAACAGTGATGGTCACGTTTAGTCTTCTGGGTAACTGTCATGTGGTAGTAATTATCTCCGGGTAGGTCAGTCTGCACTGAGAGAGCAGGTCAAATCATAACCGGCAGACATTTCAATGACCGATAGTCCTAAAGAGTTCCTACTTTCTTAGAGGACTGTGGCAACCTTGGCCAAATCTAACTGAACAAATTTTCAGGGCAACCACTGTAACTTACCCTCTGCATGAAAATCCATACTGAGTGGCCCACTAAAAAGCAGCCTGGTTCACAGTGACACCCCTTTAAGTGAGCCCTTCTTAAAACCAGAAAGCCATTTCCTGTACCACAGCACAGCAGAGCTTCCTCTTCCTAGAGTGGGTTCTCGTTCGGGTATATTCTCCTTTAATAATGGTGCAGAGAGAGTCAGGACTTCATGTCTGTTATTGTTGGACCTGATGTTTGTTGCCTCTGGTGTATCTCAAGGTTCAAACTGAGAAAAGAACCATGTCCCTGGCTTATGACTAACATATAATGTAAATACCTTCAAACGTTCATGCATGAACGCTGGAGGAGCAATCCGTTTTTAAATTTGAACTGCTGAGATGAGTTTAAAGAGGAATCTCAGTGGTGAAATGGAAAGAGAAAGCTGTTGCGGTTCTTGCTGGTTTACTTACTGGGAGTTGAGACAAATCCACCATGTCCTGGTCACACATACCACAGCCTTGCTCGTAAGTCCAGACATTCGGTATGTAGTTGGCCAAGTAATTTAAATAGATCTGAAAAATCAGAAGGGAATTTGTTTCGGCATTTGGCAAACAATGCAAATACACATAAAAGATTTTTTCTTTAGGTCCTGATTGGCTGAGCTGTGTTCAAAGATACACTTACACCTATACACACACCTACCACAACAATTCTGTAGCAACAAATCATCAAAAACCTGTGAATGGACTGTTAGTGCACTGCTGCAGACTACTGAGTGCATTATTGGAACTCAATGTTGTTGAAACTGAATGATGGGCGACGTGTTTTCTTCCAATATGCTAAAATATCGCAGGCCAAATGATAGCCAACACATTAAACTATAGGTCCGATAATAGTGTCAGTACTAAACAATGGGAGGCGATGGTTTTCATTGCTAGAGATCTTCATTACTTAGAGGGTGAAGGCTGCTAGAGCGAGCACGACTAAATGGTGATATTTGATGATATGATAATACGATGATAAATGATGATATGTGGGTGGTGGTGGACCTATGGCTCAAAAGGTCCCAGGTTCGAATCCCACCTCTGGCACTACCACCACTGGGTCCCTGAGCAAGACCCTTAACCCCGAGTTGCTCCAGGAGGACTGTCCCTGTAGTTAGGACATGGAAGTCGCTCTAGATAAGAGCGTCTGCTAAATGCCGCAAATGTAAATGTAATGATATTTTCATCCTTACATGAGAAAAAAAAATGAAATGCATATTTAACTGTGATTATTTTATCACAGCAAAAAGCCACACTGGCCATGTGTGGGTGATTTACCACTGTAAGGGTGTTTCTGACCATTAGTTTGGCTTTACTCTGAATTACCCTGACCTAAGACGACAAACCACTGTCGGTGAGAGACTTTCATAGTGTGGTGCTATTAAACAGATGTTATCAGATGTTGAAAATGTATTTTAAAGATCGATAAAGTTGCATGGACTCCCATTCATAGTGGTTAAAATACTGATGTACTCAAAGGAAATGAAATGTCCACCCTTTCTCAGGGTTGCTCCTGGATTATACCAATGTGGTTCCTCCTGTCACATTTATACTGACATACTGGGCTATAATTATTGCTGTTTTCATTCCAGAACCTTCAACATATGGAAACTGGCAGATTTATTGCATATCAACAGGGTAGGTTTAGCAAAGCTTGGAAGGGAAGTCAGGGTGAGCTAAGAAGCCTTAAATAAGTCTGAGGAAGCTATCTATAAAGAGACTGGAATTCCACTGGCTCCACCATGTTTAGATCTGCTCCAATCTGGGTCTAGAACATTTTAACCTTCATAAAAACCTGGTTGATGTGCCAAGAAATAATTGCAGCTAGATTAAAGGGTGATGGCGGATATGAGGAGAGCAGCCCTCATATCATGAGCATCCAGAGAGAGCACAGGAGAAAAAGAAAGAGAAAAAGATAGAAATACCTATACAGGCTTTTCGTTCTGTCGCCTGCCAGAAACAGCAGGAGTTTAAGCTCATGTGTGATCACGCAGTTGGATGCAGGTTCAGTGCAGGCTGACGTGCTTGCATTACTGTGTTGATTTTCATCACAGGACTGTAAAACTATAAGGAGGAATCTTGCGTCCAATCCAGCGCCTCTGACAGATGGCCTGCAGATGGGACTCTTTTCAGGATCAGAATCCAGTTAAGCCTGTTAATGTTGTAGGCGATCCTGGATTATGGCTCGCATCAATTACGGATAAACATGGCCGTATTAAAAAATGGATTTTTATTACGATCTGGGGTTCATGGAGGTCAACAGAATAAATGGGAAAATGGAAAGCTCTCAGTGTTTAAAAAGAGGCAGAAGACATAAACCAGACAGCTGTCTTCACTCTCCAGTAATAACTCAATGCTGCTTGTTCATAACAGTCTTGCATACACTTACACATTGTGCAAATGCACATTTACACGCTAGTAAAACAGCAGCTGTCCCAGGGGAGGACTGCTGAGCCTGGAGGATTGCCCTTGCTAGACTGCACATACAGGAATAGTTTAGTAGAAATCCCAATTTATGGAATTTCTTCCTTATCGTGGTTGTAGTCAATTAGGCCAGACGATTCCATCATAGAGAAATCTGAATTTCTATAATTAGCAGAAAGTCCTGTATCCCAAACCATTATGTTACCTTTGAGCAAGGTACCGTCCCTATCACTGCTCTGCACTGATATAACTGCCCTTTGCTGCACTTAAGTGAAAGTGAAAGTGACTATTCTTGTCATTGCGAGGTCACAGCACAGCACACAGTGAACCACAACGAAATTGGACCTCTGCATTTAACCCCAGCAGCAGGGGGCAGCTATAAAAGCACCCGGGGAGCAGTGACGGGGATGGTACCTTGCCTAAGGGTACCTCAGGGCAACCTACTGATCTTCCGATCATGTGGCCCCCCAACCTTTGCATTTCACCCATACACACACTGCAGGGGTGTGTATGAAAGCGCCCTCCCAGTAGGTTGAATTCCATCACCAGTGATTGCATCAATTAATTGCATCAATGAATCATATCGATGCACTGTAGCTGAACAAAGTCTCGGTAGAAAGCTCACATAATACAGAAGTAAAATCTGTCATGGAGGGTGTTTCTCTGTCCTGACTGGGCATCACATCGCTGCCAGGTGTGTCTCATTCGACTCGATGTGTTTATACACCTCTGTGATTCAGGGCGTAGCTGTAGGGTATTGTTTTATCCCGTGTGTCATTGTGGCGTGTTGTTTGTATCACAGACAGGCATGCAAACAGGCATGCAAAGGCCAAAATTAAAAAAAATAAAAATTTAAAGCATGGTTGTAACAGAAATTGAATAACAAAAAAAATACTTTATTTATGCATTATGTGGTTACTTTCTGACTTTCTGACTTACTAGATTTACAACAGTTCTTATTTTCCATATGCCCTGCATTAGTTCCCATCCAGTAAGATGTATTATTATAATATTTAATAGCTAATGTAACTGCTAACATGGGTATAGATAAATGTTCTCTAGAAAATTCAGGATGGGAGGAAAAAATAGAGAAATTCTACATGTGAATTTGCATTTCCCTTTATCTCTTGAGATCTAGGCCTCCCTGAGAAACGGAGCATGAGGGTTCATCCTCCGGCTGACAGTGATTAGTCATTTAAAGCAATACAGACACATGGGTGACAGCTAGGAGCGGATGACTCAATACCATGCAGGGTTTGTTTAAGCTATCATGGAGCTAGAAAGTTGGTCTGGGGGAGGAGATTACTCTATCGTCCAAACATCCTACCCCACTGTTTTTTGGGGCCGGTCCTGGGTCGGACATGAGAGCTGCATTCTTGGCCCAGAGCCTCGCTCTCCAGTAAACTATCAGCTGGATTCTTTGGAAGCCTCTCCCTTTTCACAGTCTGTTAAAATCGTACACCCCCAGATTCGGCTGGGAGACTTTAATACGGTAATCACATAAATCTGCGCCGCAAGAAGACTGCAGACTGTTTGGGAACAGACTTCGCACATGACGAATAGTGCGAAGGAAATGGGTCCGTTGTTTAGTTAGAGTCTGCTTTTTACACCCACAGTGTGTTCTTTGACCTTAGAAGGAAGGAAGCCACTTACTTTGGTGTTTATGTTGCCATGGATGATGACGGGAAGACTGTCGTAGACAGTGTTTCTGACTCTGACTCGATCGGTGCCAAACTTCAGCAAGACTTCGTCTACAAGCAAATTAAACAGTTTTTTTTTTTTTTTTTTATCCCACTGTGTCCAAAAAATGGTCCACTTCTGTGTGGAAGCAAAGCTATTTCTTTGAAAGGTGACCAGACAATAATCTATCCACAAGTCAAAACATAAACAACGTAAAAAAAATAGCACAATATATTCAGGAATACTCCAGTATAACAGGACGTTTGACTCTAAGCGCAGATAATTTTAGGCATTTTGTTAAATGCACTCACCCACTGCTCCATTTAGATTCTGGAAAATCTGACACTTGTGGTCCAAAGTCATATTAAGGCTCTCCTAGACACACACACACACACACACACACACACACACACACACACACACACACACACACAGAAGATGAAGTCAAACTTGAACTGTGTATCCACGTGACCTTTGTCCTCAGATGACCAGCAAAGCAGTGTATTTTTAACCTGTTTGTTTGCTTTCCGAGGATGTGAAATGTTTTCTTGTGTTTTATAACATGTGGTCATGTTACAAGCACATGTTAAGTTAAAGCTGGAGTTAAAGTCGAAGCTCTCACAGTAGCTTGTGGAGTCCACTGCTGTATACTCACCCTCTGCAGGGGGTCCAAGTAGATCTTGGTGTAAAAGAGCTGGTCGTCATCGTTGTCATGAAGGTGCCACTGCTTCACCAGCTTGTTTATGTACGGGGCGTAGCCGATAAAGCCTGTAAACAACATCGCAGCCTTTTTTTATGGTCTGCCCTCCATAAAGGAAAGCTTAGGATAAAAAATAGATGCATGGGCAGCTGGAGTTATGGGGTGGCTAGACACAGTGGTTCCTATACATCAATTATGGCAGTTGTGAAAATGCCTCAGTGTTGGGTCAAAGCCTGGCACTGGCCCAGAAGCCTCCGCAAAGTGATTTCTCACAGGCAAAAAGAGCAACGAGCGGTGGAAGATCCTGAAACCCTTCTCAGCTCCCGTTTTCCTCTCTTAAATACATAATGTATAACACAAGGTCTCACTTGCAGAACCTTCAAACTGAAGATCACCCTATAGGACTCTGCTGCAAATATCCATTTTCCAGAAGCTCTGTTTTCATGGGAAGATGCAGGAACTAGTATCAGCCAGCAAATACTCCAGGAATAGCAGTTTACAGAAAGCATTTCAGCATCCAGAGGCAACAATAAAACAAATTCACACATCGCCTGTGACCGGTCTGTATTTAAGGTGTGGTCGTGCATGCGGTAAAGCAAAAATCAGGTGAGTATGGATCGTCCTGATGTGATGTGGTTTTGGCGGGAATGTACAGTTTGGTGCAAGGCCAAGGAAAGCTAGTTAACTAGTTTTGGGGTTTTTTTCAGTAACTGAGAGTTGCAGATGGGAATTTCCTTTGCCACCCATTATAAAAACACGACAGCAAAATCCTTAATGAATAGAACTGTGCAGCTTCTAACTGCTCATGCAGGAACTTTTAAGTAGAAGCATGCATCTGATTTTTTTTTCCTTTTTTCCTTCCTAAAACTCTAAAGCCCCTGAATGCTGGTTAAATGGCAAACCGATCAGCTCACTGGCTGACCGTAAACACCGTTAGAAAGCCCTGATATCCAAAATCTTGCAAAAATTTGATCGCCGTTTTCAGATGCTGGTGTTATGTGCTGAGAAAATGAAGACTGAATAATTGGCTCACATAGTGGATCATACAGCACTGTTACTGTATTTTTATACAAGATCCATGGATATAGAATATGGAATATTTCATGTTATATAGAATTGGAAAGAAAGTCAGGTACCGTTTGTCCCTTTTTGCACTCTTTCAATAGTAACCCACATGCTTTTCTCCCCGTTCTGTGAAGAACAGACCTGAAGAACAGGCCACAGCTGAAAATTGTAGGGTTCGGCTATGTTGTTGGTCACTGTGCAGTTTAGGATCCATCATTATGATGGCCTCAGCCCCTATAAACACAAGCTAAAGGATGAGAGCTGCACGTGAGAACTGGAGTGAAAAGAGAAAGAAAAAGGGAAAAAGTAGACATTCGGGCCATCCCGGACCATCTAAGGAACTCAATATGTCCTTTTACGAGCCGTTGAGCTCAGTTTCAGAAATAAACTTCTGGAAGTATTAGTAGGTATTACCGAAGTTTAGGTAAGCCGCTGAATAAACAGAGCCATAATTCTGACAGACGTGCCCTTTAATCTACTTAAACATACCGGTTCTACAATATTCATATTCATCCAGGAACAGAGGTAGATAGAGGGGAATCATGCATATTCAAAGAAGTCCTAAATGGGAAGAGATTACAGCTTTTCCCAGTCAAAATGTCTGGCTCTTAAATCTTCCAGCCTGACCTTCCAAAGATTCAAGGCAGGCTCACCCAGGATGTCCTACTAATTCATTACAGACGACCTGATGCTCAACCCGTGCATCCTTGGATGTTTCACTTCGGTTCGTTAAAGTTGGCACGAATCGAACACATCTTTATCATCGGTCTGCTTTGACAGAGGCTGGTGTAGTTTAGAAGGTAATACTGATGTCTCCACACAGCTGATTGGGCTTTAATTCCTCTTCTGGGAAAGCACATCAAACGAAATAAGATTTGGGCCGAATTCCTCATGCTACATTTACCTACTTCTGTCATTTGCTTTGAGTGAAGTACAAAACATGCCAACATTCACTGATTTAGTATACCACGTCTAAAATGGCTTCCTTTTTGGAGATATGAGGTTTTGCTCCAACAGCAAACCGATCCTGTTACATTACTGGAAGCTTTACTGCTTCTATTGGCTAGTTTCTAGTTTATCAGCTAGCATCAAATTACCTTGCCTTCCAGAAGAAACAGAAATAAAGGTTTTTTTCTTAATTACTTAATCATTTGTTTGACTACTTCTTTCTTAATGAAGGCGATTTTTATTTTTCCTTTTCCAGTTGCTCCAGACTCGTATGGGTTTTAAAGGATAATTTAAGCAATGAGTAGTGAGATTACTTTTCCCAGGAAGAATTAATAGTAAAGAAATGACACGAAAGTTTCAGAGATGTAATCTGTAATGGATTTTTCTGAGTAACTGTCCCAAAATATAAATATTCCCTTTATTATATTTATTTATTTATTTGTTTGTCAGTTGCCTGGGACAAGGGTGGGGTGGATGAGGTCACAGCTTGCTATTATTGGAGCAGTTCATCCAAGACTTAATGAAGGGGTTGATTTAAGAACCTAAAGAGGAGATGCATGCTGAGTGTAGAAGATTCCTCTCGGGCCTGTTTGCTGTATAAGGGCTGCAGTCTTTTAATAAAAGCAAAAACAAATTTAATGGAAAAAGCGATACAGCCAAAAAAAAAACCTTTCATAACGCCAATAACATTTGTATGGCAGTGTCGACAAATGGACCGTGAGATTTATTCTGCTTTTGTGGTCCTCAGATAACAGAAAGGCACAATAAAAAGAAAGGAACTTTGCACACAAGACAGAACCGTTAATGTGGCTCGGGTCGCTGAATTAAAAGCCCTCCTTTCGTCACTAAACATTGTTTCACATGTGGTAACGTTCATTTTACTTTACTGCTGAGCAATAAAACTATGAACGCTACAGACTGAGCTGATACAGAAGTACAGAAGGGCATTGACATGTGGTTTCAATCACTTTTTCCCTCTATTAACAGCCTTACACTTGTCGCTTATAATTTTATGGCCAAAAAGAGAGCTGGTCCTTCTGGTAGATCACTGCAGGGATAAAATCAACTGTGCAGCAAGGTCCAAGGCATCGTACAGGGAGCTCAAAACAAATAAAAGCCCTTGCCGTAATTCTACAGATTTGTCAAGGCTGGACAGGAGGTGGGCCCACCAGCACAAGGCTCACCAGCCGCCACAGTCTAAGCAGTAATTCTGTTGTTCAAAATAGCAGACAGGATAAACATGGTGATTTCAGACTGGGCCACAGCCTGATGAGTGTGGAGCGTTTAGCAATGCTGCAGTAAGCTTAGCCCTTAAGTAGCTGTTATCACCGGAAATATCAGGCGCAATTTAAATTTGTAATTATTACACCTCGCTCGTAGTTTTTCGAAGCAAGCTGAGAAATTTGGCTGGAAAAGTGCAGATTCTGATCGTTTGGTTTGATTTGGTTTGATCGGTCCTGGGTTTGATTCCCAGGCGGGACGGTCCGGGTCCTTTCTCTCTGGATTATGTATGTTCTCCCCGTGTCTGTGTGGGGTTCCTCCGGGAGCTCCAGTTTCCTCCCATCATCCAAAGACATGGAGGTCAGGCAGACTGGAGATGCTAAATTTGCCCCCTAGGTGCAAGTGTGTGTGTTCTTCTGCCCTGCGATGGACTGATGACCTGTCTTAATTTAAATCTCACTTTCTGTTTTTGTCCCTCCACCTTTGTTTCTCTGTGATACCGACTGCATCAACCTCCCTCTCTCCATTTCCCTCTCCCTCTCTTTCTGTTCCTTGCACTCTCTCTTTCTCACTCTCTCTCTCCATGAATACACTATTCATTCAGTGCCCTGATATAAATGGAGCACTGTGCCTGGTGTCCTTCAGGAAATACCAGAGAGTCTACAGAGAAAACACTTTATCTCTCTTCTATTAAGCTGATGCGGTTAATTAAACTCAAAGTAGCATCACCTCACGTATAGAATTCCACCCATCCCTAGAGATCCACACGGATCCACACACCGTAGCTGAGAACCGTAAGCCTGACCACCCACATTGCAATATGTATGTATGAGCGAGTGAGAGGGATAACATTTGGCTACACATGGCCAAGGATAACAGAAGCGAAAGAGGGCAGTATAAATCATTTCCTCTCTTAGGTCCAGCGCTGACTGACCAAGTAACAATTAAGCCCCAAAAAAACATGATGATGTTACGTTCTAAGCAACATCCCCATGAAAAGAATCAGCCAGCAAAACAAAGTGCATTATTCTTCCCACATGGCAGAAGAGTTCATGGACATCACTACCCACCTCCAGAATTTAGGAAGCGCTTCCCGCTGCGGATGTAGGGGTACTTCTCCATCAGCCGCGAATCCGGCCAAATCACACCCTCGGCGGAAAACACCACCTTATGATTGGCCTGGTGGAACTTCCTTAAAATCTCCTCTGGCCCTCCAGAAAAAATAAGGTCATAGCTGAGGACAGGAAGTGATTGCATGAGAGAAAGAGAGGGGGAAAGTAAAGAAAGAGGGACAAACAAATGAGTACATACTGTCCTTCAGCAAAGGAGTTAAACCAATACAAACTGAATTGCTCCTTTTTTAGGTCCAAGTTAAAGCACAAATGAATAAAACAGATTTTATTTGGGTAGTGGACCGTTCTGAGCAGGTCACCAGTCCATCCAGATTATGTGACAATGTTTCTTTTTTCTAACGTCTGTTATGTCGGTGCTACCAAATGTATCAAAAGACTGCCAAAGCTACAAACCCAAATGATTTTAAAAGAAGATTTCTCACACTGAACTGCTTTATATCCCATTTTAATCTCCTGGTAGGGACATATGCAGTTCTAGCAGTACATCCCAAGTCACGCTGTGTTCATTTTCATGAAAACATTTCGTTGTGCACCCCATAATAATCCCAAAATAATATTTGGTGCACTACACAATGCTGCTTTTATGGCCTACATATAATTTGCACACTCGCTCTGCTGAGGTCTCTGTTGATTTGATTGCAGTCTTACACTTCATACTGTGCTCCTCCTTTGACCCCTGCATATTTACTGTGCACTACTTTGCTAGTCTCTGTGGCAACTCTGAAGTTCACGCAGGAGCACAGGAGCTGAGAACTGAAGCCGTTGATGAAGAAAACACAGCCTAATAAACATGCAGTTCAGTAGAAGTTGAGGTTGCAATATACACTGTCATTTTAATTTGCCCGCAGAAGTGTAATTATCCCATGATGAAAAACACAAAACTGCAAATTTCACACAAAGTCTGGAGCCAGAACTTACACGCATCCAGCCTCCACCTCTCCACACCAGTTATACCTGCTCAGCCCGAGAAAATATGATGGCACCTCTCAGGTCTTGAAGGAAATCCTCCCACTTGAGATGTTAGCGCATACCAGGCACGCCATGTGTTGCCCACTAGACACCCATTCATTTCTCCATCACATTGAATGAGCAGATAAAGGAGAGGTAAATGCTGCGCACCATAATTTTTGTAAAGCTTTTAATTTTGCACAAGCTTGCCTGTTTACTAGCGAGTGGTGCTCGGGTAAAAGCTGTTATGACCTGGATTTAAACTTTGATCTGTGTTTAAATTCTAATCTCAGGTCTCGCAACATCATGGAGTTTTTTAATAACTCCTTTCCATGAAAGAAAAGCTAGAATTATGCAAGGCAAACAAAACCGATGGAGCCTGCAGAAGGGTGTGAAGAGAGGGAGCTGAAAGAGAGAGTTCAAATCACTTGATAATTAAGCTGGTTTTTGTTATTGGGAGAAGTATTGGTACTTCTAATACTTCTAATACTTCTAATACTTAAGTAAGAGCTCAGCATTTCTTTGACAAGCCAGATGAATAGAAGAGTCTTTCAGCTGCTGGGTAACATGATTTAATGCTCGTTATAGCAATTTGCTCTAGTGATTTTTTAATATATCCAGTGTTCCTGCCAATTCTATCAAATACTCGCCAAGCACAATTCATCAACAATTTAGATCTACTAAAAAAGTAACATGGATTGTCTCACAAAGGATCCCTAGTGTGGGGCCAAGTTTACTCAAGGGACGTCTATTACCCAAAGCAAAGTACAGTGACCTTCCTTTGACCTCAAAGCCTTAATTAGAATAAAAGAGAGAAGCGGATCAGCTATTCCACCATACAGTCCATCCGCTGTGTGGAACAGAGAGTCTTGGCAAAAGTGCCTTCAACATTTGAGCCTAAATAAATTCTCGGTGGGAGCACTTTTCTTTCCGGCTGTAAAAGTGCATTGAGACTGAGTTCCCTTTTAGACGATCGTCCCAAATGTTAAAGTGGCTAAAAGTGAAATGCTATGCTTTAGGTAGAAGCTATTCACTATGTAACTTTTAGTGCTTGCATTCTATTATTGTCACTTGAGAAACCAATTTCTATTCCAGTGTGGACGTCAGAATTTAACCTTGTCGTTTTTTTTACTTTGAGCAAAAATGTTTTAACTCAGTTTGTTTCCTTCTCAAGCCTCACCTGTCCACGGAAAGCACTACCAAATCTTCTTGGTCAGCTAGAGCTTCCATGGCCTCCTTCAGTAGTCGGACCTTCTGGCCTCCACCAATGGAGCGTCCCACATCCCCTCCTTTCCATTCTTCACCCATTCCCAGCACCTGGGACAGACCAGAGCAACAATCAGCCATTCCTGTGTTGTTAATACCATCCCAACCCAAAGATGCCAATCAGTTCTGATCAATTCACATTTTCGTTTCTCTCATTCCTCTACATTTCTTCAACTATTTGAACAATACGACCTGAGTGAAGCAGCAAGGGAACCAATCAGATTCCATAAAAGTCCATCATAACAGAATATCCATTTAATGGTATTAGGTCTAGACATGATGAACTTCTGAGCCTCTTTTTAATGCATCGGTCACCCATCCATCCATCCATCCATTTTCTGTCGCTTGTCCCAAACAGGGTCGCGGGGGAGGGCTGGTGTCCAACCCAGCTCACACAGGGCGAGGACGGGGGACGCACCCTGGACAGGTCGCCAGCCCATCGCAGGGAGGAGCGGGACGGGGACGGCATCTTGCTCAAGGTTACCTCAGGGCAACCTATTGGGAAGGGGTTCGAACCCCCGATCCGCCGATCATGTGGCCGACACCCTAACCACTAGGCCACCGCTGCCCACTGCATCGGTCACGTTATTCTCTTTTTTTTTTTTTTGTGCTGTTTGATATTTTATCCATCATGGTATTTTGATTCAATTTTACTTGTTGTCATCACATTTAATTGGGGCTTAACTGATGAAACAACTGGTGTCTGGAAAGAAGTTCAAATCTTTACAATGCAGAAACTGGATATGCTTCAATTTTGCCTGTGAGTCTATAATTTTTCACTGGCTCATGTCTAATCTGTGAAATGAATCCAGACACACGAAAGTGAAAGCAACTATTTTATTGTCATTGTGAAACACGGCACAACCTCTGCTTTTCACCCGCTCACACGTCCAGCAGGGGGCAGTTATTTAAAGTGCCGGGGTAGCAGTGACAGGGACGGTACCTTGCTCAAGGGTAACTCACGGCAACTTACTGGTCTGGGATTTGATCCCACAACGTTCCAATCCTGGGGCCTAGTCCCTAACCACAACTCACCGCTGCCTAGTGACATAAGACTGTCTCCAGGAATAAATGAGGAGTTGACACTAAGATGAGGTCACTGTGCATGGCAAGATGGGGACTGCTAAGTGGTGGGAATGTATAACGTGGAAAGTGTGCCTTACTTTGACAGTGTAGTTGAAATACTTCGCTGACTGCATGAAGCGTAAGAAGCCATCCTTCTCCTCCGTGGCCACAGTAAGAACAAGCAGCTTTTCTGTGGAAAGAGCAGTTTTTCAGCTATTTTAAAGTATTTATAGCACACAATGTAAAGCAAGTTTTCAATGTTTGCTAAGCTGGTGGATCATAAACCAAGCTTGACTTAGAACAGTCACCATACCTTCTTATTAATCTTGCCAAAACCCTTTGGTCTTTCAGGAGTCACTTAACCAAAATATATATGTTGCTTTTTTGCCCTCAGTAGGAAATGGAGGGTATTGAGTTACTCCAAACCAAACTACAACCCAAACCTCAAACCCATGTCAACACTTCAATCTGATTCAGAAAGTGTATTCCATCATCTTGGGTAAAGACAAAGAGTAAACAAAGAGTAATTTGATGTGGGCTCCCGATTCGTTCAATTCACAGAAACAATTTAAACAGTAAAAGTTTGAATCAGAGAGTAAAAACATCTAACAGCTGCTATTGGTTGTGGAGGCAGTGAGGACAGCAAGGAGGGGTTGAATTTCTCAAGCCCCTGCTATATTTCCGCTGGCCAGTGAGTCGGGACAGGCCAGAGACCGAAGGAGAGTTGCCCCCGCATGTGAAAATAAACCCCAGTCTGGGGCGATGAGAGAGATCAGATCCTGGCGTCAGTCATCTCGGAGGTTGGAGAACAGGTCCTGAGATTAATGCTGCGTTACTGTCTTTGGGCTTTATTAAATACTCTATTCTGTTTTTTTTTTAAAATCAAATGCACACACACACACACCCTACATATTCCAGCCATTGGTAGTCTTGATTGAGCCACTGTCTGATATCATTACACAAACAGCAGAAGAGGGTGAGCCTCACAAAACTGCTGGCAAAATCAACTTGAACAGGAAATGTTTGTTGGTGAACATTGCTGTGCTTCTGTAAGAACGAAAAAAATGCATTTCAGTCTCAACAAAATGAGGGCGATGACAGGATTGACCGGATTTCTCAGCTCATAACAGAACAATTTGGGAATTTATTTTTGTATGTAGTGAGCCAAGTGTTAATCTGTAGAGAAACACTCTCTCAACCAAGAACAAAAGCATAGTTTGAAATGACAGACTAAACAAAATGTCCAATTTATGTTGAAAACACTGAACATCACACAGACGCAGGTTTATGTCCAGCTGGCTTCTTCCCTCAATGGACTGCACAGACTTGAACAACTACGGACTGGTATCTCCTTTCCAAGAAAGATCGTCAAATCAAGATGTCTTATCTCAAAACAGGCTCAGAGATCCCTTCCAGACATTCAAACCAGAAACTGCTCCACTGGCTGTCTCTGAAGACTCCACACTGCAAGATCAAACAACCTGTCTTCAGTTCTGATTCTCTTGGACCTCTCTGCAGCTTTTGACACAGCGAACCACCAGATCTTCCTGTCCACTCTCTCCAACCTGGGGATTGCTGGTACAGCCTGGCAGTGTTCCTCTTCCTTCCTACAAGATCAGCAGAACCAAATGTTGTGGCAGGGCCATCAGTCTGCTCCACAAAGTCTGACAACCCATGTTCCCCAAGGCTCTGTCCTTGGTCCTCCTCTATTCTCTCTTTACACTGGCTCTCTATGGGCGGTCACAGTCTCTCATGACTTCTCCTATCATTCTTAAGCAAATGACACACAACTAATCTCTCTTTTCCCTCCTATGATCAACAGGTCTCTACCCGAATCTCTTACTGCTTGGCTGAGATCTCTTCATGGATGACATTGCATCACCTCAAGCTTAATCCTAACAAGACTGAGCTTTTCTACTTGGAAGGCAATCAATCACCACGACTGGATCTTCACATTTCTTTTGGCAATTCACTTCACTTTCCTCACCACCCAGGCAACCCAGCTGCCTGTCCAGTCCCTGGTCATCTCTAAACTGGACTACTGTTTTTCTCTTCTGGCAGGTCTTCCATCGAAGGCAAAAAAACTACTACAACTGATTCAGAATGCTGCTGCAAGACTCATCTCTTCTACCACACCTCTGCTGCGAGACCTGCACTGGCTCCCCATGGCTGTTAGAATCAGGTTTAAATCTCAAACTCCTGCTTACAAGGCTAAAAACTTGCAGCCTCATACTTGACTGCACTTAGCAAACAACATGTCTCTTCTCGTCCTCTCAGATCATCAAGCACTGCTCGCGTTGAACCTCCACTATTGAAGAGAAGAGGAAGACATGCACTTCTCTTCTCAGTCCTGGTTCCTCAGTGGTGGAACGAACTTCCCCTGATGGCCAGAACTGCTGAACCCCGTGCTGTCTTCAAGCAGCATTAAAGACGCCCCTTTTCAAGGAAATTCTCAGGAAATAATTTTCCCAAACAGTCCTACTCTCTTACCTCTTTTACCTCTGCTCTTTCTTTCCTCTTTTTTCCCTTTCTTTCGTTCTAGTCGCAGGTTAATAAGTTTCTTACTTGGTTGTAATAGTTAATCAGTGGTTGTTGATCATGCCTGGTTAATTTTATGAAGTTAAAATGTGGAAACAAAGCACTGTTGTAAGTCACTCTGGATAAGAGTGTGTTAAATGCTGTAAATGTAAATGTTCATAACTCAGCTTGTCAAACCAAAGTGACCTCTGCTTGCCCTGTTACATACTTGGGCTTGGATTCCCAACTTCAAACATCAACATAAGCAATCATCACTCAACAGGCTCTCTGCTTAAAGTTAACATTGTTTCTCAACCTCGGCTGGGGCCACGCCCAAGTTTTAGTCATAATTTATGTATGATTGGGGGGTGACAGGCGTGTGTTTGGGAACTAAGTGAGGTTAGTGATTTAGTCATTTTTTTAAAGCAGAAATTCAGATTTCCTGACTTGCAGAGACAGAACAGGGACAGTGTGTCAGCTAAAGGAGAATTCCAAATTGTACTGAAGTCTTCCCATGAGATTCCAAATAAACCCCTTTTTAAGTTCACGCAGGCTGTAAAAGATAGATGAGAAAAACAAGGGCAAACGTTTTAAGACCTGTAAAGAGTTTATTGCAATAACAAGGATTAGCTGGATTCTCCAGCAACGGAACACAGCAAAACAGACTGATAAACGAGAAAAAAAAAAAAATATTAATAATCAGAAATAACTAATCTATGAGAAATGAAAATAAAAATGAAAATCTCACTATTCTTGCTGCAAGTGATAATGTTCGATAGTATTAACGCGGTGCATTTGAAGGCTTTTTCACCTCCGACCGACAGCAATTTTGCAAATAGTTACATGAATTCCACTTTAAAAGTATTTTTTCATTTTTTGTATTTTGCACATCCTGTAATAAACCTCAGATTAATAAAAAATCTGAAGTTTAACGTTACTTTTTTTTCAAGGTGCCAGACCAAACTGTGGAGAAAGGAAACGAACGATAAAATGGGTGAAGTGCTGAATTTTAACCATGTTCTAAGTTCAAGCATGAGGGACAGGAATGTTCAGAATGTACCCACTAGTTCTGAAACCTTCTCAGAAGCTGGTGTAGATTTCATAAAGAAAACGAGCGAATACTACAGGGAGTATAGCAATGAAAAGCCTCAGTGCCTTCAGCTCGCAGTGCCGTTTCCCTGTTTCCTGCCTGTGTTGCACTTCTCTTCACTCGAGGACAGAAAAGCCTGCGGTGTTAACTTGAGACAGCATTACCTCACATGGGTTTATAATAACGTAACTCTATTTCCATATGTGGAGAAGCATGGGGTGTAATATGGCAACCAGAGAATGCTGGATCACAGTCAGACAGTGGAAGTGTGAGACACGCTGGCTGGAATCGGACATCTCAAAATGCCAGGTGCACCTCCTTGTTCTAATCTCTAGGAAAGCCCTGAAATCTGAGTGGTAAGATGCGTGAAAAACATCTGGAGAAGCTGGAACAGCAAGGCTGACTCTAACAGAAGACATTTATTGCTCTCATGTAGGGTTAAACTTGGGACATGTTAAAGGTAAGCCTAGGCTGTTTGAATTTCACTTGTTTGGGAAAGTTAACCCAATAAAAGTGACCTTGTGCAAAGTACCAATGTATATAGAGAAAAGCATGAGGAAGCACTTTCCATCTGGAATAAAAGACTCATTTTTCAGAAGAGCAAGTACTCTGCCAGCACAGGATTTGGAGGTGCACTAAAACTAGCATTTATACTGCCATGCCTCATTTGTCAATAGAGTCATTTTGGGATGAATATTACATGTCTCAAAAACGTCTGGATGAAAAATTACATACAAAAAAGTCTAGAATCGTCTAGAAAATGAACATTACAGCTTTCTGTGCTTTTCCTCTTGCCCCACTACTTTCACAGGATAATTAACTTGAAGATACCCTTTCTTCACTTCCACATACATGAAAATGAAAGGTCCTAAAAGAGGTTTTCGGGGAAAATGCCTTCAAGGAACTACTTTTGGTTCACTAAAGAATGTTTCAGTGGAAAAACCCACTCAACTGGGTCTCAACTGGATCTTTGAGGAGTAAAAGTGGTTCTTCTATGGCGTTGCTCTGAAACAACCTTAAGCATGAGCAAGAAGAATGTCTTACAGTAATCGGGCCTGGTGATTTCTTCTAATCTCTAAGGAATTTGAAGAAACGGCTCATTCCTCTGAAGACATTCCAAATGGGTCAGTCGTGGGGGTGGGGAACAGCCATTCTCACCTCCCCTATGCCTACTTCCCCTAAGGCCCACAAACAATGGCAATTGCTCTGACCTAGGCATGACCTAACCTACCCCCATCCTTGCAGACAACAGGAATAAATCAGCAAACCACATCAGTGAACAGCAAACAAGTTGAAAAAAACAAGTAAACCTTTGAAAGCACTTTCTTTTCTTCATGCCACCTGTGTGAGACGTTTAAGTTTCCGAGATCACAGCAGTCACCCAGCCCGTCTGAGAGCCTCTGCCAAAATCCCGGTTGCTTGGTGATGGGTAAAAACATGTGCCCTAGTCTCCTGGTTGCTTCATATGCTGACCATTTTCCCGTGTTCTTGTTTATCACCATTAAAATGAAATTTGACTGGTATGGTATTAACTGATATTTGCTCCATCGTTTCCCTGCATAACTGTTATAGTTTAAGTAGCTGTGAAACACACTTCATTGCTCAAAGCTGTGAATTTTTTAATACTAGGTCTTGTTTGCCAGATAGAAACACCTGCTTTCCTGCAAACGGACTGAAAAGTCACACAGAGCCATCAGCAGTTGTCCAAACCAAGCCACAGTATATATTTTAAATCATTTTTATGCTGTAGCTCTTTCACGCTTGTGGTTTGAAACATGATGATTTTCCCATGTGCTTTCTTCACGCAGTCATGAAGGTAAAGTACAAGTGCTTTTATGAGAGGTCATATCCTATAGAGAAATGATGCATGCTAATGGAGCCTGCAGATGCTGTTTAATGGACGGCGGTCTGATTAAACTCAAAAAGCAGAGGTCAACAGATGTAGGTCTGTCAGTGCAGGAACTTGCTGAAAGGAGCAGATCAACGTTAAGCAGCAAGAAAATCAAAATAGCGTTTCCAGCACATGGAGGGGTGGAGTTAGCCCTCACCCTTGCATATATCTGAAAGCCTGAATATATATATACTATTCTCTAATTTGTATACTGCCCTACTGGAGAAGATGTTTGCTTTGACCTATCAGAAAGCTAGAAAAACAACCCCTTCACCCAATGGAGAGAAAGATAATGTGAAAGTGACTAATTGCAACGGCACAGTGAGACACAACCTCTGCATTTCATCCACACATTGTGCAGCAGTGAGCAGCTATTTAAAGTGCCCAGGGAGCCGTGATGGGGACGGTAACTCGCTCAAGGGTACCTCAGGGCAACCAACTGATCTAGGATTCAAACCCACGACACTCCGAGCTTGGGACCTCGTTCCTAACCACAAGGCCGCCACAACTTCTTTTTGAGCTGCACCATCCAAAGGAAAGGTTTCTGGAAAAGTTTTAAGATTGAAGCGTTTAAGGTAAGATATGCTTATTCGATATAATGTATTCTTATTTAGCTTTCAAATAAGTACTTTGAGTGCTTTACATGACATTAAAGCGTTGTGTCAGTTTAAAGGTTAATTCACTAAAAGTTATGCAACTTCTTTATGTTTACATTGTGATTTGATGCCCAACCCCACTCCTACCCACTCCTACAGTTTATGCACCCCCGGTCTGCACGAATGTGCCAATAAAGCGAACGATATCTCTGCCATCAGTACAACCCCCAGCCCCGTCCCCCCATCCGCCCCCCCATCCGCCCCCGCTATGCACAGCCATCTGTGTTAATGTTAGCCCTGCAGTAGTCTGAGTGTGAGAAAACTCCACACAAACAAAGCAAACACAATTTACAGAAAGCACCCACCGACTCCAACACAGTTTTCAGTCTGTTATGCAAATGCTTTAAAAGAAAAACATTTTAAACTTTCTCCAAAAAAAAGCCCTTTCATTTCTGAATTCTTTCCCTTGAAGATATCCTTTATTAAGCCCAGATCTTTATCTAAAGTAATGCTTCATTGCAACATCACCGTCACATACCAAAGAGGCATAACATTTTCATTTACGAAGTGAGAAAGGGAGAGCGAGTGGTGGACCTGTATTTTCAAAGTTCTTCCACTTTATCAGCCACTGCATGTTTAGGTTCCCCAGAGCCTGAAAGTTTGAAGAGTGAGTTGGTGGCCAACAATAACACAACCTCAGTACCTCAGACTCCTCTTCAGCAGAACAGCATACTAATCTGACATGCAGCAGGTGCTGGCCTGGCGGGATATCCTGTAGCTGTTCGGTATGGGGACAGCTCCAGCATGTGTTCACGATTACCGCACTAAAGTTTTATGGGGCTCGTTTGTGACATCATAAATCCTCTGCATTGGAAATTCACCAATTGCTGAAAAGCTTTTGCTAAAAAGGGAAGAATATCATAAGACTGCATGTAATTAGGGGTGGTGCTGGTGGTCTAGTGGTGGTACTTGTCTATGGACCTTTGGCTCAAGAAGGTCCCCGGTTCGAATCCCACCTCTGGCACTACCACCACTGGGTCCCTGAGCAAGACCCTTAACCCTGAGTGTCTCCAGGGGGACTGTCCCTGTAATTAGGACATGGAAGTCGCTCTGGATAAGCGCGTCTGCTAAATGCCGTAATGTAACCTTAATGATTGCAACAAGATCCTTATGCGTTAAATTTAACCTTACGCCAGGGTTACATGAGGGTCAAGGCCACACAGGTGTTAAATGAAGGATATGGGCCCTTTATCTCGGGCAGAGGAGGCCGAGTGCTTAGGGACTGAGGTCCATGAAGAGCTTCTGAACCCCTGCATATTGGGTGATAAATGACATCAGAAACAGCTAAAGCACCATGTTTGCAGAATCCTGAACACAAAATATCCTTTCATGTCTGAAAAAGAAAACAGCAGAATTTTGCTTAGTCTAGAAAAAAGGCATCTGGAGCATAGTTGGCAAAACACACTAGCAATTTCACAACCCAGTCGAGTGAAAAGTGCACTAAATGTTTGTGGCACTACAAGGTTTGGCTCAAAGTTACTGAGCATATTCCATCACAGTCTGTGCAGGGAAAGGCAGTTACTGAGTCACATAACTGACCCCATTAAAACACTGATCCGTCTACAGCCGGAGTCTTGCACAGAGCCCATGCAGACACATTCAGAAACTGTGTCACTGCTGCTGTCCAGTCCCGCTCCCTCCAGGATCAGATCCCTTTTCGTCTAGCATGCATTTGAAAGCCAGTTTGAACACCCCCATTCCTCTGCACCTTCCACTATATTTATGCTGTCGGCCAAAATAACTTACTATCATATCAAATTTAGTGTCGGGAGTCTTTTCCTCAAGTGAGAATGAAGTGAAAGTGACTATTTGGAAAAACCGACACTGAAGCACAATGAAATTCAATCCCTCCCTTTTACCCATGCACACAGTGCAGCAGGGGGAGGCTATTTAAAGCGCCCGGGGAGCAGTGATGGGGATCACACCTTGCTCAAGGGTAGCTCGGGCCAACCTTCTGGTCTGGGATTCGACCCATGACCTTCCGATCCTAGGGCCTAGTCGCTAAACTAGGCCACCGCTGCCCTGTTGGTGCAGCATGGTTTGTTTCACCAACAACCATTTTTATGAGCATTATAATTCTCAGTAAATAATTACTATTGATTAATAAAACTCACCATGCACGCTTGATCATCTTCCCTGTATTAGCTCAGTTACCACCGGGCATCAGCATTTTGGGCCAAGGTTCACAATAGCTAACGTGAGCTAGCCAACGCTGATATAAGTGAAAGTGAGAAGTTGTCATTGTGAGTACACAGCACAGCACAGAGTGAACCCCAACGAATCGCAGCCTCTGCAATTATACCATACACACCCTGCAGCAAGGGGCAGCTATTTAAAGCGCCCATGGAGCAGCAATGGGGACGGTACCTTGCTCAAAGGTACCGCAAGGCAAGCTACTGGTCTGGGATTCAAACCCACAACCTTCCAATCCTGGCACCTCGTCTCGAACCTTAAACAATACACCATGGCTGATAGTTACCACTCGTCAACACTCCAGGCCTGCCTGCTATTACACACAGCAAGAGAAAAAAAAACTGCTACAGCGTCAAATTGGAAGAATTTTAATGTAACCACAAGTAGGTCCGCCTCACGTGTGAGAGCAATGAAACTTTACCTGCAAGTCTGGAAACTCTTCAAACAGACGTTCCTTTACTCCTCCAAGTCCTTCCACCCTGCAGCAAGGTGAGTGGCCCATGTGTTTCCACTCTGGACCTTCTGCAACCCAATTTGAAGGCAGGGTGCAGGATAAACCCAGGAAAATGGGTCACACGGGTGATCGTCATTCAGACATTATTTCCGCTGTCTAAGGCTAAAATAGAAATGGGATCTAGGAACTCACATGATCAGAAAAACACACACACCCCTGCCCACAACAGAGGGACCTTGTATTTTGTAAGGGAATGCACTTTGGATTTCACATCTTCTGCAGAGCCATAAAGACCCTGAGCATGAACACTGCATGCGTGACATCATCTCCATCTGCCAGACATATAATCTGAGCCTAGACCCGAAAAATAAAAAAAAATAGAAAGTGTCCTGGAGGCTGGAACAAGCCAGTCACTCTTATTTATGTCCCCCAAGATGGAGAAATAATCGGAAGGATCAAGGAAAAAGGAAAAACGATAGAAAAGTAAAAGGCGCAGTAAAAACGGCACAACGTCATGCAATTTTGTCGGGTAATGATGGCAATTATTGCGGTCACTTCCTCTTACACACTGAGTCATGGGCAAATTCTCTGCTACAGCAAGAAGGCAAGACAGAAGCAAAAAAGCCTTTTCATCAATAACCTCCTCAGAAACTGGCCCATAATAAAAGTCAAACACTTCCAAAAGCACAACTGAACACTCTATAAGCCTACATTTGTAAACGCCCAATTTTGTTTTCCATTTTTATGGCTGCATTGAAATCAAATTTGCATGTTGCTTCCCTGATCCCAAATGAATCCTGTTTGATCTCTACCTTAATGTGTTCATGTGATGTCTCTAGTTCAAACCAAAAGCAGACACCTATGCTGATTGGCTCTTTCTAGAGTATAAAAGCAAACTGTACTTTTTCAGCACACATGCATCTCAGCCAGCTTCCATGACGACCTACAGGAAGTTTAATGGAGCGGTTTAAAACCATTTATCTGCAATATAGCCCAGTATTACTGCTCTGCTCTAATCTGGAATGGTGAAAGTGTTTCTGAAGAAGTGAGAACTTGTCTGCATGTTCAGCCATGCTAAAGTGCCCCCAGGGCTCATAATCCAAACTAAATAAAAGTAACAGCCAGAGAAGCATAAAGCAGTGCCCTTTGCAGCCTGAGCAGCGGCTGCTGCACTCCTGAATCCAGTCCCACAGCAGGGCGCAAGGGCGAAGTTGAGGACAGAGGCGAAAAGTTTTACTGCAGCGCGTGTAATGGAGGTATGACGCTGTATGGTAGCACTACGTTGCCTTCTGTCATTTTGCAACTTTTGCCTCGGTACTGCTGCGAGAATGACCGGCTCATTATGGTGCCACTCACAATCATGTGATGGTTTACAGAGAATGCCACAGGAACAACAAACAGGGCCTCGCTGCGCCGCGGGCGTTTACACAAACGCAGGCCATTTCAGTCAAGAAAGTGGCGGTCCCATCACCGTGTTCCACAGACACCAATTGTAGGGTTGGGCTTGCCAGCTCCCACAGTTTAGCAGTATGGAGAATGTTATGCGCTGGCTTTGCTCTGATATAAAGCCATATGATCTACTGCAACTTGGGACTCGTAAATTCTATCGAACAGCAAAGCCCTATGGAGCTGCTCCCCTGTGAAGGAGTGGATGCTGGTAGTATCAGCTACAATCTTGGCTCCCCCATGACCCTGACATTGATTTACATCGATGATGTAATGCTACTAGGACCTCACAATAGGAACTATTCAACGCCATGCAGATTTACAGCTGCATGCTGCAATATGTTCGATGTATATAATGATTAGAAGTTAGAAACACACAGGTGGGTGTGTGACTGCTAAAAACAGCTGATAATAAGTGACCTGATTGGCTAAAAGGCTCGTTTGCTCATTGCAAGTGCTAAATCAGTATTGCAAAGTGAAAGTGACTATTCTTGTCATGGTGAAACGCAGCACAGCACAACACAACGGAATTCAACCTCTGCGTTTCACCCATACACACGTGCAGCAGGGGGCAGCTACTGAAAGCGCCCGGGGAGCAGTGACAGGGACGGTACCTTGCCCAAGGGTACCTCTGGGCAGTCTACTGGTGAGTGAAGCAAACCAACAATCTTCCGATCCAGGGCAACTCCCTAAACACTAGACCACCGCTGCCCCATACAAAGGTCTTTATATGTGATGATGAGTAATGAACGATATAAAATGCAGCCCTACAAGCAAAAAAAATATAATTTCCCATTTTCAAAATGTTAGAACATAAAAAATTACATATTGTTAAAGAGCAAGTCGAGGTTTTGTACTGAGAGTGATGATTCACAAATGCTCAAGGGTCTGAAAGCATCAAGAATAATTGCTATCGTTACATTTGACAACTTTTTTTTGAGAAAAGGTAAACTGCAATCACCAAATCATGATTACTTAATACATGACCTGCTTGTGATTCAACTACAAGACATTGGCAAATAAATGTTATTAGAACAGCTTTTATTATGACATCTGAAATGATCTCTGAAATGATTACTCTGGATACATCTAACATGCCTTTTCAGTTCTACTCATCTCCTGCAGCTGAGATGAATTATGTGAATCCGATTAATAGTTTATTCTTAAAAGAATCATTTGACACTTGCCTGCAATGTTTCTTTCAATGAAAATAGCCTTTGCTTATATTATAAGCCTCACACATTTGTTTAGGTGACTACGTGTCTTTAGTGTTAACTTGCTCTAAAAAACCTGAACTTCCTCCAGGCTGAACCCTCCCTCGGATTTGGATTCGTACCAGAATGTGAAGGAAGCCGTGGTCGTTCCAGATTTTTAGAGCTATCTATGACCTTCTTTCCCAACTTATCATCCCTTTTCCCATCTCGATCCAGACCACTAGCGCAAAAGGGTGGAAGGCTGACCATTTGGTGTAGATCTAAACTGAGGAGACTATGTGTGAGAACCAGAAACAAATGGCCATTTGCCACCTTCTTCACATGCATCATGGGCAATGTGGAATCTGTAGATCTGGTAAACCTTAGAGCTCCTATTTAACTACATTCCTACATAAAAAATCAGAACATCAGGTGGATAAAAAACATCTGTAGGACGATGAAAAGTAGACACAACACCGCACCGACGTCTTATCGGCACAGGATAACAAGCAGCTCTCGGTGTGTGTACGTCTTCAGATGTAAAACACAGCAATCAAGCGGAGCAGACTCAACACAATGCTGCACTTGTGGGTTTTCGGCAATACGTTTATTCCTCTCTCTACTCAAAGCTGCGTTTAACGAGAAAAGTGGGCTAATCTAGTCACACGGGCATGCTCTCCAAATAAGGGCTATTCAGGCTTGCATGTTTGAAGCCTTCTGTAACATTAGAGCTTAAAATAATCACAGAATACCTCCAGCAAAAGAGCTCAATGGTCATTTTGGGCAGTAAATAAAATGGCTACACTTGTGGAATAGACCTGTCTGGTTCCTATCAACTATCACCGTGCAGAGATCCAAGTCTGTAAGTTTTTCTAACACAAACCTACACAACAGTGGTTTCATTTACAAGGACTATACCTCCAGTGCAGCTGCTCAGGGAGGTCCTGCCTGGTTTCTTTCCACATTTTACAGGATTAAGATGGTTGGCCTTCCCATCCCATGAAAAAGCTACAATGGAGCATTATGGTGGGACTGACTTTGGCACAAAAACAAACGACACAGGACTCTAAGATCATGTTATACCTCATCGATTGCGAATATTTCATGGCCACACACTGATTGCAGTAACGTGGATTATGTTATGAGTGTTAAAACACACTGGTAGGTGTGTGATTGATCCAGACAATAGTCATTGGTTAAAAGTTGGATTTTTGTGACCTTTTTAAGGAACAAAACCATAATAATAATAATAATAATAATAATAATAATAACTTGATCAACGACGAGATTCAAATACGAGGTATTATTAGAACTGCAGTCTTTCTCAGTCACAATGAAATCATCTCCATCTGGACGTCAAAAGATCTCCATTTTCTTTCCTCCTACAAAGGAGATGAATTACGTGAAGCTGATTAACAGAATATTCATAACAGAATAATTTTACATGTGACACATTTCTTTACAAGCCTCACTGCCATCATGTCTTTCTGACAAAATGGTTCACATTCTGAGTCTGACTTGGGTCTGTCTTGTGTTAACACATGCCATCAAGCAACCTACACCTAAACCGGCTTGATTGGCTGAACCTTCAGGGACGAATGATGGTCCAGACCTTAAATAAAGCATCCAGATTCTCAAAACCAGTGGAAGAAGTGTCCTGTTACATCGAATCCTGGAAAAGCTGTGTGTGCCATGCCATACAACATATCCAATATATACAATATACATGTTGCTTTTCCAAGTGATCCCCTTTTCTGCAAGTCGGAGATTTCCAGCGAACCTCTAGGTCCGTGGTCCTCAAAATCAACATATGATAGATTTAAGGGATGTAAACCTTCTCCCCATTCACTTGATTTCAGTTTCTCCACTGAAGGGCTGCGAGAGAGAAGATCAGAGAGAAAACAGGGTGTAAAGGTGTCCTTACCTGTTGAGATTTGCTGCTGATGGATGTCTGTGCTCCAGGCTTGGTGGGCACAGTGTATCAGAAGGAGGAAAAAGGGAAACAGCCACTGGAGACAATCCATCCTCAGGTCCTGAGAGAGAGGCTGAAAAGGAGACCAGCAAACGAGCCAGTCCTTCTTTCCTCGGCTCGTTTGGAGACTTTCTCGCGGCTGTGGCGATAAAAGAACAAGGAGAGCAAATATTCCTTGAAGAATAAATGAATGGAATTAAATAGGCATCTAGAGGACTCCGAAAAAGGGCAGAAGAAGCAGGAAACGGGCTCTGGGATGTCCCAGCTACTCAGCAGCTTTGGAGAGGAGAGCAGGAGTGTCCGCTGCTATAAACCGAGGTGGCAGGAGTGTGTGCGTGTGTGTGTGTGTGTGTTCGAACAAGCACAGCTGTGTGTGAGCGACCCCCCGCCGCCCTCTTCCTCCATGGCCGCACTGAGTTTTTCTAACACGGCCGCTTTCATCCCGCTCCGTGTTTAAACTGGATTTTTACATCGAATTTATCACAAAGTCACTCACTCAACTTTCTCCGCTTTCCTATGTTTCTCACTTTTCCTCCCTTTTCCATCTTCCCGGCCTCGGTCGCCTAGCAACCAGCATCAACTAGTGGGTTCGGATGTAGCTAAACATAAAAGCATCAAATTTAAAATAGTAAGCTTTCTGTTAGCCCAGCATTTCTAAAACAAGCTTTAACTAGCTCTTACCTGTTGTGTTGTATATATAGTTAATATTTAAAAAAAATAGATAAATAAAATAAAATCTATCCTGAGCTTTCCCTCTAATATACTGATTTCTAATCCTGTCCATCATCGTCACACCCAACATAAATCTCATCATCTTTAACCATGTATCATAGCTGGTCTCACTATCATCCTGTAAACCTTCCCTTTTACTCATGCTGGTCACTCTTCTCCACGCATTTCAACCTGCCTGCTCTCTCTTCTTCACCTCTCTTCCACACTCACTGTTGATCCCAAGTATTTAACCTCCTCCACCTGTCACCTCTACTCCCTCCATCCTGACCACTCCACTTTCCACCCTTTCATTCACACTCATGTATTCTGTCTTTGTCCTACTCACTTTCATTCCTCTCCTCTCTAGAGCATATCTCCATCTCTACAGGTCCTCTTCAAGCTGCTCCCTACTCTCGCTACAGATCACAATATCATCAGCGAACATCATCGTTCATGGAGACTCCTGTCTAACCTTGTCCATCAACCTGTTCATTATCATGGCAAAAGAACAGGCTCAGCGTTGATCCTTGATGCAATCCAACCCCTGTCTTAAATGCATCCGTCACTCCCACTGCAGATCTCACCACAGTCACATTGCCCTCATAGATATCCTGAACTACTCTCACGTACTTCTCTGCCACTCTTGACTCCCTCTTACAAAACCACAACTCCTCTCTAGACACCCTGCCATCTGCTTTCACAATGCAACTCCTTCTGGTCTTCTCTGTGTATATATTCTTAAAAACACAGATACCTACAGGAAAACAATACAGAAAATGAAATACTATACAGCAGGATGTGATATATAGGTATGAAAGTGCAAAGTGTGGTAAAATGTGCAATATATTTAAAGAATGTACAATATATAATTGATGGCAAGCAACTGTCATACAGAGGAGTCCTTAGACATCATGGAGTTTACTAATGTAATCCCTGATGACAGAGGCTGCAGGATAATGTGTCTTGCCAAACTGTAGACATTGCTCAGGAATGGTTTAAGTAACACTCATTTTCTGAGCTGCTTGTCCTGAGCAGGGTTGCAGCTCTTGCAGGACAAAGGACATACCTTACCCTGATCTGAATTGTGACTAAATAGACTATAAAATGCTCTTTTATTTTGCAAAGCAAAGTCTTCACTACAATTCTCACAGTAAAGTTATACATTCCATAAAATCAACTCTTTGATAAATGTTATGGAAATGTTACGGAATTTCATAGTTTCATGTGTTGCTTAGGTAATCACATTGTTGGTGAAAAAAATATGATTTTCTGCCCATCCAACTGTGTTATCTTTGATCCACTGAGTAGATGAAATAGGAGTTTACAAAATGGGAACAAATGGTTTACCTCAACAGACTGCAAAGTGCCTTAAGATACAAAATCAACAAAATGCAGTGAATGAACAAAAGAGAAATCTAAATCAAATCAATATTTGGTGTGACCACCCTTTGCCTCCAAAACAGCATCAATTCTTCTAGGTACACTTGCACACAGTTTTTGAAGGAACTCGGCTGGTAGGTTGTTCCAAACATCTTGGAGAAC
>CM029377.1:3890312-3992230 GCA_017165825.1 Hepsetus odoe
TCTTCCTCCATGGCCGCACTGAGTTTTTCTAACACGGCCGCTTTCATCCCGCTCCGTGTTTAAACTGGATTTTTACATCGAATTTATCACAAAGTCACTCACTCAACTTTCTCCGCTTTCCTATGTTTCTCACTTTTCCTCCCTTTTCCATCTTCCCGGCCTCGGTCGCCTAGCAACCAGCATCAACTAGTGGGTTCGGATGTAGCTAAACATAAAAGCATCAAATTTAAAATAGTAAGCTTTCTGTTAGCCCAGCATTTCTAAAACAAGCTTTAACTAGCTCTTACCTGTTGTGTTGTATATATAGTTAATATTTAAAAAAAATAGATAAATAAAATAAAATCTATCCTGAGCTTTCCCTCTAATATACTGATTTCTAATCCTGTCCATCATCGTCACACCCAACATAAATCTCATCATCTTTAACCATGTATCATAGCTGGTCTCACTATCATCCTGTAAACCTTCCCTTTTACTCATGCTGGTCACTCTTCTCCACGCATTTCAACCTGCCTGCTCTCTCTTCTTCACCTCTCTTCCACACTCACTGTTGATCCCAAGTATTTAAACTCCTCCACCTGTCACCTCTACTCCCTCCATCCTGACCACTCCACTTTCCACCCTTTCATTCACACTCATGTATTCTGTCTTTGTCCTACCCACTTTCATTCCTCTCCTCTCTAGAGCATATCTCCATCTCTACAGGTTCTCTTCAAGCTGCTCCCTACTCTCGCTACAGATCACAATATCATCAGCGAACATCATCGTTCATGGAGACTCCTGTCTAACCTTGTCCATCAACCTGTTCATTATCATGGCAAAAGAACAGGCTCAGCGTTGATCCTTGATGCAATCCAACCCCTGTCTTAAATGCATCCGTCACTCCCACTGCAGATCTCACCACAGTCACATTGCCCTCATAGATATCCTGAACTACTCTCACGTACTTCTCTGCCACTCTTGACTCCCTCTTACAAAACCACAACTCCTCTCTAGACACCCTGCCATCTGCTTTCACAATGCAACTCCTTCTGGTCTTCTCTGTGTATATATTCTTAAAAACACAGATACCTACAGGAAAACAATACAGAAAATGAAATACTATACAGCAGGATGTGATATATAGGTATGAAAGTGCAAAGTGTGGTAAAATGTGCAATATATTTAAAGAATGTACAATATATAATTGATGGCAAGCAACTGTCATACAGAGGAGTCCTTAGACATCATGGAGTTTACTAATGTAATCCCTGATGACAGAGGCTGCAGGATAATGTGTCTTGCCAAACTGTAGACATTGCTCAGGAATGGTTTAAGTAGCACTCATTTTCTGAGCTGCTTGTCCTGAGCAGGGTTGCAGCTCTTGCAGGACAAAGGACATACCTTACCCTGATCTGAATTGTGACTAAATAGACTATAAAATGCTCTTTTATTTTGCAAAGCAAAGTCTTCACTACAATTCTCACAGTAAAGTTATACATTCCATAAAATCAACTCTTTGATAAATGTTATGGAAATGTTACGGAATTTCATAGTTTCATGTGTTGCTTAGGTAATCACATTGTTGGTGAAAAAAATATGATTTTCTGCCCATCCAACTGTGTTATCTTTGATCCACTGAGTAGATGAAATAGGAGTTTACAAAATGGGAACAAATGGTTTACCTCAACAGACTGCAAAGTGCCTTAAGATACAAAATCAACAAAATGCAGTGAATGAACAAAAGAGAAATCTAAATCAAATCAATATTTGGTGTGACCACCCTTTGCCTCCAAAACAGCATCAATTCTTCTAGGTACACTTGCACACAGTTTTTGAAGGAACTCGGCTGGTAGGTTGTTCCAAACATCTTGGAGAACGAACCACAGATCTTCTGTGGATGTAGCTTCCTCACATCCTTCTGTCTCTTCATGTGATCCAGACACACTGGATGATGTTGAGATCAGGGCTCTGTGGGGGCCAGAAGAACTGATGCTGCTTTGAAGGCAAAGGGTGGTCACACCAAATATTGATTTGATTTAGATTTTTCTTTTGTTCGCTCACTTTGCATTTTGTAAATTGATCAAAATAAACAATCATTATTTATATTTCTGAAAGCATTCTTTGTTTACAGCATTTTTTCACGCCTGCCTAAAAAATTTGCACAGTACTGTAGGTGCTCCAACTTCTTAGCATTCTGCGTCAGCAGCAAACTAATCACCTCCATCTGGAATCATCTGAACCTGTTTCTTCACTGCTTCATGTTAAACGGTTTTGTTCTGCTTGAAGGTATGTGGATCACTGCGCGGCTTACACAAAAATCAATCCTCTGAAAATGGTCAGGTACAGGGACTGCACTGAAAATTAGAGCCAAAATCATTGTCCTTCAGGAACCCTGGAGAAATGTTCCTCAACATATCAATAAATATACAAGAAAGCCTGTCTCTTTGGAAGCCAAATTTGAAGAAACGGAGGAGGCTCAAGACTTTTCACCGCCCTTTACATCCACTTACCTTTACAAACATAAAATAAAGCTCTGTCATGTAAGCTCTTCCCACAAGCAGGTGTGCATGACAAACAACTTTTATGATGGGGATGATGTAGTGCATTCAGTGTGCTGCATGAAAGTCAGCACACTTGGCCAGTGACCATGCCATTCATGCATTTTATTGTTATTCCATGTTCTCAGACATACTGTGTTATTTCAGCAAACCATATGCTGTGGTTATCTGACTCTCTCCCAGAGCCATTAATGGAGGCTGTTTAGACTGGAATGCATATGCACTGTCATTGTTTATACATCACAGACCTGAAACACAGGCCTATGCATGTGCAGCCTGATTACAGTTGGGAAATCTTGCCAGATCTGATGGAATAGATTAGTCTTGCTTTGTCCAAGCTGATAAGAAAACACTGGAGAAAAGTATTGACGATGCTATTGGTTTTTCTGTGACAAAACAAAAGTGCAAATTACTGCAATGACTCAAACACCCTTAAACGCAGGCCTGTACATGTGCAGCATAGCAAAGACATCATAAGGGTTCCCGAATGAGATGAAAGAATCATTGAAGGAACTTTTGGCAATGGTTTCGATTTCTTGTGATAAAACAAGCATTGCAATGACAGAAATGCTCTCTTAGGCATCATCCCACCGCTGAAAGAATTAATCAGCTTTGCTGGCCCATGAGGAGTAACACAAAGCCTTGCAAATTCATCTGGGCTTTGACAATGTGAAACAGCTCGCAGTTTCCCTGCCACATCTGTTTTTGGTTAGTCGGCTGAGAGGGAGTGTGTTCGCCATGTATGTGCAAATCACACTTGTTGTCAGTGGGTGCTTAATGTAAGCCTGCATTCCTGTGCAATAGAAGAGAGACCTAGTAAACGATAAATAGCACCATTTGCTCTGTATATATGAATTCCTGGTTTTATTTTTATGGAAACATTTTTTTTTTTCACTGGAAGGACTTACTTTTAGATCTTGTGAACTGAATAATTTAATAATCAGCTTAAAAGGATTTCCTGAGAGAAGCCCTTACAAACAGTAAGTGGCCTATTAGACATTTCTATTTAATGTCAGGGCATTAAACTTTGTGCACTGTCAAATCTATCACACAGACAGATTGCAAACTATTTAACTGCTATATAGCAGGGAAAAAGCTAGCGTTCAACCATTTTTAAGATGTGGTGAATGGTGTATAATTTAGGTACTTTTCGGAATAACACAAAGGAGCAAAGAAAGAAAGCTTTTTCATGTTTGTAGGATTTGCAATATGAGACACCACAATTGCTGTCCTTTTTGCCTGGATGCACATCAAAAGGAACGTTTTATGTCCCCACCCCAGGATGCAATAAATAAGGGATCTGAAGCACCCAAATAAATCAGATTAATTGTACATGGCCATTTTCCAATCTTCCTTACATTTAAATTCACATTTACATTTACAGCATTTAGCAGACGCTCTTATCCAGAGCGACTTACAACATGGCTTTGTCTCCAAATTTGATCTTCATATTAGTAACCAGCCATGATCAACAATTGCTTATTAACTATTACAACCAAGTAACAAATGTGTTAACCTGCAACTAGAATAAAAGAAAGTCCTTTTTTTGGAATATGTGAAATGAGAAGAAGAGCAAAGAAAGAGCAGAGGTAAAAAACCAGGACTGTTTGGGAAGATTCTGATTCCCTGAGAATTTCCTTGAACAGGTCAGTCTGGCCATCAGGGGAAGTCCATTCCACCACCGAGGAGCCAGGACGGAGAAGAGTCTCGATGCATGTCTTCCTCTTCTCTTCAATAGTGAAATAGCAGTTCAACGTGAGCAGTGCTTGATGATCTGAGAGGGCGAAAAGAGACACATTGTTTGATAAGTGCAGTCGAGTAGGAGGGTGCAAGACTGTTTTTAGACTGAGTTAGAGATTTAAACCTGATAAAAACAGCCACGGGGAGCCAGTGCAGGTCTCGCAGCAGAGGTGTGGTAGAAGAGATCGTGGGACAGTTCTAGACCAGTCTTGCAGAAGCATTCTGAATCAGGTGTAGTGTAGTCTGCCAGAGGATAGTTACAGTAGTCTAGTTTAGAGATGACCAGGGACTGGACAAGCAGCTGGGTTGCCTGGGTGGTGAGGAAGGGATGAATTTTTCTGATGTTGAAGAGAAGGAATCTGCAGGACCTAGAAAGATTAACGATATGAGAGGAGAAAGAGAGCTCAACATCGAATGCGAAGCCAAGATTCATAGCGGTACTAGATGGGACAAGAAGTGAATTGTCAAATGAAATGTGAAGATGCAGTCTTTGTGATTCATTGCCTTCCAAGTAGAGCTCAGTCTTGTTAGGATTAAGCTTGAAGTGATGAGATTTCATCCATGAAGAGCAGCCAAGATGTCAGCCAAGCAGTTAGAGATTCGGGTAGAGACCTGTTGATCATAGGAGGGAAAAGAGTTGTGCCATCTGCATGATAGGAGAAGCCATGAGAGACTATGACCTCCCCTACAGAGCCAGTATATAGAGAGATTAGAAGAGGACAGAGCCTTTGGAGAACATGGGTTGTCAGACTTTGTGGTGCAGACTGACGGCCCTGCCATGAAAATTGGTATTGACGATCCTGTAGGTAGGAAGAGAACCACTGCCAAGCTGTACCAGCAATCCCCAGGTTGGAGAGAGTGGACAGGAGGATCTAGTGGTTCATTGTGCGAAGGCTACAGAGAGGTCCAAAAGAGGCAGAATTGAGGACAGGTTGTTTGATCTTGCAGTGTGGAGTTCCTCAGAAACAGCCAGTGGAGCAGTTTCAATTGAATGTGTTGATTTGGATCCAGACTGGGATGGAACTTGGAGCCTGTTTTGAGATAAAAAGACATTGAGTTGATTATTTACAGCTCGTTCTAAGCTCTTGGAAAGAAAGGGACGGAGAGATTCCGGTCTGTAGTTGTTCAAGTCTGTGCAGTCCAGAGAGGGTTTCTTCAGAATAGGAGTGACTACGGCTGACTTGAAGGCAGATGGAACGTGGCCAGTCTTTATTCATTGGAACTGAACAGGAATTTTTTTGTCACTGTCTTTACAATTAAGTTGATGCATAAATTGATACAAGATGATAGATGATACAAGTGATGTCAAATAGCAGTAAAAACTGAAATATTCCTTCAGCATGACCGGGTTGAGCCTGATAAATTTGTATAAATATTGGTCTTTATATGACATTTGAAGAACAATTAACTCACAACGGCCAAAATTCATGTGTAGAGACAGATTGGGTGTGATTAGTGGAAGGGAAAAAATTCATAGTTCTTACAAACTACATTCATTTCTTTGATTCACCAAAATGAAAGCAATTTGTATTTTGTGACCTTTATTCTAGCCTGAGATTAAAACAGATTTGACAGTGAAACTGGACCCATCGTCAATGCCTGGAAAGCCTCGTTAGTGCCAATTTTCCATTTTCATTATAGCTGCTCATGTGGGGCTCATAAATTGTCTTTAGCATCTTGATATTCTGTAAAGGCAAATCAGTGAGAATATGGAGACTGTAATACAGTCAAGCTCAACAAAACCACAGCTATGATCCTTTTACTGCCCTGTCATGTCTCCATCCATGTTTAATTCTTCTGAAATGTCAAGCACAGATTGAGTGCGACTTTGGAGTCAGACACACGGACTGGTCAAGACTCTGAAATAATCCATTATGTGAACGACATCCAGACATTTCCAGAGGCTATGGAATCTCTTGTTACAGATGATTGTTCAATATGTGTTCTGAAGTCCTGGCCCACCTAGTCTTTCCTGCTCAAATACTCTGGGATCGGGCTATTGTTGATGGCACATGGTTTCTCAATCACAATAGTGAGTCACTTGTCCAAGATGCCAAGGTACCACAGCCCTGATGGAGCCTTTGCCATAATTGCTCACCCGAAATAGTTTTCTCCTTTTAATTTTCAAACAGTCCCTCTTTTTGATCGTGCCACTTTTCCTTAGCTAATTACAAAGCTGGAATCAATGGAGGACACTCCTGTCTCTTTATGTCCATCATGTTTCCTCCCTCTGAAGGCGTTCCGCTGTGGCCCTTAGTCTCCCTTGACCACAGCTCTAGCCTCTGCGGTTGTCCCGTTTGGAAAAGAGCCTGGTACAGAGAATTACAGGCCCACATCACAAGATAACCCGACAGCAAAGGACCACCACAGCAAGAAAATTAGCGCTTTTCCATCATCTTCCTGCATCGCTAGGTAACAGTCATGTGGCAAAGGTGCCTGAGATATAGATCATTCCAAATTGATGGTGTCTTCCAAATTGCAGGGGTGGAGCATTTCTACACACTAATGGCTGGTTTCCCAAATCCAGATTATGCCCAAAACTTAGACGAAATAGAATATCAAATGGTGAAACCACTGATTCTGAAAGTCTAAGGCTAAAAATTATTGGCCAGAGCTAAACTACTGAAGGCTGGAAAGGTGGGCATTCAGCAATTCTCAAGAACAGTGATTACAAGATGAACAAAATTTCCATTTGACGCACCACAAGTTTTGCCCAAACTCCTTCACATAAAGACAATATAAAAATGAGATTTTTCAGGATATGGATTCTCTGGGGCAGCAGCCTTGGGTGGTTAGGGACTGGCCCCAGGATCAGAAGGTCTTAAGATCAAATCCTGGACCAGTAGGTTATTTTGAGGTACCCTTGAGCAAGATACTATGCACATCACTGCCTCCCAGGCACTGGATATAGCTGCCCCCAGTTGCACAGTGTGTGGTTGAAAAGCAGGGGTTGCATTTCATTGTGGTTCGCTGTGTGCTCTGCTGTGTTTCACAATGACAAGTTTTCACTTCACTAAGATGTCTTCACTTGCCAATATAAGCTTTATTACAGTGGCTATAATCATTTTAACCTGCTATGAAGGAAGCATGATGGACAGTCTGCCTGGTGCAAGTCCAAGGAGATGTCTTGACCTTTAAATGAAGACGTACAGGATTTGTAATATCAAACCGTATGTTGACATTAAGGCTAGCATGACTCCACCATTTTGCTTGATAACTTGATTCTAAGATTTTTAGATTTATTTATAACTAAGCTTTACAAGGAATCTGGTTAGTGATTTCCATGGTCTCCACAGGTCATATTAGCGGTGACCTAGTGGTTAGGGAGTTGGCCACAGATTCAGAAGATTGTGGGTTCAAATTCCTTACCAATAGGTTGCCCTGAGGTACCCTTGTGCAAGGTACCGTCCCCATCACTGTTCCCCGGGTGCTTTCAATAACTGCCCCCTGCTGCACATGTATGGGTGAAACAACGCAGAGGTTTAATTCCGTGGTGTTGTGCTGTGCTGTGCTGCGTTTCACAATGACGAGGGTGTTCACTTTCACTTTCACTTAAAGGTGTTCTCAGCATTCTTTTAAAAAGTCACACTTAACACCAGCATTGAGATCAGATAAAGAGACACATGTCGAGAATGTGGTCACCTGCACAGCACTGATGACAATATTGAGTTTTAAACATGTCCAAAACACACACACACACACACACACACACACATGATTTGCTGGACAGGTGGAAAGTGAGACTATTAGATCTCTTGTTAAAACTGGAGGGGCAGTTTTTGAGCTCAGCACTCTGCTCCATTCCCTGCATTTTCCCCTTGACAAATATTTCCTCATTAAACGTTTGATCATGAAACCTTTACTCATATCCTTGCGATATGTTGGGATCTTGAAACCAGTTGGCCAGAACAGTAAAGATAGTCTCTCTAAGGAAAAGACAGGCTTATGAAACTGCAGGTGCTTCTAGGCGACATGTGGAAGCCCTTACTTCAGCTTCATGTGAATGATGTTTTCTCTAGATTAATAGGCGGTCACATTAACCGAGGAGCACTGTGAGTTGTTTTATTCAGCTTATTTATATTCTAAACTATGTTAGCAATCCGTAAATTCATTACGTATTCTCCACATCAAAACTGAAATGCCTTTGACACTTTCAGAACCCATTTTCCCATCAGTCCTGAAAACCTTTAATTTTATGGTTTACCATTTTGTTAAGAGGGGCTAAAGAGTGTCTGAAAAGCTTAAATCCCAAAGAGAGTTGTACAGCTGTACCAGGTTATGAAGGGCTAAATCAAGCAAAAAATTTGTGATTAATCTTCCAAACAAATCAACAGATCCCCCAGTAGAGTCTTAATTGATACCTATGGTGCATCATCCTTCTTGGTAAATCTAGCTGAAGTCTTGTTGTGGTTACCCGTCTCTAAAGCCTCTAAAGCTTCCCCGTGTTGCTTTTTTTGGCACATCAGATTTAGATCTTAATGTTTGGCCTACAAATATGTCAGTCCCTCCTACCTGATTGCAGTGGGCAAATTCCACTCCCTCAACCGCTGAGGCCCCACTGACGCTCAGCTTGCTGCAGCCCACCAACCTTCAAAATGCAGAGAGGATATGCATCTGAATCAGGGTGGCTGAAAATAAAGCCTCAGGGCCAAAGTTGGCAGGCAGGAATATTCTGTTTATATTGCCAGAAGGCCACCGTTGCTGCCTCTCCCTCAAATCCAATGAAAAAACAAACATTTTATTCAACTCTAGACATTGTTCAGATATTCAGGGAGTCAGGGACAGACTGAAAAGACAATCCGATTTATATTTAGGGAAACCATCGCTGCATTTAAATCGGATTCGTCAAAGAGATCAAAGTATGCATGTAGTGCGGGGCACATCCTTACACTTTAAGGAACTTAATATAATGTAAAGGTGCTAAGAAGAACCCTAGAACTGGAACCATTACATGAAATTTTTTTAAATGTTTAAAAGACTTCATTTACAAAAATGGGTCTTTATAGAACGGCACTGGTTCCATGTGTAGAAGACTACAATGATGATGTGCGAAAGTGTAAGGATACCATGTAACCTAGTTGTTTAGTCTTTCTGGTTCTCTGTTCCCAGGTGGTGGAATGAACTTCCTTTCTGGCTGGACAGCTGTGTCCCTTCAGGCCATTTTCAAAAGCTGCCCATCCTTGGAAAACCATACAAATGAACAAAGATACTGGACAGTTTTAATGTTTTAATTGTCCTTAAACGCCATTTTCAAAATATTGTTCACCCCAATCAAGTTTACTGGATTTACTCTTACTTCTTTGCTGAAAAATGCTACATTTAAGTTAGTTCCACTATTTGTGCTTCTTTTCACTTAAAAAAAATCTCAGTTGATAAGGGTTGTGTTTTTATGAGTGGATCTTGTATTCTGTGTGCATTTTGCTTCATCTATCCATCATCAGTGGCTCCTCTCTGGCAGTTTACTAGTTCAGGAGGTTAAGATTTGTTTGGTCTAGCTTAAGGTTGATTTTTAGAAGCTAATAAATGACTCTGGATAAAATGTAATTAATTACTTTCCCTCGCTTACTTATACATACATTCATTTTTTAGTTTTAAACAAATGATCAACAACATCTGGCAAAAATGACTTCATTTTATGCTTGGGGATTGTTAAACTTCAGATATAAGAGCTGGGTTTCTGAAGACCCCAGACTCAATAGAGCGATTTTTACAGATCCACAACGGTCCAAACCTCGAAAGAATGAATAACATGTGCAATACTCAGGCCTGATTACCTTCAAGACCCAACCCCCAGCCTCTGTGCTTGAACTGTACTGTGATGTTTGCACAGATGTTTGCAGAACCTCTTCTTTAGCACCGTGTCAGCGTCAAACAGAGGTACAACAAATTCCACGTTTTTCATCCAATGGACTTGCGCAATCAGCGTCATTTTTCCATCTTTGACTCTTTTAGCTGCAATTTTAAGTTTCATTTTCTAACAACTACCTGAAAAGCCTATAATGTAAACGTGGCAACCATTATGGGTCATATAGTACAATCACTTATCAGGAAAGAGGGAGAAGGCATGTGTTTTGTGTACACAGCCGCAGTCACACTACCGATCTTTGACAAGCTCAGACAGTGTAATTTTCTCAAAGTCCATAAGTCAGGGGAAAGTATACACAATGAGAACCCTCCCAAGGTAAAAAGCTTGAACAGCATAAACATTCATTAAATCCCCACATGCCTACTATTATCTCTGTAGAGAGAAAGGGGTGGGGGGCTTGGGAGGAGCTTAACTCCAACACTTCTTAAGATAACAATAGCCTTTAAATGCGCTTGTTTAAGACCTGTTATTCCAAGCACACCTCCAGGATCAGTAGCTAGTCTGAGTCCATGTGGAGGACATTATTAGAGAGATACCATTAAATAAAGAAATGATGAAAGGTTAGGGCAGGACAGTTAGTAGAGATGTTGACTCATAGAAGGTCCTGAGTTTGTTTCACCAGGTGGCACGATCTGTGTGAAGTTTGCATGCTACGTTTACATTTGCAGCATTTAGTAGATGCGCTTATCCAGAGCGACTTCCATGTCCTAATTACAGGGACAGTCCTTCTGGAGACACTCAGGGTTAAGGGTCTTGACTAGACCACCAACACTCCAAAAAGTCCTGCATTGGCTGGGAAATGAACCCGGGTCAGCTGCTTGGAAAGTAGCTATGCTCACCACTATACCACCAACGCAATGTTCTCTCTGTGTCTGAATGAGTTTCTTCTGGGAGCTCCAGTTTCCTTCCACCATCCACAGACATGCAGGTCAAGTGGACTGGAGATGCTAAATCATCCCTATGGTGTGAGTGTGTGTTTGTATCTGCCTTGCGATGGACTGCCGATCTGTCCAGGGTGTCCCCACCTTTTGCCCCATGGGAGCTGGGATGGGCTCCGGCACCACCCGCAACCCTACTCAGGACAAGTGATTCAGAAAATGAGTAAGTGAGAAATAAATGGATTATTGATTGAAATGGATATATGTTTGCTACAATAACAAAAGAAATGAAACATGACATAAATACACTAGTCTAGCCCCTCCCACTCATACTGAAGTTATAAAGAGTGTTTCAGACTGGTTTTCATAGTCAATCGCTAAGCAGGGCAGCCATAGAGAAGACAATGACATCATCATCAGAGGGGAGAAAAGAAGGGCCTTGAAGCCAAAAGAACACTTCATTATTTAAACCAGCAGATGGAAACATGAACATTAACACAATGCTTCCCAAAACCAAACCTACCGCTGTGAGGAAGGCGAGTCACAGTGATTATCACGGCCTGTCTTCACTGGTAAAGGCAGGGCAAAGACAAACATCAGCTGTACAAGCTTATGCTTACAGAGCAAGTTTGACCCCTTAAATCAACAACACCAAGTCAATCGAAAAGAAGGGATCACTTGCAAGAAACAAGATCGCATCCCATATTCAGGCATGATAAGAAAGCTCTCAGACTGACTGCTGCGGTGGCGTTCTAGTGGTATGGTATGCCTGGAAAAGAAGGAGAACATTTTAACGCGGTTTCATGAATCCATCTGGACGAGCAATGAAACTGTCAGAAAGCCTTTGATTGTTAGGATAAAGTTCAGGGGAAGTTCAGCATGCACTGAACACTCAAGGTCAATGCTGATGTTTATGTGCTCAGCTTTGGTCCACCAGAGTTGGGCAATAGAAAATTAGTGCTGATCCTTACTTTGCCCATGCAGAACAGCCAAGTCCAGGGAAGATTCTCCTGTTTAGGAATGGAAATAAGAAACTGTGAAATCAAAAAGTCCTGTTTTTCCTCTCTAGCTGATCACTTAAGTGAACATGCATGTTATTCCATTTCCTGCCAATTAGTCCATTTCCATTTTTCATTTAGTCTAGTTCCACTGCTATGATTTCTAGCAATTCTTTCATTCTGTTTCACTTGTGCAGGAGCTGTTACCCAATTCTTGCCCCAAAAAATGAGTTGCGTTCCAGTCCTCTGAGCTAAAATGGGAAGAATTATGAATAATGATTCAAAATAGTGCAGAAACCGCAAGTCTGGGGGCTGCAGATTCGCGGCTGTCCCGATTATTTAGCCAGAATACCTTTTTTTTAATCCAGATGACCTTTAAATCTTTAGATGGATTGAGTGTTTGAACAAATTCCAAACCAGAGTTTGAATTCAATAAAAAAGGAAGGAAAAAAATGCTCATGCTATAAAATCTGTCAACGAGCCTCGTCATGAATTAAGTCTCAAACGTTCTGCAGCTTTTAGCTCGGACCTTTTTGTTTTTTACATTTTCTGAATTATCTTAGATGGTAAGTCAACACCCTTTCCCGGAAAAATTGTCTTGTTTTAAGAATGAACAGTTACATCATCCACTTTTATGCGATGTCTTCTATTTTTCCAATTTTTTTGGAAAAGTGGATAAAAATACATCTCCAAAGCTCACGATGCCACACATGCAACTGCAACAAAAGCCAAAATCCAGCTCAGTGTTATTTTGTACCTTCCAGGCTTTAAAACCAAATGGACTGAGCATAGCTCGGTCATTTGTCTTAGTTGGCGAAATAAAGAAAAGCAGGTTCCAGCTGAAAAAGATACTGACCTTTAACCCTCACAAAGACATTACACTGTGAAATATCACCTTGCATTCAACAAACAAAGCTTTTTAAATACCCAATAATGTATCAACAGAAACCATGAATAAGAAAACATTTCTGCAAATTCTGCTCAATCTCCATCCTGCTCACGTTTGATATTTTGTGGACACTGCAGGCTTGACTTCATCAGATCAGTTCCATCTGTTTCTGCCACTAGGGACCAAAAACTTACTCACCGGGGTTAACCGAGATGGCAGCGGCCAGCTGCGTGGGCAACTATCAACCGCAGTTTTCTACTGGAAATTGAGGCAGGGTTTTATTGGGCATTGGTTGTTAGATAAAGCAGTGAGATTTATCCCAATCCAGAAAAAAATAAAAAAAACAGGCCTGATTTTCTTTTGTTCACATTAGATTGACGTGCTTCTGCAGAACGGAAGGAAAACAAGCGATCAGAGCGTGAAGATGAATGAACGCTGGATCTCAGCCTCTCTGAAGCCAGTTAGGACCAAACAACTCATTGTTGCCATTATTGCCTAATCATTAAGGTCCATGTTTTTGTTTCCATTACGCGAGCTGGCGTTTAAAAATGGTCATTAACTTAATAAGCCTGCAATATGGCACTATAAAATGCTGCCACCATACGATGAGTCAGCACTGTTTGCTAAAGGACAGAAAAGCTTTGTTCTCAGAAAAGAAGTTTCTCACTTCTGCTGCACCCACTGTCAAAAGTTTGGGGCTGCCTTCTGACATATTATTGTTATTGTCTGACTTTTTTGGAGAAAGAAATCCCTGCAGGTTTTGTGATATTAAAGGGATTCTTCTGCAATAAAGTTACTGCATTTAGATTCCACACTCAGATCGTGCATCTAAGATTTGGCCAAACAAGAACTTGACATTTCAGTGGATGATTAAAGTCAACCTGAAATCAATAGTGAAACATTTTCCCTGTTAATTTGTGGCCCTGATCACATTAACCACAATCCAACATGTCATCTATAGGTTTGTATTTTTCCATGAAATCAATCTCCATTTGCTTTAACGTCAATATTAAACATTTTTACATTTCAGAATTTTTTTTTTTACATTCATTTTTCATCATCTATTATGTATTGTACAATTTTGTGAGCAGATTTTATATTAAATACATTCGCAGATGAATTTGAACTAAATCAGTCCAAAGACCTGCTCATCAGGAAGATTGGTGTGTGTGTGTGTGTGTGTGTCTGACCTGCAATAGACTGGCGACCTGTCCTGGGTGTTTCCCCGCCTTTCACTCCATGAGAGCTGGGATAGACTGGGATAGATTCCAGCACCCCTGTAACCCTAATTAGGACAAGCAGCTATGAAAATGAGTGAAAGAGACCTTTCAAAGATCTCCAAGTTGAGCTATTAAATCTGATATCATGACAGCAGATTGATTAAGCACCTGTAATTTGTAAGGTGGGGGCTTGTGGGAATGGACCAGTTTGTCCAGCACGTTGCACAGATAACCAAATGGATTGAGACCTAAATCTGAAGCCAAGCTAAATATCTCAGACTCTGCCACGTCATAGTTTGTGCACAGCGGCAGGAAGAATGAAAGAGGCCACTGTTGTTAGGCAATACTGTTGTCTTAAAGGACTGTAGTGAGTCTGCAACAATATTAAAGTAGGTTCTTTGACCCAAAGTAACATCTACACCAGGGGTCACCAACATGGTGCCCCCAAGGACCACAGGAGTCACCCACGGACAGTAACTAAAATAAAAAAAGCATTTAAAACATGTTTATTATACATGAAGTTTAGATATGTTTAGGAAACTGGTAGCCCTTCGTATGGCTCAGTAACCCTGAAGAAGCTCTCGGTTTCAGAAAGGTTGGTGACCCCGGATCTTCACGAATGCCAGGTCCAAAGGTTTCCCAGCCTCTGTGGTTCTTGGTGCCATCTTGTCCTCAGGTAAGTGACGCACATGCACACGGTCATCCACATCCAGTTGATGATAGACCAGGCCAGGCCTCAATCCAGTGCTCCATGATCCATTTTTGACCAGCTTGCTATCGGTACCAATATAAAGTTTTTTGGGTTTTTTTTTTGTGTTAAAGCAGCAGAAGAGAACCTTTGCATGACCCTAGTTCACTGGATATCTGACCAAGTTTTGCACGAACCAACCACTGCAGATGGAGAATCTGTTTGGCTGCCTCTTACACATCCACTTCTAAAATGAACTTTTTCTGCTACCAGTACGTCCCATCCCTTGAAAGTGACAGATTCCATTATAACGATTAATGACCTTCACTCGGGTAGCTGTGACCTAGTGGTTTGGGACTAGACCCCTGGATTGGACGGTCATGGTTTCAAATCCCAGACCAATAGGTTGCCCTGAGATACCACTGAGCAAAGTACCATCCCCATCACTGCTCCCCGGTGCTGGGTATGGCTGCCCCCTCCTGGAAGTGTGTGTATGGGTGAAAAGCAGAGGTTGTGTTTCACAATGACAAAATAGTCCATTTTTTTCCATTTTTTTTTTGAACCGTCAGTGTATCTTTTTATTGTTACCCCTCAATATCTCGCAACAAAAATGCGAAGCATCCTGAAAGATCAAAATAAATTATTTTAATAAAAATAACAAGTAGAACAAGGCATTGCTTCGACTACATTCTGAGTATCACTGTAAAAACAACCACAACGGGCATCCATTGAACTAGAGCTTCACAGACAAGCGTCCTATGGATATGTTTAAAGTGCAAGCATTAGTTGCATGCATGCATTCCTGAGTCATAAAAAAGTGTTATTGATTTGTGTTCAAAATAAAGAAACGGTGTGGATAGTGGTTGAACAGGCTATTGCTGCCCTCTATTGTAAACATCTGGTACTACACATGTTCACAGTTAGTGTAACCTATTAATGCTAATTCACTCCAAAAACCATGTTAAATATATTTAAATAAATAAGAGATAAGAACAAAGGATTAAACTAACCCACAGTGCTTAAACGGAAAAGAAAAACACAAAACATCAACAGTTTGCATATCAATACATTAGCACAGGTTGAAATATTCTTTTTTCTCATATATTGGCCGGCCGGATGCCTTCAGATGCTGCTTGTGTGTTAATGAACTGCTGCGCTGGAATATGGCTCAAACGAACAGCCTGCAAAATATGGATACGCATACATGTGCACTCATTTCCACACTTTGACACGTGATTATGAGTGATGTAACCGTGTAATTTTGGTCACTTGATTCAGCGTCGCAGCGAACCACACTGAAGTTTTTGCTAAAACGCTCAATCCAGTCGTTTTTCAAAAATATAATTGGCTTCAAGAATAAAAGGTGTTTGGATGTTTCCTGTGAAGCGACGATGCAGACCAGAAACACTACACTTTGCACAGTACACTCAAATAAACCTAGTGTTACTTCACAGAGAACCGGAGCCAGGCAGGCTGATGACACCATACGTGGTCTTTGTGGGCCGCTTTTCGTTTCCCCCACAAAAGGTCAAAAAAGGTAATTATGGAAAGGGTGGCACAGAATCATATGAAACGCTCTGTTATTTTGGATGAACACAATGCTTTCTGGGAGAGTGGCTCTTGTCCAGCTAATTCTACACCAGCACACCTATAATATACTTGCATGCACTTGGTTACGGGACTAGGAAATGTGTTTGAGGACTATTAATCAGCTTCCACTCTTCTCCGCTCTGCAGGTTCACAGCTCCGTGGTTTTGCGCAGCACTTAGTTGTTAGTCTCAAAGAACATGAAGTCCTGAAAAGACATTAAAACAACTTCGATTAGGAAAAGTAACAGTTCATTCAATGGCACTTCTAATGGAGGTGAGTGAATCTTATCTTAATTCTACAAAGATCTCATTTAGATATGAAAGATTATTAGAATCTATTTTTAAAAAAATGGATACTTTCTATAATTAGCATCTTAGTCTAACTAGAAAGTCTTTTGTAATCCAAACTCATTTTAAAGCATCTTTCAAAGTGTTTGGTATTAGGATTTATAACAGTTCATTTATAATTCTCTCTATATTTTAGCTTTCTATGAATTTATTCTGCTCTAATGTACTTGAAATTCTAGAATATTACACGTCTGAATTATTTTCAAAGTCATTTTTTGGTGTCTCTCCAGCATCTACCATCATTTTTCAATGCCTGTGTTTTTAAATAATATTTGACTGAAACTATCAGGGGAGTTTGCTCCCCAGTGTAATGTGAACCTTCTGCCCAAGACCTTCTATCTGGTCTCAATCCTGGAAACCAAACATCCTGTACAGACAAGAGTTTTCCATTTCTTCTGCATGTGCGGTTCAGCTGAGCAGGCAAGTACAAAGCTGGTCTAGAGTCAGAGCCATTGGTTTTACACAGCAACACTTACAATCAGGAAACAGACTCCAATCATCACTGCCTTCATTCTGACGTCAAGGTCCAAGGGGAACTGGATTCCAAAGTTGTCAGCATCTGTGAAGGCCTCTCGAAGAAGCCCGGTCCACTGCTTGCTGATCTTTCCTATACCGACTTCATCCATGGTCAAAATCTGTAACATAATTATGTATTAATATTAATATGAATATAATATTTAATCCTGGTTAGATTAACTCAGTAGTTTACACAAGTGGGTACCAGGACTGGTCATGGATCGCCGCAGCCCTGCAGTGTTTTCTGCACTCCAACACACTCTGTTGACCTGAGGAAGAGCTTGTTAATTGGTTCATTTGTTGCATAAGCCATCTTAGTAACTGGGGAAACCAAAATGTGCAGGTCCAGGAATGGCTGACAACAGCTTCCCCTGATGGTTATCAAAAGTAACCAGCTAATTTCAACCCATTTCTCAACTGGGGTTTAAAGAATAGACACAAACATGTCCGCCCATGGACATATTTCTTTTGGCAACAACTTTCAGAGATAGATATTAATTCTGAATAAGATATTTCCTCTTGTAGCATCTTGTAGCATCTTGATTATGGGGACACCCAACGTAACTGTACATTCCCAAGCTTGCTTGAACAGGTCAGGGTCAAGAACAACTGACCTCTAAGGATTCTCGCTGATGAGTTTGTATTAAAATCCAGCCCTAGACTAAATTCTAGACATACAATCAGTCTGAGTCACAGCTAGCTATTACCATCAGCACTGTCTCAGACAGCCAAATCACATATGGCTCTCAAGGGAAAACTAACAGGCTGTTTATTTTTAACTTTTGTGTTCAGATGAGTTACATCATTTCTCTGAGCCCAGTCAGATTGTCTACTTTGAGTGTGTAAACTATCCTCGTAGATATGCCCAAGTTCTAGTCTTAGAGAAGTCTTGAGACTTCTTTCCATCATTAAGTGAAAGTGAAAGTGACCATTCTTGTCATTGCAAGGTCACAGCACAGCACACAGTGAACCACAACGAAATTGGACCTCTGCATTTAACCCATGCATCTATGAAAGTGCACAGGGAGCAGAGACAGGGACGGGGACGGTACCTTGCTCAAGGGTACCTCAGGGCAACCTACTGGTAAGGGGATTGAACCCACAATCTTCCGATCCTGTGGCCAACTCCCCTAACCACTAGGCCACCGCTGCCCTAGATTTATCTACGTTTATCTCAGGTAACCTTAATTTACAGAGAAAATAGCTCACACTGGGAGTAGAACGCAGGCCATGTAGTATTTGGAAACTAAACTAAGCAATTTTCCCAAGTATTTGCTGTCACATCTGCCTTTAATAGACTTGCAAAAACATACTTTAGAACAAACCTTTTTACAATGTTACAGATGAATGTGAATTTAAAAAATCCTTTGAATAAAAGTTTAGTTCTTCAGCCAAGGGTCTCTGATCTGAAATACATCTGAGGTCTTAACAAAATATGTAAAATGCTCCACTCAGGCTTGGAGCTTGACTCTGTTTCAATAAGATATAGAGCCAGAGTGGCGATGGGATATTTGGGCAAAGCTACAGTACCTCAAAGTCCACATCTGGAAGGCAGCTCCAGCCACAGAAGGGCCCTTGCAGCTTGAGAACGGGCTCCCTGTGCTCGTTCTGGATGGTGAACTTGGGGAGAAAAGGATGCCACTCCTGCAGAACATAACCCACAATGTTCCCTGGAGGAGACTGAACCTCCAGCTGAGATTCATGGATTGCGCCGGTGGCAGCGAGAAAGAGAGAGAGAAAACAAATGTGACCGATGTTCAACACAATTTAAATGCTCTTTGGAAACTTGGATTCACCACTTATTTGGGGTCTGCGCTTCCATATTCAAATGCATCACTTTTTGGGAACATCACAGCAAACCGAGGGCGCACATTTGCTTTTGGAGTCAAGAATATCAAAGCCCGTGCTTATACTTTGTGGGGAAAAACTTTACGGGTGATTAAATGAGGTTTTGGCACAAAACAGAAGACTCACTTCTGTTCTTTCAATCAATGCACTGAATTTTTGACCTCAGTAGCGAATCCAAACTTCTGTGCTGAGCTCCAGAGATGCGGTACAATGCGGTTTATGTTTAAGTTATCTTGCACAGAAAATCTGCCCGCTCACCTCCTGCAGACAACACGGAAAGAAGCAGGACATGCACTTCAGTGGACGGTTGACTGTGATTACTTCCTGTCCGAAGTTGTCGAGGATGCGGATTGTGAAAGAGCGCAGTGGGCCGCAGCACTGGCGTGTCAGGCAGTCATTCTCCTCCACTGCGTAGAACACATTCTGGCCCATCGTGTTACGGATTTCATACTTATTATTGCTTTCAAAGCCAGCAAGAGCTGCAAAGAGAATTTCACATAAAGATGCAATGCATATTAACAGTTGTCACTGTGGAGTGGGGCCCAGAAGACTTGGCTGTGAACTCATTTTTCAGTTTGATCCATGCTGGGGTGGAAAGAACAGCTATGAGGCATTCATGCTGTACTTGCAACTTGGCTCCTGCCAAAAAAGTCATAACACTTACATTTAAATAGAGTTTAGGATTCATATTTCTTTGGTTTTGCCCGAAACTATAAAACTATCGCCCTACAGCACGGTAACATCGTACAGAGCCTGGGAATGAGGTCAAAACCTTCAAAGTTTTAAATGTGAGCCTCCGTTTAAGAAAGGTTAATCAATCAAATCCGGTTCGGAGTAGTTCTAAAATGTTCTTTTGCGAACTCCTGTCCTTGATTTTGCCTGATGGAGCAGCGTTGGTCTAGTGTTTAAGGACTAGACCCCAGGATCAGAAGGTTGTTGGGTCCAATCCCAGACCAGTAGGTTACCCTGAGGTTCCCTTGCACAAGGTACCGCCCCCATCACTGCTCCCTGGATGCTGGATATGGCTGCTCATTGATGCACTGTGTGTATGAGTTATGCATTTCATCATGGTCCACTGTACTGTGCTCACAATGGCAGTCACTTTCACTTCACTTTCTGTTGCACAAGGACCAAACCCACTGGGAGGAGCAGCTATTGTGTAGGTCCAGATCAGGCAAAGTGAAGGAAAGAGTTAAGAAAGAAAGCTCCTATGCAGACAAGACACTAAGGAAGCATCGGAGTGAGAGAGTATCAATGAGCATAGGTCATAAAATGGAATTGTATAGATTTGATGAAATATAACATTATTAAGTGATTTCAGCTAAAAACCTTTCACAAACTCATTGTGTTCAAGCAAAAAAAGTGCAAGATGATGTAGAGAATTGTGCACACGTCGAGTCATTCTTCATTCCTTCAAATTCTGCCTGAAAAGAGCCAGATTATCATGTATTTAGTAGTGTTGAGGAATTGTTCTTCAGGATTCAGGAAGGACAAAGTTTTCATCTTTCATTTTCAGTGCAGTCCCTGTACCGGAGCGATTTCAGAAGACAAAGCAGTGTGGGCATATCTCCAGAGAACGAAGCACAAAAGGCAGACAATGTCCAGAGAAGAGCTTGGGAATGTTCTTCAAGAAACCTAGAGAACTATTCCTGAAGATGACAAGAAAGAGAGTTCAGGCTGTGTCCAAAGCTTCCTTTTCCTTGCTTGTGTAAGTAAAGTTTAATGTTGCAGGAAATATTGCTACAAACTACAGGACTGTGCAAAAGTTTTAGGCAGGTGTGAAAAAATACTGTAAACGAAGAACGCTTCAGAAATATAAATAATGATTGTTTATTTTGATCAATTTACAAAATGCAAAGTGAGAGAACAAAAGAAAAATCTAAATCAAATCAATATTTGGTGTTACTACCTTTTGCCTTCAATCCAGCATCAGTTCTTCTAGGTACACTTGCACAAAGTCAGGGATTCTGTAGGATTATAGTCGGTGTCTGATCAACCAGTTTTACTAAACAGGTACTGATGATCATCAATGTCACACGGAGGAGAAACACAGTCATGTTTGGAACGACCGACCAGCCGAGTTCCTTCAAAAACTGTGTGCAAGTATACCTAGAAGAACTGATGCTGTTTTGAAGGCAAAGGGTGGTCACACAAAATATTGATTTGATTTAGATTCTCTTTTGTTCTTTCACTGCATTTTGTTGATTGATGAAAATAATTCAGAACTTCTAAAACCATTACATTTTAAAGTATCCACCTGTTCAACCAGTAGTCGCTTAGCCCTGCGGAAGAACATAACATGTATTTTCTGTACTGTGCAAAAACACTGAGCCCCTCATTTCTTAACATTTTTTAGGAAAAGGAGACAGTAGGTTCAGTGGTTTATTGCAACAACTTCATACAAATGTAAATCCAGTCTTTAACACAGAGTTGATAGAATTCTAACCAGCTTTAAAGACAATCTTTGATTTGAACCTCGTTATTCTTCAGCACAGCTTAGACAAGCTTTCTTGTGATTTCTTCAAGTCGTCTTCAGGAATAGGTCTCCAGGCTTCTTGAAGGAGGTTCCAATGCTCTTCTTTGGATGCCAGTTGCCTTTTGGTTTCGTTCTCTGTTCAGATGATCCCAAACAGCTTCTGCCTCTCAAACTGCTCAGGTACAGAGACTGCACTGAAAATGAGACCCAAAAACGTTGTCCTTCAGGAAGCCTAGAGAACAGAAAGTTTGGCTCTCCTTGGAATCAAAATATGAAGAATGAATGGAGGCAAGACTTTCGCTGAGTATTTCATCAAGGCATAGATCCAAGCAGCCTGTTTATTATTCAGAAATAAAGGATGCATGAAAAAAAGCTCCTGAGTTTAACCAACAATTACAACAAAAATGAACAACATGGCACCGAAAAGCAAATTAACAATATCTGCTGTTTGCACAAACTGCAATACCGTAATGAAATGTCCAGCTCTGAACTACCTAGAGGTTCAGAGACCAGCTGCTCAAATGCACCTGGTTCAACTCCCATCTTAACTGCTAGGTTTAGTTTGTGTTTGAAGAACACACAAGCCCTCCAGGACCTGATCTGGGATGCCCTGTTCTAGCTAAAGAAGACCAGCAGTTGGCTGGTGCAGCTGCTGTGCTTTTACTCAATACGTAGACGGTTATTCTTTGTTTAGTGCATAAAAAATCAGTTCAGCTCCTTCCCCGTCAAAAAACTTGTCGTCTTTTCTCCAAAAGAAACATTTTACACACAATCTTGCTAAAGCAGGTGCATCTCAGCGGCCAGGGACTCCTATTTACTGCGCTTATTTGCTGCAAAGTGAAAGTGAAAGTGGGGCTCAGCAAACCACAACGAAATTACTTCTCTTCATTTTACCCATACACCACACGCAGCAGGGGGCAGCTACACATCCGGCCCCCCGGGGAGCAGTGTTGGGGACGGGACCTTGCTCAATAGTAACCTACTCGTCTGGGATTCTAACCCACAACCTTCCAATCCTGGGGCCTATTCCCTGACTCCTAGAGTGGAAAACCACTTGCGATACATCTCAAGTGTGACTTGAATGGTGTTCATGGTGATGTTGACCATGGAAAATGGAAGTTTACTGCCTTGCATGAGGTCAGCAGATCAGCCAGGCTGAACCACATGCCCCGCTACGGAGTCATGCTGATTGATTGTCATGCATTAAATGTAACATACCCTCAATGATCTCCACCTTCTGTTTGATCAGCAACTGATCGACCTGTGTAAAGAGAGAGGACACTCACGCAAGTGCATCCACTTGATGCAATGTCAGTATCAATTAAACCGAGCAAACATTTGTGCGATGATTAAACGAGCCCATGCACTCTCCAGATCTCACCTGTGTTAGGTATTCTAGCCCAGGTGGACATCCTGGCATGCCAGGATTGGGCACCATGTACATATGCTCCATGAGTTTCTGCTGGGAAAGATATAGGTCAGATTAAAAAAGAAAAAAAGAAAAAGGGGCACAATTATGGATCTTAAGCGCCACCTGCTGGCTGACGGGTGTAAATACAATTTAAAAGGGCAGGGAATGTGTCATTTAAAACATCCCTGCTTACAAAACAAATATGAGCTAAAATCAAGGCCATTTAATTATTTTAGACCCCTTTGTTATTTTAGCCCCTTTGGACAAAAAGGGGGCAGAAAGGATGGCAGAAAACAGGAGATGCGGGTCCAGGATGACAGAAGGAGAGCTATTACCCAAAATAATAATAAAGTCAAACATTAAACAGAACTGATTTTTTTTTTTTCCTGATCATCAGATTCCAGAATAAAAGCAGCAAACCTGGACTTCACTGCAGACTCCCGTCCAGATCAGCGTCAACCCACCACCCACATCCTCCACAATCACCTAGGAAGAGAAAAACAGCTTCCATCAGCCGTCACAGTCTTTAAAAACAGAGAACGGGACTCGAGTTTATTATAATAAACAGCCCTTCGCCATTAATACCTTCCTTTAAGAAGAATAACGGGCTTCTTCCGGGCACGCAGAAAAACAAGAGCTGTGATTGGCTGGCGGGCTTGATCTCTCCACCTCACTGGCCAATCAGCGAGCTCGGCGACAAAGGCGTGAGCGGAATGGAGCAGTGGGGGGTGAAGGTGGATATTTTGAGCCTCTTTCTCTAAAGGGACCGTCCAGGCATTTCTGATATTTAAAGCCATGCAGCATTCACTGGTGTCAAATAATGGATTTAGAGATTTTATTATTTAAAGTATAAATTCCACAGTGTCTGTTTTAACACTGAATGCATTTCATAGACTTAGTTTAGCATTCAGCACCACCATTCCTCAAGATCTGATTGGAAAACTGAGCCCGTTGGGTTTGAACTCCCACTGCAACTGGATCCTGGACGTCCTGAGTGGGAGACCCCACTCTATCATGATATATAGGACAACCAGGCCCCTCGGATGTGTGCTCAGCCCTCCGCTCACACTGATGAGTGAAACAACTCTAGTGGGTCTGATCAGTGCTAATGGGGGCAGCAGTGGCCCTAGTTTTTAGGCTTGATTCCATAATTGAAAGGTTGTGGGTGCGAGTCCCCAGCCAGAACCCTGAGGTACCTTGCAGCAAGGTGCTGTCCCCCATCCCTGCTGCCTGGGTGCTGGCAGCATATGATATTGATTATGCTGTATGCTTTTCAATACAGTATATGATTAATACTATATTCATACACTCACTCACTCACTCACTCTCCACACACCTACAGGCAATTTTGTGTCTCCACCTGACATGCATGTCTTTGAACGGTGGGAGGAAACCAGAGCTCCCAGAGGAAATCCATGTGGACATGGGGAGAACATGCAAATACAGAAAGGACCTGGACTGTCCTGTCTGGGACGCGAACCCAGAACCTTCTTGCTGTGAGGCAACAGTGCTACCCACTATTCAGACTCTTCCCCGGCTCTGGGCATGGACGCACTCTACTCGTTTTGGAAAATTTGATAAAAATCCTAAATTCCCTGTCCATCCACTGTCCTTATCTTAAGCTGGGTTTGGATGCTGAAGCTTATGTTAGTGCTTAAAGGATAACAGGTGGACAGAAATAACAGCAGACAGATGGTCAGGCCATCATAGGTCAGGCACGTACAAACGCACAGTCACACCTAAGGCCCGGTGAAGTCTCACCAACCCCCCCGGACATGGTGGGCTTTGAACTGAGCCCACTAAAATACAGGGAGAACATGCAAACTCCATACAGAGGTGACAGTGTTAATTCATCTTGAAGTTCGGTTAAACATTTCAAGTCTGTTAGGTATGCTGCAGCAGCCAATGAGAAGTGTCTGAAGCAGGGTTACTAGTGAGTCTGTGCTGCTCAATCTTTGAGGGTTCAGAAAAAATGATAATCTTTTAACATCTGTCCATAGTTTGGAGCTTCAGTCTGGGAGACTTTTTCTCTCTGAGTACATTTTTTTTTAAAGGTCTCTATAGTGCAGGCAGGTTGGAAGGGTGGAGAAGAGTAGCTGGAGTGTTTTGTGACAGACGGGTAACAGCGAGAGTAAAAGGGAAGGTTTACAGGACAGTAGTGAGACCAGCTATGTTGTACGGGTTGGAGACGGTGGTGCTGAAAAAAAGACTGGAGGCGGAGCTGGAGGTGTCTGAGTTAAAGATGCTGAGATTTTCGTTGTGACGAGGATGGACAGGGTTAGAAATGAGTATATTAGAGGGACAATTCAGGTTAGACATTTTGGAGAGAAGGTTAGAGGAGCAAGATTGCGTTGGTTTGGACATGTCCAGAGGAGAGACGTGGATTATATTGGGAGAAGGAAGATGGAGCTGCCAGGAATTTTCTGATATTAACTTACATTTACAGCATTTGGCAGACACTCCTATCCAGAGTGACATATATGAGTGCTTAGTAGTTTCCAAAAGAAACATGTCCCTCACATTGTTTAATATTAGTCTTGCAGTTGCACACATGGTGGACAGAAGCAGGAGCCGATCGTAGTTCTGATCTATAGGATGAAATCGCCAAAAACTAAATGCTTAAATCGTGCTTGGATTAACTTAATGTTACATCTGAATTCAGCATCCATTCATAAAATCAGTGTGCATTTTATGAATGACAGAATGATCATGTTTTACACAAATACATAAAATGAATCATATCAAAGGTAAATGAACCCAGAGTCATGTATGCAGGGGCTGCATAGGCTTAGAGTGTATAGCAGAGAGTTTAGCACTATAAACCACTGCTATTGGTTTAAATAGCAGGCAGCGGTGGTCTAGTGTTTAGGGAGTTGGCCTTGATCGGAAGATTGTGGGTTCAATTCCCTCACCTGAGGTACCCCCGAGCAAGGTACCGTCCCCGTCACTGCTTTCAATACCTGCCACCTGCCGCACGTGTGTGTATGGGTGAAACACAGAGTGGGGCAGCTAGTGGTTAGGGAGAACCCACAATCTAGATGTTACAGGTTGCACCTCTGCATTTAACCTATGCACATAAACACCGTGCCTGGGGAGCAGTGACGGTTCCTTGCTCCCTCTGGTGCTCCCCGGGCGCTTTCATAGCTGCCCACTGCTGCACGGTGTTTGCATGGGTTAAATGCAGAGGTTAAATGTGGTTCACTGTGTGCTGTGCTGTGACCTCGCAACGACAAGAATAGTCACTTTCACTTTCTTTCACTTCAAATAGCTGCATCGTCAGTTGTGAGAAGGTGGAGCCAACTGAACTGATGGTTTGATAGTTAGACTCAGTTTGAGAGAATGCGCCTGGATGCAGTTGGGTAGGTTTTATAAACCCCAAAAGTGTGAACACTACTTTGGCTAAGAGAGAGGCTCTGAGTAGCTTTGGGTTCACACTTGTCCAAAAAGAAATGGTTTGTACGTGAAAATAAAAAATAAAAAAGCAAAAATGCAGATGTAAGAAATAAAAACGTGCGTGAGAAAGTATTAGTCCAAGGTTAAAAAAATCCTAGACGTTACAGGTTGCACGTGGCACACTGTGTCCAAATGTTTGTAGACACCTGGTTATCTAGGGTTTCTTTTGAAAAAAGAACTTTAATTTGAGAGCTTGGCTGCAGTAACAGTCTCTACTCTTCTGGGAAGGCTTTTCACACTTGGATTATTGCTGTTAGGATTTGATTGCATTCCACCATTATAAAAACTAAAGAGGTCAAGTGCTAATGAATGATCAGTTCACAAGATCACAAACACTGCTCCAGCTCATTCAAAAAGTACAGGATGGATGCTTGGCACTCGGCCTGGTGACCTTGTGGGGCATCTCCAGAGCTTTTAGTTCATTTGTTAGTGCTTTCAATTAACAATCAGCACCTGTCTATGCTTTTCTAATCACTTTAGTATATAAAGGGCATCGGCTCCCAATGTTCTCAGCTTTTCCCAATTTTAAACCCGACATTGACTTCATTCTGACATTCACATTTCAATGAGTACAGTTTGAACAGATGTATAAGGAGATAGCAACCAATGAACAGTGATAGTTTCAGTGCAGACAATGAAAAAAAAAGAAAGTGTGTCATTGTAGTTGACATTGTAGTGTCAAGTGTGTCACAGCAGTTATTGAAAGCACCTGGGAAGCAGTGACAGTGACAGTACCTTGCTCAAGGGTACCGCAAGGCAACCTACTGTTGAGGGAATCAAATCCACAATCTTACAATCCAGGGCCCTAACCACTAGGCCACCATTGCCCAAATTCATGCAGCAGTTATTGAAAGCACCTAGGGAGCAGTGATGGGGACGGTACCTTGCTCAAGAGCACCTCAGGAACTCACAAGACCTACTTGTTAGGGAATCGAACCCACAATCTTCCGATCCAGGCCAACTCCCTAACCACTAGGCCACCGCTGCCTGCTATTTAAACCAATAGCAGTGGTTTATAGTGCTAAACTCTCTGCTATACACTCTAAGCCTATGCAGCCCCTGCATAGATGACTCTGGGTTCATTTACCTTTGATATGATTCATTTTATGTATTTGTGTAAAACATGATCATTCTGTCATTCATAAAACGCACACTGATTTTTATAAATGGATGCTGAATTCAGATGTAACATTAAGTTAAGCCAAGCACGATTTAAGCATTTAGTTTTTGCCGATTTCATCCAGAACTACAATCGGCTCCTGCTTCTGTCCACCATGTGTGCAACTGCAAGACTAATATTAAACAATGTGAGGGACATGTTTCTTTTGGAAACTACTAAGCACTCATATATGTCACTCTGGATAGGAGTGTCTGCCAAATGCTGTAAATGTAAGTTAATATCAGAAAATTCCTGGCAGCTCCATCTTCCTTCTCCCAATATAATCCACGTCTCTCCTCTGCACATGTCCAAACCAACGCAATCTTGCTCCTCTAACCTTCTCTCCAAAACGTCTAACCTGAATTGTCCCTCTAATATACTCATTTCTAACCCTGTCCATCCTCATCACAACGAAAATCTCAGCATCTTTAACTCAGACACCTCCAGCTCCGCCTCCAGTCTTTTTTTCAGCACCACCGTCTCCAACCCGTACAACATAGCTGGTCTCACTACTGTCCTGTAAACCTTCCCTTTTACTCTCGCTGTTACCCGTCTGTCACAAAACACTCCAGCTACTCTTCTCCACCCTTCCAACCTGCCTGCACTAGGCCACCGCTGCCTAAAAAAAATCATAAATTGTTGCTGGCAAAATATGGTACTATAAATGAGTGATCTTTTTGAAACCAGTATAAGGGCTTTTACATGTTTAGTGTTTGCTGATTGCTCAGTTTAAAATAAAACTGTCAGGTATCTCTTGACATTTTGACATATATTGATATTTTATGCCTATGTCTAAGCATCTAATAGAACCCTTCTTGATATGGGAGTTTATAGAGGTGGAAAAGACATCTATTCTCAGGTTAAAAATTCTCTGTTCTAATATTGTGAGAACTTGAAAATGCATCCAAAGCTCTGAGGGTCCTAGAAAAATAATCTGCTTGGGTAAATGGCCTCTTTGCGATTGTGGTCCCACTTCATTTCATTAGAAGTGATGAACTAATGATGCAATCTGGTTGTAGTGGAAGGTGCACAATGGCTTTTTATAAATGGGGATCTTCAACACATACCTGATAAATTGATGTTTTCTGTTTTTCCAGGAAACTCACGAGCTGGCTGGTCTTGTTAAAATGGCTTTAAGTGGCTCATTCAAAAGGTCACAAGGGTGTCGTCCTCTGCTGTATTGTTCCCTTTTACATTGAAAAGGATAAGCTTTAAAGTTCCTATGGCACTTGTAATCAAGTTTCCCTGCCTGCCTTTAGACTTTGGAAGATTATCAAAAGAAAGTCTCATGTTGATGCTCACATTAGTAAGATTTTCACTCTTTTTGATTAAACTTTAGATATGATGCCTTGTGGCCATCCTTAAGAGTGACACACAGGAAAGTAAAATGCCACTGATGTATGAATGCACTGAATTCACTCATATTTAGGATGGTGGTGTTACATTCTCAGTTCAGGTGGAGGTCATGGAGTGGAACTGATGAGGTGTTTTGATCTGGGAACACACTCAGAAAAGCTTACTTACCTCTTCATGCCTCTGAAATCTTTACTGGATTGAAGTGGATCGATGGTTGGAAAACATCTGAGAATTTGGATTGACCTTTGACCATTTCAGGAGCATTCAGTAGAAGCTGAAGTTCCAAATTATATCCCAGCTACACTGGGAGTGAGTCTGATACACTTGTTCTGGTACTGCACTCTCACTACCATGCGTTTATCATTAGCGGCAACAAGCAGCCTGTCAACCAATCAATACCAGGCGATCATTAACGAAAGCAGTGGTGTACAGGGGGTCAGTGAAGGTTAGACGAGCTATCCAACTTGCTTGCAGACATGCCAAGCCAAGCATAAATGTTAAAACTTGAGTTCTCCAAATTTCTGGTTAAACCACACAACCCTTTCTGTCTAGTGGGTTTTAGCAGACCAAGTCTTATGCAAAATCACCTCTAGCAGTAATAAACTTTTGCCCTTTGTGATCAGTCAGGCTGTATCAGAATATTAAATGAAAAGTGAAAGTGACTATTTTTTGTCATTGAGAAACACGGCACAGCACACAGTGAGACGCAAGAATATTCAACCTCTGCTTTCCACCCATACAGAAGGGGGCATCTATTTAAAGAACCCAGGTAGCAGTGATGCGGACAGTACCTTGCTCAAGGGTACCTCAGGGTAACCTAATGCTGTGGGATTTGAACGCATGACTTTCTGATCTTGGAACCCACTCCCTGACCTCTAGGCTACCACTGCCCTGAAAGTTCTTCTATATAAGCCCTATTTAAGATGTATATATTATTTTTAGCCCTGACCTAAAAAAAGAACTGCACCCATTTTAGTGGCCTTTGCATAGCAGCACACTTACACATGTCAGCCACCATCTTGGTATTTTCCCATCAGGCATCAGTCATTAAATTACTTTAAAGGGAGATCCGGGCCATTAATGAATCCATAGATATCATTTGTTATATTTGATATTGGATGGTAAATCCTGGCATATTAGGAAATAAAGAAGACCTATTTGAGTTTCTTCGGATCCTGTGGGGAAGATCACTGCCTGTGGTCTAAAGAGTTACACAGACCACTGATAATAAACGGAGGGCTGAACTTAACCACAAGAGTGCAGTATTGAACTAACAGAGTAGGAGTGTAAGGAGAGTGTGTGTGTGTTAGTGTGTGTGTAGGTGTGTGTGTGTGTGCGAGACACACAGACACATTTGTGAGCCTTATGAAGAAACCCTAATAATCAAACAGACCTGCATAAAATGTAAATGTTGACTGTAAGTGTGTAATATGGATGAAAAATGCCCAAAAGTGCTCATTCGAGCCTCCAAATGAACACACACGCCTGCACACACACATCCACAGCCCTGTGCATGCACAATAAAAATATCGTCTCTCATGTGAATAGCAGTAAATGACAGTTTCGGGCTTATTAAAGTTATTTTCAATAATGAATGGTTCCCTGGGACACAATTATTGATCTCTCTGCACACCACTAATGATAACAAATGAAGATGCAAGTCAAGAAGAGCTGAGTCCTCCACTACGCAAATATAAAGCATTTAATTAACAAACAGACACGTTCGTCCAAACTACCTTGAAAACCCTACTTTACATATTGCTTTTTCAGACAATTTAGCCAAGGGAAGAATCCTCCTCTAATGATACAACCACCCTGAGTGGAGAAAACAAGACAGAGCAGCTTCACTTCATTTACCTTGTCTTATTAAAACGCTGTCAAGCTGCATCACTGCAACGGACACATCTGTGTTAGTGGAATATTTAAAATAACCTCCATAATCTGAGCCAGTGCTGCTCTAAGACAACTTCATTCTGGGTTTTTTTTTCATGCTAAGATCAAACACCAGCATACAACAGCTTTCAAATGGGGGGCCTAACTCAACACCAACTGAACAAACACACGAGGGTGTGTGAGGCCTTTGAAAAGCACTGCAGGCAGGCTGTCTGCATATACACTAAAGCCTCAGTTTGTGTGTGTGTGTGTGTGTGTGTGTGTGAAAGAGAAGAAAATGTATGTGGTTTGTTGGTGTGAGAAAGTATGTTGGTGAAAGGACCTAAAATATGAGTAAAGTCTGAGACAGTAAAAACTAGATCTTAATGCAACTTTAAGACACCGATCTCAAGACTTATTTAAAGCTAGGTTCTTCTAGAGAACAGTGTTAAAATAACTGAAATTAGTTTTTTTGTTGTTGTTTGTTTTCAGTTTGACTGGGAAATAATGTATCATTCATTTATAGGTCTTTCCTTGGTGTCCCACAAGGTTACGTTCTAGGTCCTTCTGCCTTTTTCTAAAACATGAGGTCAATTTCCATTGCTATCCTAATGATCCTCAAATATAGACTTCCAAACCTTCTGAAAGTCTGCGTTCTGTGGAGAGTCTAGCTCTGTACTGATTTTTCAGTGGGTGTATCATATTTTTTCCAATTAAAATAAAAAAAATGCTGATGCTTTTAGAGAATTTAGAGAAATCTGCGTTTTCTGCATTTTAATAGCCAATAACCAGCCATTAATAGCCAATAACCAGCCAGCCAGCCAGCCAACCAACCAGCCAGCCACCCAGTCCAACCAGCCAGCCAGCCAACCAGTCAACCAACCAACCAGCAGCCAGCCAACCAGCCAGCCCAACCAGCTAGCCAGCCAGTAATAACTAACCAGCCCAAACAGCCAGCCAGCCAACCCAGCAGCAACCAGCCAACCAACCAACCAGCCAACCAACAGCCCAGCCCAACCAACCCAACCAGCAAGCCAAACAGCCCAGCCAACCAACCCAACCAGCCAAACAGCCCAGCCAGCCAACCAGCAACCAACAGCCAGCCAACCAACCAACCAACCAGCCCGGCAACCAACCAGCAGCAACCAGCAACCAACCAGCCAACCCGACCAGCAACCAGCCAACGACCAACCAGCCCAGCCCGACCAGCCGATAGCCGACCAGCCAACCGACCAGCCAACCAGCCATCCAACCAGTCAGCCGACCAGCCGACCAGCCGACCGACCAGCCGACCAGCAAGCGACCTTAATCAACCAACCAACCAGCCAACCAGCCAGCAACAGCAGCCAACCAGCCAACCAGCCAACAGCCAACCAATAACCAGCGACCAGCCATCAAACCAGCGACCAACCAAGCGACCAATAAGCCAACCAACCAACCAACCAACCAACCAACTATAACTCCATATTTACTAAACTGTGGATCAGATTTCATTGCTTTCCCATAGAATGCATCCAGCACCACACCTTTTAATGTTCAGCTCTCTCTTTTTAAACATATTTACTTAGTCTTTCCTTCTAAACAACATCCTGATAGTTTTTATTTCACTAAAGAGCTCACTGCAGTTGCAAATGGAATCTCCCCTCATCTTTACTGTTGCAGAGACAAAATAAAATCACTGGACGCCAGGATCAATGGTCAGCGAAGATTCATTTTAAAGTGTACTGTTAGAAAACAACTGGTGCATTACTTATTGATTTGGCTGTACACCTGTGTGTAGACTTAGCAAATATTCACATTTTTACATCACTGTTATTAATGTTTCTAATTTATTTTAGATTTGTTAAAAGTTTGGAGAAATTCTGTGCAAAAAGCTAGAGTATTACTGATTGCCTTTCTGTAATCGTGTATTCTATATTATTTTATAATGACATTCTGGCCATTTTGCTAGTTTTTTAGCTTTTCGTGCTCTGAGGTTCTTGAAACAACTGCTTTTTGATGTTCTTTCAATATTTAACTGGTCGCACACAGTGTTACATGCACAACATGCAGTGAATTATAACTCTGAATCACTTCTGAGACTTAAAATTGCGATTCCAGGAATAAAACAGAGGGAAAAGAGCTAATATTTAATGTATAAAGCAAAATGAACAATGTGTACAGACTATAATCTATTCATCCATCCAATATTGGAGCTGGATATCATGGTGGTGCAGGTACTGGAGCTTATCCTGCACTCAGAGAGCCCATCGCTCTCGGCTTTACAGACTGTAACGTATCTGAAAATGATGTTCCTTGGTTTCGATTTGTCCGTGATCAGACGTCTGATCACTGGGTTTTCTGGTAGGAAGAGTTGATTCTGGAATGTATTTGAGTTGTTGCTACATTTCAGAGGTGAGAAAGTGCTGAGTTGGTTAGCGAGAAGTGTGTGAAGAGTTTTGAACTCTAATGCATTAAGTCAGTTGCTTTAACAAATGACCTGTTATTTGTATTACTTTAAAGTACTCTTTGAAGTTATTGCTGTTGATTTAGTTCTTTTTTTTAATGATCACTATTACATAAAGTGTGTAAGGGTGTGTATATGCATTATATGGAAAAAAGCAAGGTGTGTATGAATGCATGCTCTTTTATTCTCTTGGCTAATCTGGATTCCTCTTCTAACGAGGCTGTCACACTCGCTCGTAATGAGCAACAGAAAGATGAATGTAAAAGTGCATCCATTACTGTGCCTTCATCTTCCTGTTCATTAGCTTAGTATAAGGTTACAATACATTACTCCCGCTTCTCTCAGCAGCACCTCTGCCAGTCCTAGAGAGTGTGCTTCCCCTCCACTCTGTCAGCTCAGAACATGAGAAAACACACACAAACACACACACACACACACACACACTGCCACCCTGCACACAGCACAAAAGCATATTCACAAAATAATTGCCACAGCCGTACACAGATGCGCTGTCATTTTATTCTTGAAGCTCGCATTGTATCACTTTTTTGTGCCTCTTTCTTTCTCTCGCCCCCCTTCTTCTTTTGTCCTTGTGTCTTCTTCCTCTCTGCACAGACAGTGTGGTTCATTTTGGCAGGAGGCCTCAGTTTCCACGGCAACTTTATAATTGTTTTGGAAGCGATCCAGACGCTACTGGATACCGAGGAATTATTGATGTCGAAAAGAAACATGTATGAAATGAGAAAATAAGTACACGGCCATATGGTCCCTTACACGTCTGCCTACAGTGGAATTATAGCTCCGGCTTTGTGGTATTTGTTAACGGATTTATCTTTAGACTGACGTTGTTTGTAATGAGATTACACCGAAATGCACAAAGGACAATTAAATTGCGACGGCAAAACACATCGATATCTTGTTCTGCTCTTTTGATACAGTAACCCAGTCACAAGAAGGGCCCCAGACGGCAAGAGCCACGTAGAAACATCCCAGATCTGCAAAAACTAATAGGAACCGTAATAGTAGCAGTAAGAGCCTCTTATATCTGTCTGTCGGCATGTCTGTCTGTCTGTCTGCCTGTCTTTATCCAGGGTGTTATCTGATGGTGTATTGAAGACACAATATGTTGCCCTGAAGTTACAATATGTATGTCCTACCCAGAATGCCATTGCCTAATCACAGACTAAACAGACCTTTCTGACTGCTGGAGTCAGAGCTAACTCCTTTGGGGGTATAATATCTTATTAATCTTTTTAATTATTACAAATCATTTTTCAAATATTGCAGTATTAATGGTAAAAACAGACTGTAATGGTACCTTTCCCCTAATATATTTTAGTCTACACTTTTAAGCTCCTTATATAATCAAGAAAGGTTCTTTGCCTGTTGTGGAACCTTTTTTAAAAAGGCTTATTAATCTAAGCATTTGAGTGAATCTGTATGTGAGCCTTGCCTTAATTGAGGGACATATAAATCCCCCTTTTTTAAGGTCTAACTTCTATCCCTCCATTAATCTATCTAGTAACAGTAATGCAGTCACTGCTAGAGTAGCATGGTGACAGAAAAAGGCCTTATGATGGCAAAAACCTGGAGAAATTGTAGACGCAGGAAGCTCATTTATTTCTCTGCATTTCTATGATGGGAACGGCCCCAGTTTTGATCATTTATTTATTTCTTTATGCGTTCGGCTTATTTGTTTATTTATTTATTTCCTTACGAGTAATGTCTCCGGGAATTAGGCCAGTCTGCGGCTTTGACGAAGCATCTCGTGGCTTTCGTCAGCGCCTCGGCGTAGCCCTAATGTAGCCCTGCCTAAGCGCTCCGGAGCCGTGGAGACATTAAGCAGTGCTCCGGTGACGCTCATTAAAATAACATATCGCAGCCCCAGTGAATTAGCAGCCAAATGCTTTATTGCTGCACCCAGTCATGGAGCTATCTTTGTGCTGGGCACGGTCCCTTCTCCTCCACCCCCTCCCCGACCACTTTCTGTGGTGGATTCGGTCTTCTCCTTGTGCTATGATCGAATGTGTGTTAACAGAAGATGAAAATGGAAGATAGAAATGAGTCGCTGGCTGGTCTTTTTTCCCACTCTCTTCTCTCTATTGCTTTAATTTATGGCCTGTGTGGTGGGGTCTCTCCTGGGTGAGAAGTGGATGGGAGTGGTGTGAAGTTCCTTGAACGGAGCAGGGCCAACTGGCTGACCAAACACAAACACTGGCACAAAGAAAGCACACACGGCTGCATGCTGCTTAGGCAAACTTGGATCCAGAGAAACTCAAGCAGGGTAAATGTACTATGATTTAGGCTCCGCTATACTGTGCTTTTTGTTGCTATAAATGAAGATGAACATATTGTCCTGCAGTGTATAGTTTGTTTAACATGAACCCGCTCACACACAGCTTGCAGATTCCACCGACACCGACGTTTGGAAGGAAAGATGACTGGATCGGTTGCAAGCAGCCATTACCAATTGCATGGATGTTCATCTAAATCGCTTCAGTTTTCTACTTACAGCGCTGGCTTTTCAGAAAGTCTAGCTCAGGGAAAAATCTTCCACTAATGATACAAAAACCTTGAGTGGAAAAACAGGGCTAAGCGCTCGCTTCGTTTACTTTGTCGTATTAAAACACTGCCATAATGCATCATTTGACATGGGACGCCTCTGGTATAGGAATATTTAAAGACATAGTTTGGCCTAAACTCAAGCTGACACAATTATTCCAGATGTAGTGGGTCAGCCATTTTTAGTGCTATGATGTAAAAATAAAAAAGAATAGCCTTCGTTCTTGGGCGCTTAATACTGACTGAATCTACCCTGCCCTGATGGGAGCCTTGCTGTTTTACAGTACTGATTTAATGTACAATTATGCCATCGTTCTTGTGAGAAAAACATCTTTAAGGTACTAAACTGGACCTCTAGGACCATGTTGTGAGGGTGCATTTATACTGTGTGTAACTTAAAGATCCAAAATCCTCGCTTTACTGGTGAAGAAGTCAATAGTAACCCAAATAACGTCAATCATTTCTGTAAAAATCACTAAATTACAATGCTGTATCGGTACAATACAGTACAATAAAAAATACAAACTCAAACCACGTCCAGATCTTTATTACCGTCCCTCAGACTGGTGAATGTGCTCTAGGCCCCAGGTCTCTAATTCACTGCATTGTAAATCCCAGCTCACAGCCAGTCAGATCCACATCTATGAAGATTTGGATATGATTTGAATCAACTGAGTGATTCTGGGATAAAAGTTGGGTGACTGTTGGCGTCAAGTATTTATTTGCAACATGAGTCTCACATCTGCACAAAATAAGTAAATAAATAAATAAATAAGTAATGTCCAGACACTAATAATGGCATATAAGTAGAATATTTAGATACTAATGAGATTTTCAACGGATCTATTCCTTTAGTGCCCGTAGACCACCTCCATGATCCAAGGGAGGTTCATGACAAAAATATGGTGTTTCTGAGGTGCTTGACATGTTTCTACAGCTTGCATGCAGGGGGAAAATTTGCAAATAGCCGATCGCTGTAATGTGATAGAAATGGAGATACAGTAGTGGGGGGTAAAAGCTGTTCAAGGGGACAAATACAAATGAAGGGGGGAGAGTATCAAAATACACACACTTCTCCGTGCTGGGCAGAGGGAGCGGAAAGAAAAACAAGTCAACAGCAGATCACCTTTGCAGAGAGCTGGACGGCACGCTGAGCCTCAGGCCATTCAGGAGCACGCTGTCAAGCGGCAGTTACCCGGCGTTAGCTGCAGGAAAAAAATGATTTCAGCACCCTGGGGTTACAAGTTCAGCACCGTGTCCCCCTTCTACACACACACACACACACACACACACACACACACACACACACACAGGGTAGGGTACCCTGTCACCATGCCCAGCCCTGTAGTGATTTATCCCTCATGCTAAGTGTACAGCATTGAGTGATGTTTATTCTGATTCAGTCCTGTGTTGGAAGCGTGCATGCCTCAGGGTCTGAGGATGTTTTGTGATGAGTGATGGCATACGCATACTCTAGCAACGCAAAGACCTGATTCTAAAATTAAAAATAGCCAATCAGACACCTCATCACTGTTCCCTATGTTCCCTGAGTTATATTCAGACTATTTTCCTGCGTCTGAGCTTAGGCCCTGTGTTCTTATACACTGAACTATAAATACCACAATGACCAGTGCCTGGATTTTAAATTAAACCCCGAACATGACAAATTGCTTTACAGTTCTTACTCGGCTAGCTTATGATAGCGAGCTGTAGCTAGAACCGTAACAGAACATGCGTTTATAAATGAGATGTTTATTGAGTAAGTCACGCTGTGTCCTAAGCCACATCCACACGTCTTCAGCACCTTCATCCAGGGGTTGATGGTATTTCAATCTGGGAAACCGCTGAGTTTAGTCACACTTTTTAAGTGTAAAGAACCTTTACATTAGATATAATATCATCACTGTATTTCAAACCTGATTCTGGGAGAAAGTGGTTCTTCGATGGCATCAGTTCATTAACCTTTGGTGGCAACTTCTTTTAAACTATAGGGCTTTTTTTTTTGACATTTTAAGGTAAAATTTGATGCATCATATCTAAGTATTGGCATCAAACTGTGGATTTTAAAAACATTAAAACCATGAGCATGGCGTTATTGAATCATTACTTTGATCAGACGTTTTCAGCCTGTAAGCTGCTGCGTAGTCTTTGTTGATCTTCAAAGGCCGATCTTTCAGTTTAATTACCAGTGGAGGTGGCAAAAATTCACTCCATATTCCCGACTTGTGCAGATAACTGCATCCAAAGAGAAAAAAGTGGAAAAACTACAATAAAAACAATCAGCTGAACATAATGAACATTAACTTCACTGCTTCACTTTCACCCACAGAATGCACGCCTCTTCTTCACAATTGCTTTTTTTCCCTCCAGTTTCTTCTGTTTCGGTCTGAAACGTCACTTTCATCTTGCATCTTGCCTTATTGCACCTCTGTGTGTGTGTGTGTGTGTGCGTGCGTGCGTGCGTGCGTGCGTGCGTGTGTGTGTGTGTGTGTGTGTGTGTGTGTGTGTGTGAAATCCCTCTGAAACAGAATAAACTCTTGTGAGTGAGTGAGTGAGTGAGTGAGTGAGGGAGGGAGGGATTGAGTGAGTGAGTGAGTGAGTGAGTGAGTGAGGGAGGGAGGGATTGAGTGAGTGAGTGAGTGAGTGAGTGAGTGAGGGAGGGAGGGATTGAGTGAGTGAGTGAGTGAGTGAGTGAGTGAGTGAGGGAGGGAGTGAGGGAGGGAGTGAGGGAGTGAAGAATGAGTGAGGGAGGGATTGAGTGAGGGAGTGTCTGAGTGAGTGAGTGAGTGCATTAAAACTGAAGTATGAAGTGTGTTCTCAAAATGTAAGGAGTAGAAAAGAATTTACATTGACGGAAAAAAGTGTCATAATAAGTGTTCAGGTAAAGTACATACTACATTTTTTTCTTTTTTAGTGTTTTTAATTTGTTACTTCCCATCTCTGGTCAGCAATGAAACAAATGATCCAAAACCGCTTTTTGTATCTGATCTATCAATATCATTAAATTCTGAAAGTTTTAAATTAGTATTATTTTTAGTTTTTTTTTGGTGACTTGGTGATCTCGGACTGTCCTTTCCGCTCACTGCAGCATAGTGCTTTCTTGTAAAAAAAAAAAAAAGAAAGCACCAAATATTGCACAAAATGAGAAGTGTGTTTGCAGGGTGAACACATTATTTGCACTAAATCTGTCTGGACGAAGCAGGATTCACAATCAGATATTCCATTAAGTGAAGTGAAAGTGACTACATGTTATTGTGAAACACAGCACACAGTGAATCACAAAAAAAAATTCATCCCCTGTATTTAACCCAAACACGTCGTGCAGCAGGGGGCAGCCATATTCAGTGCCCAGGAACAGTGCTGGGGACGATACCTTGCTCCAGGGTACCTCAGTGCACCCTACTGGTCCGGGACTGGTCCCACCACTTTCTGATGATGGGATTACATCCCTGAACACTAGACCAACACTGTGGCCCATTAGGGCTCATCTACTGTGGGAATGTGGGAATGTGGGAATATTTTCACTGGATATTTTAAGGTTGTTCTCCATTCTGTATTAAGACTCGACTAAAACACGGCAGTGTCCCAGGATACCACTCTCTAGTGTAAAATGAATAGGGGCAGCTTTGGACTTAGCCTTTTAGCCACCATCCCTCTGCTTCTCTGCCTCCCTTTAGGTCAGTCTTGCCCAGTGCATTGGACTTTCAGGTGGCTGTGGATCTTTCTGTACTGGTCTTAACCTGTGTGTGATTCTTTGTACAGCAGGGGAAAAAGCTCCAACGTGTGCTGGAGAGTAACATTAGCTCCCTCATTAGATTTTTCTGGAATGTGCAAGTAAAAGCATAGACTTAATGGTTTGTTGAAGAATACTTCCAAATACTTTATGATACATTTTCCAAAAGCCAGAAGTTAAACTGATCTACTCCTGCTGCTGAATTATATCCCATCCTTTGACAGATAAATGTGATTTCTTCTGTTTTCACATTTTCATATACCCTGAGTTGCCCAGTCTTAAGGTGAACGTTTGCAGATGGCGTCTGCAGCTTCAGTATCAAGCATGACATTGTGTGGCACATGCTGCAAAGCGAGCCTCTGTGTGTTGTGTCGTGGCTGCTTTTGTGAGCAGAGTCGGCTCTAACAACAGGCATTATAAGTCTAAGCTGTCGTCACCATCCCGTAAAATGGCAGGAGGTACGCAGCCCTGAGAAGAGCATGTGTCTCTGACAGTCAGAGAGTGATCACTGGCATCATTTCAAAGGCCTTTCTCTCTGCCTGTCTGCCTGTCAGAATCAGAACGGGGATTGCTTTATTCTCCGAATACACGTGCGTGTACATGATGTTTTTGCAAGAACCAGTAAGAATGCAAATAGTTATTAAACAGGAGTAAAGACACAGTGAGGAGATGCAAGTCCTCTTTTTGTGTTTCAAATATTTTCTGCATTAAACCACCGATTAACACTCAAGGTCTTCTGTATGTATACAAAAGCACAAAGACTTGCTTAAAAGAGAACCCTAGTATTGGAGAACAATATTCTCCTTCTGAGAAACTTAAATGGTGTTTCAAAAAATTCCCCCTCTACTGCAGACAAGCAGCCCCATACTATGATCCTCCCACCTCCATGCTGTCCTGCTCTTATGCGCCCTCATTTCTCCAGTTATGTGCTGAATTACTGCCGGAGTATCATTTTTTTAATGTCACAAGAAAGTATTTGTTCCAAAAGGGTCCGGATGTGTCTGTGCAGAGTGGACTGAATCAGAGCTGAACCGGAGATGACCGAGGTAGTTTGCTTTGCTGCTTTTGAGCGACCACAGATTTCACACATCTCACCAGCGTTTAAAAAAATAATGAAAACATTGTTCTATAATATTGTTGGCTTTTCAACTAAACCGGTTGTCTGGGATGTCTCAGGTTTTTGATAGGACAGCGGTGGCCTAGTGTTTAGGGATTTGAGTTGGCCCCAGGTTCAGAAGGTCATGGGTTCGGTAGGTTGCAAGGTACTGTCCCCATCACCGCTCCCCGGGCACTTTCAATAGCTGCACCCTGCTGCACATTTATATTTATGGCATTTAGCAGTCGCTCTTATCCAGAACGACTTTCAATTCCTGATTACAGGGACAGTCCCTGGAGCAACTCAGGGATAAGGGTCTTGCTCAGGAACCTAATGGTGGTAGTGCTGGAGGTGGGATTCCAATCTGCAACCTCTTGGTCCATAGGCGAGTGTCCTACCACCAGACCACCAGCACCCTGCTGCACGGTGTGTATGGGTGAAAAGCAGAGGTTGAATTTCAGTGTGGTTCATTGTGTGCTGTGCTGCCCGACCTAGTCACTTTCACTTTCACTTGCACATTACCAACCAGTATCAATATCTTGTATACTGGCACCAGATTTGCTTGAAAATGTTTTTATTTTCGCAGCATGAAAAAGTATTTCATACGTTTACATATGTTCATATTTTACGTGTGTGCGTGAATGTGTGTGTGTGTGTGTGTGTGTGTGTGTGTGTGTGTGTGTGTGTGTGTGGGTGTGTGTATAGATTATTTGCCACAGAATGAACAACCTGTAGATTGCATTATAAGAACGTGTTTTATTATTATTTATCACACATTGCATGTTTTTCAGTTCCATTTCTCTCCCCATATCCTCATCTTAGAGGAACAGAAAATAGAGAACACAAAAAAAAACACTCCACTGTTTCAACTACAAATGGAAGTACACCTTCTTTACAGCACAACAATGTGTAAACATCTCATTTTGCCAAAATAGCAGCCGGCCTTTGCGTTGCGTGAATATTCCACGACAAACAGAGCGGAAATTGCTCCAAATTACCTGGTGATCTCATATCGGTGGATGTTGAATGTCTTATTTTTGCTTCTTCTCTTTAAACTGACTGTTTCAGAGGTACGAGGATTTGTCGCTACAGTGATAGAAACTGCGCATTCATTTAAGCTTAGTCTAAATCATTTCTTATTATTGTTATTTATCACAAAAATGTATCTCTTGTATCTTGTATATGTATCTGTATCTCTTCCTCTCTCCATATCACTGATTTCAGGGAGGGGTGCTTCTTTCTGTACCATCTGTAGACCATGCAACATCATCGAACTCAGGGGGGACTGCAAAGGTGTTATTTTTCAAAGCAGGCCGCTGTCCGCCTCCTGCCGTGCAGGCCCAGCCGGGCTTCAGGGGGAAGGTGGCGAACTTCTGAGGGCGTGTGGCTCGCCTCCTCTAGGCAGCCTTTTGAGGGGGTCATAACTGTGGCCTGTATAACATGGGTTACTGCTGAAGCTGCTTGGTCACACTTGATGGATCCTTTCAAGACGACTGCCTTTCATGCTTGGTTTCTATTAAAATTCTGCATAGGCAGGTCAAGGCCTGGTGCCCAGACGATCTCAAGGCGCCGGAGCTTCTCTGCACTTTCAGCCGTCGCAGCTAGAGAGCACTGTCTGCCTGTGTTTTCGGGGCCTTAGGGGGCTATGCCAGCCCTCTTGAAGAACAGAATAGCCCCTCTCCATTTTAGCTAGTGCCTCAGAAGAAGGGAGCTGGGCCTTTTTCCGTGCTTCACAAAATGAGGGCCTCTGCAGCGAGACTGAGCACCGAGCTGGCTTCGCGAAACGTGTTGGGCTCGGACATGAGGTCTGAAATGAATGTCCAACAGTGACCCCCAACTCATCAGAAAAGCCACTGGTGAGTTCTAGACCTCGCCTATGGTCTGCTCAGTTCAGACGTCCATGTCCAGTTGTAGGCCATCGGTGTTATAATAACTTTATTATGAGCATCTATTCCTCAAGGTCAGGCTTATATGGATATTGTTGAGGAGGAATCATTTTTTTCTTCATTTTCTTCATTTTTTTTTTCATTTCCTTGGTCAAATTATAACGAAAAAGGAAAAAAATAAAGATGAAATGTTCCATAACCTGTGTAATGTTTTTCTTAATTGGATTCATTCAGCAAACAAGCCGTATTCATGCAATATACAGATATCTCTACTCGTTTTCAAAAATGGATAAATGTGTTATTTCACTTGATTTGATATCTTCATATTGGTGATATATACCTTTTACAGTGCTGGTATTAGAGTGGTTCAGATACTAACATGCAGTATCACGCATGCTTATCTCATTTTCCTGTTTAACAACCAGGCACTCAGCTTCCCAAGTGCACTGAGTGTTAAAATCAGTGTTCAAAGCCACGCAATGCTTTACACTCTTCCCAAGATCTTTGTGCTACAAGGCTTTTAGGAACTGAGACCCGGTCTGACTCTGGATCCTGTGGACAAACCATAAAAATAGATTGTGGAAAACGGGACCATGCTGAGTTTAATAATAGAACGGAAAAAGAAACAAAATGTTATCTTTCGCTGTGTGACTCAACGTAGTAAATATTTATAGGCAGTTCTAAAGTGGAAAAAAGTTAGTTCTAGGTGGGTTGTTTTACTTTTACCTGATAAAAAAAAGAGAAAACGCTTTGTTACAATTTAGTTGATAGTAAATGCAAGCCAGCAATTTTTATCTAGATGCAGAAATCTGCACTTTTCCAAAAATTAAGCTGCAATCACTGAATTTCATTTTGGTTTATTCACTAAGGTCACTGTGACTGTTTTTCTTGAGAGTTTACATTTATATTTTATTTATCCGATATAGAAGGGTTAGAAGGGAATATGTTCCATTTACTTTTCTGATTTATTATTATTATTATTATTATTATTATAAATGTTGGTTCTAAATATATTCTGCATATTATTAAAATATAATATATAGCTTGTTACTTTTCAGCACAAAGAATACACTAGAAATTAACTCAAAATCCATTGTTTTTCACAAATTTCCATTGCATTAATGTGGTCTTTTTATTGTGAAATTTTCCTACAGCATTTATGAATATAAAAAGACTTCAAGGTTATGTTGCAGAATATTTAGTTTATGCAATTTATATATATATGAGCACCCTCAGTGAACATTTCCATAAAATATGGCTGGATAAATGTTCAATATGTGTTAAGTACAGAACCAGAGATACAATGAATATGAATAATAAAGTCAGAAGTTCTGACAGAGGTTCGGATGTGCTTAACATGAAGCAGAGAGAGAGAGAGAGAAAGAGAGAGAGAGAGAGGGAGGGAGAGAGAGAGAGGGAGAGGGAGGGAGGGAGGGAGGGAGGAATAAGGAATAGAGATTAATATGAAACAACTAAACTTTCATAAGCATTTTCACTTGGACAGTATCACAACTAATAACTTTAGAGATGTAGAGAAGGTAAAGTCAAGAGGCCCTCTGAGATCTCTCTCCCTCTCCTTCACACACACACACACACACACACACACACACACACACACACACACACACACACACACCGTTGTGGAGGAATTGAACAGCACCATCTACTGTTCAGAATCAGCCATTAAAAAAACTAAAACAAAAAAAATTCACCTAAAATCCTGAAGCATGACTCAAATATGATCCTTTTTACTTACTGATAATATCATCACAGACTCCAACTCACCTTCAGCATATTCCTGGTAAGCTTCAAAGATAGCCTCAATGCCCTTCCATCTGGGTCCTGGAGCTTCTTCCTCATCATCCTCTTCCTCATCTCCATCCTCTGAGTCTTCCTCAGCAGAGAGCTCCCGTACCATTTAAACAGAAAAAAAATTAAATGGCAGTTCAGACTTCCTTGAGTTTTTCAGTGTTTATTGAAAGCACTGTTCACCACAAAGAAGAAAAATGAAAAGGTTCTCCACCAATCAGAAAGGCATCAAGTTGCCAAATTTGCATTGTGATTCTCAATATGCAAAAATAGGCTTTAAATCACTTATTTTACGTCTTTCAGAATGAATAATGTCAAAGTTTGGTAATAAATGGTAATTATTAACATCATCTCATTTTGTTAAATACAGTGTTTAGCCAATTTAAAGCATTCAAGGAACGTCCAGGATGATGACTGATGAAATTAACAGACTAACTGAATGTTTACTTGAAATTTCTTGTAGTGCTAGATTTTTTTAATTATTATTATTCCGTTCCCAGAGATCAATATTGCGTAATCTTCTGGCATCTGTGAATGCAGACTGAACATCATGACTGCCTGTTAAACTGGAAATATTTCAACTTGCTGTGACTTTATGCAATGTTGTGTTTTCTTTCATTCATTTTAAGATGCTATCAACGGTTTATGAGGTTATTATTGGAATGCTGGCCGAGCTCTTCTACTCCTGGGTCGTATATCATTTCTTTCGGGGACCGCAGCCTCCGAAGGCCTGACTGCAGAAAGAGTTCAGGCTTTATTCGTCCGTCACCAAAAGTCAGGCATAGACTCACTCTTGTTAGTCTTTCATCCCGTTCCGTTTGGCCCCAGTGTGGACTGGCGTTGCCTGTTGGAAGAGTTTCATGTGCATGATGGATGCTATTGTCAGAAATGCCAAGGTCAATATGTGATGCTCATGCAAAAAAAAAAAAAGCTACTTATTTCAAAGCACCTCCCATGCATCTATCCTGCAAATCAGCCCTGCCTCCATGCACCCATATGCTTACCCAGGAGAGGATGGCTGCGAAATCATTCCACACGATCTGTAAAACGGCTCTACGGCCGCCTCAGTCGGCTTGTGCGAGAGAGAGTGTGTGTTCGCCTCCCTTCCCTCTCCCTCTTTCCACACACACGCTAGAATGCAAAGGTTCATCTTCCAGAGATGGGCTAGTTTAGGGTCCAGCTTTGGAATGGTGTTTTAGTTTAGATGAAGTCTTTGAGCTTTCAGTTGATACCACGACAGAACTGAAATACACACTCACGTGCCACACACACATTTTTCCCAGCATGGCTTGTAGAAGCATCATGCATAACAATGGACCTGCTTCTCAATTGTACCGCGTTCTGGCCAAAATCAGTATCAGCGGGTAATGGTATTTCAATTTGACTAGCAGTATCGCTCACGATTTATGGCCTTATTGCTGCTTGTATTCCCTTGCATCTCTGTTAGCTACAATTCCGCCATTCTGGATGATTCATGTGATATTACAGTTCCTACCACAGCTGGGCTTGGCTATAATACCATATAATATAACATTCATACTTGGCCTTTCAGTCTCTCTCCTTTTCTTCTCCTCTCTCTCTCCATCCCCGAGGAGCTCTGTGTACAGTTATTAATAATGAACATTTTCAAAAGTTTTTATATGCCATTGCTGCCTTTTATAGCTCCATGTGTTATATTCTTTAATAATTTAAAGTATTGTGTTTTTATGCATATTGTTAGAAAAAGAGTTTTCAAAGTCCCTACATCTCTCTGGATGATTTTTTTTTCTTTTGAACTCTCTCTTTCTCATTTTCTCTCATCATTTCTTACCTTCTTGCCTTTCTGTCCTTCACGTCTCTTTGCTCCCTTAATCGCCTCCCTTTGCTGTCTTCCTCTCTCTGTCTTTCATCTTATGGCTTCCTTCTCTTCGCCCTTCCTTTGTCTATCATGCACTCCCCCTCTTTCTTCTTTCTCTCCATTGTAAAAGGCTAGTAAGGCTACGGTAACTGAATTAATTTTTGCTTGATTGAGGCGCGCTAAAGGCCCAGGAGTGTCGAAATGGTCATCAAGGGAATCATCATGGTAAATTTAAGTCTTTGTCAGAGGCGGCTGAAGTGGTTTTAAGCTGAGGCTGGCTTTGGGCAGGCGTCCACCCGCTGGGTCACAGTCACTGCTCGAGAAGAAAAAAACAAACGGAAGCCTAACCCCTAAAACCAATAGGAGGAAACACTCCAACAGACAATTAAATGAGGCCTGGGTGTGTGTGTGGACGTGAGGATGACTGGAATCTTCCATTGAAATTCTGCTCAGACCCTTCACAATGTTAAGACTCCCTCCAGGACAAAAAGCGGAGGAGAACTACCCCGAGCCTAAGAAAATGACTTCAATTAGCTGTAATGTTAATCACCATAGCTCAGAACAAAAAAGTCAAGCTGGGAAATCCCTTGATGGAAATTGTTTTAATTGCCCCTAACTACGGGGATGAATATTTCTCGTCTTAGTTACATGTGACTTAATATTTAAATATACCATTTGTCAGGGTTTGAAAGTGTCTTAATCATGCCCATTAATTCTTAATATCTAACATTTGCGGTGGCAGGGAGCACAGATAAACACCTTTTACAGTTTGACTGGTTACAAGAGGCAGGTAACAGTAACAGAATGTCAGCCGTTCATTATTCATGAGCACCGAGTGACGTGCCTGACACTCCAGAAAAGGACAAGGTAATTGTATGCTCTGCCGAGGAAGCAGGGGACGATCAGCGGTGAATAAAAAAACGGAGCGCAGAGGTGAAATCCGTTCGGCCCGGGGCTCCTTGAGCCGACTGCCTGCTGGACCCTCACCTCTTCAACCTCCAGACAAGTGTGGTGAGGCCGTAATGAAGCTTCGGTTATTAGCAGGTTGCAAATTTGGACCACTTTTGACCAGATTTAGATCTTAAAGAGCAGCACGACGAGGCCTTTAATTGGTCCACATAAGAGTGAGGGTCATGTCTGGATTGTGAGTCATGAGTCGGAGTCTCAGTTGGGTTTAGAGTTTTGGGCTGGAGTCTCTGGATTTGCATGTCTCTGTTGAGTCTAGAAGCTCTATAGTGCAAGGCCCACTCGAGGTTTGATTCTCTGTGGAGTGTCAAAGACTGAGTTGAGTCTCAAATAATCTAACTGGGATTTAAGATTCTTGAGTCAAATCTTGAATCTCAGGGTTTAGAGTGAGAGCTGAGACTCGGGTTTCTGGGCTTTGAGCATGAGTTGAGTTCAGAACAATACTACAGGTTTTGAATCTTTGGAGTCTCAAATGACCTCAACCTCTAGTGTGCAAATTTGGAGTCATATCTCAACTCTCTAGTTATAAGTTTGAATCAAAGTCCAAGATATAGGTTTAAGTCAAGTCAGATCTTGCTGCCGTTTCTTGGAAGTTTAGTGGGGGTAAGAGTCCCAGTCAGTCTTGAGGAGTCTAGTTAATCATTTGGTTTTGATCCATTGTGGCTGCAATTCACTGTTCCGACCTCACAGTGGCTTCATATGACGAGGAAGAAAATGCTACAGACTGAAAGACAGGACTGAAGCTCTTCAGTGTAAAAGCAGTCAGGTCCTCCTGCAGCTTGGATCTGCAGCGTCCAGCAGGTAAACTGGTCCACTACTGTAATAACAAACCACTGAGAAATGCTCACTTTTATGACGCTATAAGAAATGTGGTCTGTAACTATAAATCCACAAGATCAGCAAACATCTACTGACACACCTGCAAAAACCCAAGCTACTCGTTTCTGCAGAAGGACTGAATTTAGGAAGAAAGTAATGATCCATCCATCCATTATCTGCCGCTTGTCCCAAACGGGGTCGCGAAGTGCTGGCGTCAACCAGCGCACACAGAGCGAGACGGGGGCGCACCCCAGTTGATCGCCAGCCCGCCGCGGGAGGAGCGGGGCGGGGCGGCACCTTGCTCAAGGGTACCTCAGGGCAACCCATTGGGAAGGGGTTCAAACCCCGATCATGTGGCTGACGCCCTAACCACTAGGCCACCACTGCCTCTGGAAAGTAATGCAAGTCAGAGAGGTAAGTCAAGAGATTATTAAAATTACTCTCGAGTCAAACTGGACCTGCATCTCTGGTCCCATGCTGACAGACTGGGGGCTTTTAGTCTTTGAGGTGTCTCTCACCTCTCTCTCTCTCCTCTCTCTCTCTCTCTCTCTCTCTCTCTCTCCCTCCCTCTCTCTCTCTCCCTCTCTCTCTCTCTCTCTCTCTCTCTCTCTCTCTCTCTATCTATCTTTTTCTCTGATTTCTTCTTTTCTATTTATTACTCACTTTCACCTTATTTCTCTTTCTCTATTTTTCTCTCTTAATATTTCTTTCCTTCTTTCCCTTTCTTTTTCCTATTTCCTTATTATTCTTTCCTATTTTTCTATATTTTTTCTCGCTTTCACCCTGTTTCTCTTTTCTTTCTTTCCTTCCATTTCTTTCTTTCTTTCTTTCTTTCTTTCTTTCTTTCTTTCTTTTAACTGCTTTGCTTTCTTCCCATTTCTCCCTCAATGTCTTTCTTTTGTTTCCTGCTTCTTTTTCTTTCTATTAATCTCAGTCTCTCTCTTACTTTCATATCCTATACTCTTTCTCTTTTTTCTTTCTTTCTTTCTTTGTTTTGTTCTTTCTCTTTCTTTCCTTCTTTCTATTTCTCTTCTTTATTTCCTATTTTTCTATTTTTTTACTCACTTTCACCCCTGTGTTCTTTCTCCCCCCTCCTCCTCCTCTCCCGCTCCCTCCGCTCCCCTCCCTCCTCTCTCTCTCTCTCTCTCCCTCTTTCTCTCCTCTCTCCCTCCTCTCCTCTCTCCCTCTCTCCTCTCTCTCTCAGGGGTGATTAGTGCTCCTGAGGCTGATGGTCATTAGAGAATGTCTCTGCACTTTGAGCTCAGCACTTGGAGCAGAGTTCTAACCCAGTGTCCTAGCCAAAAAGGCCAACAGTGGCCTCTCTCTCTCAATCCCAAGCACATTTAGTGTACCTTGTCTAATTGGCTAGTGTAGTGCCCGCACTAGCTGAGGCAGGGCCCAAGAACCTGCCTACTAATCCAAGTCCACTTAGCACTCAGAACTATTATGACATACTTTACACATAAAGTAAGCTGCCTCTAATTGAAGGTCAGAACACAAATAACATGTTTTTTTTGGAAAACGTTACTGAAAAAAATTGCTACCTTACAAACATATTGAAATATAATAACAAAGGGAAAGATCAAGGTAAGCTTTTGGACTTTTTTTTTCATGACCTGCTATGACGCGCTGTAGCCAAGAGCTTGTGTGGGACAGGAGACAAAAGGTCGGCAGCACTGAGACTGGAGAGGCCAACGCAGGCCGGAGGAAAGCTCAGTTCAGCGTAATGTCACCCTTCCTCTGGAGTCCCAGCAAGAGCCTTCTTCTGTCTCTCTCTCTCTCTCCCTCTCTCTCTCTCTCTCTCTCTCTCTCTCTCTCTCTCTCTCTCTCTCTCTAATGTTGTATACCAGAGCCACCAGCTACGATTAATTGGATCTGTTTACACACCAGTGAGGATGGGTAACCTCTAATTTTGCCACTTTTCTGCTGTTGTCCCTTTACCAAACATTTTATTTTTAGCTCCCCAACAAAACACAAACAGAAGAACCTTTTCTTAACAAAAAAATCTTTTCAGATTTTGATTCAGTGCATTTAACTGGTATCGACATTTTTAAATTACGTGGCAGCACCTTTATTTTTTATTCTATATGTTGACTCCTCTATTTTAAGAAGGCATTGAACCATAAAAAACCTTAATTTAACATGAATTTTTTTGTTTTACTACAAAAATTAAGTTAACTATATGGGCCTTATGTCATCAAAAAAGTACCTTTACAATTTTATTTGAACTAATTTGGAACAATTTTAATTGTTTAATTGTTTAAATGTGATTGTTACTCATGAAGCACTATGAAACTGGGATGGACATTTTGAACTTCCTCCACAAAAGTGACAAAAATGGAGCACAAAAATGTTTAAATGAAAGCTTTTTGAATCCTGTAATACACACAACAAACAAAGGGTCAAAAAAGTCCATTAAATCACATTTGAGCCGGAAATGTTTAGCAGGTCTTATCTCTCTCTTCCAGCCACTCTCTGGTCGGTGGAGAGGAGAACGAGGAAGAAAGAAGGAGGAAACTTCAACACTATGGGCGGTGCAGTGGATTACGCCATTCCGTAATCAAACTCACTTCAGTGCTCCTGTTCAATCAGACACCTGCTATTAAGTTGATAAATACACTTTTCGCAGCGAGGGGCCTCGCTCCCTCCGGACCCTCATAAAACCTCCTTTCCCCCCCACCATTATCTCACATTTCACACAAGGTTCCCAGAACATGCCCAAATGCCTCCCCTGATCTGGGATGCCTTCTGTATGTCCCACTGTATCAGTGACTCCGGCGTGAGGGCCATGCTTCCTTTAGAAACTCCAAAGCACCCATGTACTAAAGATCATTAGTTTGTACGCCGTCTTCTTCTTCCTCTATTAATTCCATTGCACAATGTGGGTTCAGATTCTGGTGGTGCAACTCGCCCTTTTGTGGAGGCCAGAGTGCGACTTTTCACTCCTTAATCTCCCATCTCTCCCGCTTTTGAGATGGCCTGGGACAGACCCCTGGTGGTGCCCCCCTACAGAGAGCCTTACTCAGTGTGCTGCTGCGCCTGCCGCCGCTGCTGCTTAGAAACACTAAATAGGCTGTCTCCCTCTCTCTCCCTCTCTCTCTCCCTCTCTCTCTCTCTCTCTCTCTCTCTCTCTCTCTCTCTCTCCTCTCCTCTCTCTCTCTCTCTCTCTCTCTCTCTCTCTCTCTCTCTCTCTCTCTCTCCTTTCTCTCTCTACCTCTATCGCTCTCTCTGAGGAGATTATTTAACACATCTAAATTCTGAAGATGGAGATATGTTTCAATAGCCATCGTTGGGTAGAGCAATGGTAAAAAGGCATTTGTTCTTATACATGGACTATCCGTCTGTCTGTCTGCCTGTCTATCTATCTATCTATCTATCTATCTATCTATCTATCTATCTATCGATCAATCGATCTATCTGCCTGCCTGTCTCTGTGGTATTCTGACAGTGTCTATCTGTCTGCATCTGTTTATCTGATGTTCTGTCTGTATCCCATGTATCCCTTTCTTTCTTTTTCTAATGCATGTACCATAAGGTCCCAGATGACTTTTACCAACCAATGATGTGAACCCACCACTCATATATAAGATCCCACACCTGGAGTTACTCCTCTTTAAACTGGTATTTTCACTTGATTACTCTGTGCATGTGTTGATCTCTTGTTTCCTCAATGTGGCTGCGAGAGAAGCTGATAGCAAATTAGTTCCTTCAAGATTACAAGCATGTTCAGCATGTTCAGTATGTTCGCTTAAAAAGACAGAACTTTATATATCTCAAGTAAACCTACTTGGAGAAGATCAATGGGCAAGACATCACTCAGCACAGTCTTTTAACATAAAATGGAATTTATTTCAAAGCTTTTCACAGTTTCCTGTTCACAGTTTTCACAGTTTAAATGAGCTTGGATTAGATGGTTGCCAGATTGTTGGATGGAGAGCAGAGGAAGCTGTAGGCTGTATACCAGAGAGCTGTTTAGGTGAGCAATGCTGGCTTCACTGTGCTTCATCTGTTCCGTGCATTTCTCCAGTCGATAATACCAATGTTGTCTTAATTTAGAGATCCGTCAATGCATGGTTGGGTTCACCTTCACTGTCTCTCTTGCCCTTGCATTGTTTGAAATGTTAAATAGCTGATAAGACCTTTGTAATTTGAAGTATTACATTTCTTTTTAAAACTCAAAATTCACAAAAAAGTCTCTGCTGGACTCCAGTGAATGTTCATCTTTCAGAAAAGCTATAACTTGCTACCTGTTCACAGATCTTCAGCAGAGGTGTAAGAACAGAGTTTTCGAACAGTAAATGTTTGGACTTAGTATCAAAATTAGATTAGATCCCCTTAACTAAACACCGCGTACATGTGCTTAAAAAAATGTACACACGATTACAGGCGTTAAAATGATTTTTGGTTGTTATTTTTTGCCCCACGGTTTTGCATTAGTCTGTTTTTTATTTTTTTATTTTTGGACAAAACCAAACTTTGGACCTATTTATCTGAAATAATTTCCTTGATTCTTATTGAAAACATGATTGCTCTGAAAGAGGAATATCATGTGTCTTGTTGGTCCCCCTCACAAGTGATCACATTCCTCCCTCGATTCAAAGCCAACATTCATAACTCTGTGGTCAAAGTTCAAATGTAGGCGGGAAAAAAAAAAGCCTGCCTTGCCTGTCTAGGCTGAAGATGGCGTATGTATGTCACTGATTGAGTTATGAGGCAGCAGAGTTTGGCGTCTTATGACCCTGGAGTTTGCTGACTGGCTATGTTCAGACGGCCCCGGTTCAATCCATCATGTATGAGGAGACCCAGGCTGGCCCGGCCCAGAGCAGCCCCTCCGTGGACGCAGAGCAGCGGCGGCTCTAGGCCACTATATCTCCCTTCTGGACCAGCCTTTGTGGACCAGCTGGAAGTGTTGTGTTCCTGCATCTGCTTGCTGAGCTAGCTGCCTCACGGAGGCTGGGTCTGCCTCCAGCAGGAGCCAGGTGGGAGGAGAGGGGCAGAGAGAGGCCCCTACCACTGACTGGGTGGCCATTAGTGTGTGTGTGTGTATTGTGTGTGTGTGTGTGTGTGCTGTGTGTGTGTGTGTGTGTGTGTGTGCTGTGTATGGGATGTGGTTTGCCAGCCATGTAACTCAATTTCAAGAGCCTCTTACCCACACAGCCCATTAAATCTTATTGATATTTTGCTATTTTGAATTACAGGAAGATGTTGGAAGAGGTTGAATGGAAAACATTAGATTATTTGGAGAAAATGAGAGTATCACTTCATCACTAGCAGATGAGCCCCAAACAAGCACTAGATTTCCTTTTACCCCCCCTCAGGCCCAAATGAATGGATGAAGAAGGAATGGCGGTGGTCAAGTGTTAGGGTACTTGCCTACAGACCTATGGATCAAAAGTCCCAGGTACAAATCCCACCTCTAGCACTACCACCACTGGGTCCCTGAGCAAGACCCTTAACTCTGGGTGTTCTGGGGACTGTCCCTGTAGACCAGGACATAGAAATCGCTCTGGATAAGAGCGATGTAAATAAAAAATTTTTGTAGAAGCTGCAGGTGAGAGGATGCTGAGAGCTATCAGAGCAGAAGGTGTTGTAGGAGTATCAGAGGTAGGTGCGGCGGTGTATGTGGAGGTGGATGGGTGCGGTCAGGGTGGCATCCTGTGATGAAGGGTATTAAATTGTAGCTTTTCGCCCCCTCAATTACTCTTACCTGAATTAATAGAGGCATCAGTTACTGGCCAAACTCAAGAATATGGGCTACTCTGGCCCTCCTGTTTCCACTGTAACAAACATTAAGGTACACACACATGGAATAGGCCATCCAGCCAGGAGCAGTAGTCGGTACAGAGTACCCTTCCCTCCAGAGTACCTCAGAGAACAACCTGAGTGCCGGAGTTTGAACCTTAGTCTTTGATCCTGGGTAACTCCTAACCACTAGGAAATACTCTCCAAGGAGGAGTTTGTACAAGCTTAGCAATAGATCTGACCCATAAAAACCATCTACAGTACTGTGTTTAAGTTTACCGACCAAATGACAGCTTTTAAAATCATTTTCATTTCACACAAGTAACAATCACGGTAAAGGGTTTTTCTATTGCTGTAACTAAAAAGCTATAGAGACCAAACAAAAACCTCAAGCATCCCTGTTTATAAAATCAGTGTTGTCCAAGTTCTTCTATGGAAGTCATGAGTAATCTTCCCCAGACATGTGGCCCATGCACGTTGTCTCTGAAACTAATGATATAGGTAAAACAGAACTCAGAGAACATTTAAGCAACAAACTGCTCACATTTCTGTTCTTCTGCTTAAAAATAAAGTTATGTGGCTAAATGGATTGGTTCAGCTTGTCTCACTGGAGGTCTGTAGATTTGAGTCCAAAGTCATAGTAAAGTTTGGAGGTTGGAGCATCATGCCAAGGATCGCTTGCCTCTTGTACCGTACTGGGTCATTACACATCATTGATTTAAGCCAAGATTCTCTCACTACACTCATAAGAGAAGATCTCAGTCACAAAGATCATGAAACTGAATCTGCAGAGAAGATGAGCGTTTCAGCAAGTCAAAGGTCCTCACATGTACAGTCAAAGGGACTCAGGACGGCTGGTGACAGTGCTTGCAGGTCCAAACCAATCTCGCATCTTGAATTCTGTTGCAAGTCCAAAACCATAAGACCCTCAAATCCTGATTAGTTGAAAATGTTTTGGCTTGAAATCTGGGCCACAATTGGATCACGGTTCTTGAAAATAACAGTAAATTTAAAGCTTTACAAAATGTACATACTATTTAACTGCCAAGACTTTTCTTCTGTCATCTATTTCATCTCTTTATATGAAAAGTTTATTTATGCTGATAAATACAAACGTTCTGTTTAAAGTTAAGCCATTGTGTGCAAGTGGAAAGTGGATTTCATTCAAATAGAAAACCCCTTTCCTGCACTTTATGGACGCATTTATGCCATTACTTTTTATTTGTGCATTTAGCAGACACTCTTATCCAGAGTGACTTCCAGTTCGACTACAGGGACAGTCCCCTTGGAGCAACTTGGGGTTCAGGGTTTTGCTCAGGAACACAATGATGGTAGTGCTGGAGGTGGGAATTAAACCTGCGACCTCTTGGCTCATAGGAGCTTGCATTATAGTTGTGTTTATCAATAGCACACGTAGACACACACTATACACACAATACTCCCCACATACACACTTTCTTTTTTTTTTTTTGAGTTGTGATGCACTTTAATTGGTTACTTAAGAATGGGGTGTAATGATGGGAAAAGTCCATTACAGGAACATTTCAAGGAAACTGCTCTAATTTCTGCTCTTGAAAGCGGTGAGACCCTCTCTGACGCCCTGCGACAGCCACTTACAGGAGAATTGGACTTCCAGTGCTGCGCAATAGCTCGGGGACACAATTACCCAAATCAATTTCAGAAACAATCTCTGCCATCGCAAGACCCATTAAAATTTAATCCTAAATAAACTTAACATTTGTAATTTGATGAGACAATTTCATAGCAGCCATAAAACTATACGATACGTATACCGTAGCCTGCGGCGAATAAATAAACTGGCAATTAAAAGCAGGATTAGAGGGAGGGAAGAGAAAGTTAATAAGCATTTATAAGATGCTAATTATTCAAATGAAGGACCAGAAGTAGACTGTACCTGCCGTTGATGTCATCCGCGGTGATTAATAAAACAATATTACCATGGTAGTCCCGTTGCTGTGGCGAGAACGACATATGAAATTTATTTGTTGCAGGCGTAATTATAAAGCGATTAGGAATGCAAACATAGTTGGATTTTTTTTTCTTTTTTTTTTGAAGACGTGTACATTTGTAATTAGACCAGCAATATGTCTTCCCCTACCCCAGGCTCAGACTGAGCAGGTTGAGGTGGCGAGTTCGCCCCAGTTAGGGGCCAGAGAATCAGAAATTGGCGATTGCTTCCTTGCGGCTAATGAGGCGCGATACTTGTGCTTAATTGATTATAGAGTCATGATAGAGTGTTGGGATCAGTAGAGAGAGAGAGTCAGCATGAAAGTGTGTGTCACTGATGGCTCCAGGGTAATCGCATCCTCCAGAACATGACGCCCTCTCTGCGGTCAGTCATGGCTGGAGTACGGCGTGCCGAACCAGCGCGTCCCCATACCGTTATGTACCCCGATTAGAGAAGACTCCCACTGTCTCCATGTCATTTCAATTACCACTTCAGAAGTGTAGCAGCCTGAGGAGAGCAGCCACAACTGTTTTTCTTTTTTTTTCATTTCTTCATGCTTAATTAAAATACGGTAGACCCAAAATCAAGCACTTTTTGTGTGTTACGTGTAAAATGCAGAGGAAAACACACTGGGTGGTAAATCCCTCTCTGTTTGCATGATTAAAAGAATAGGATGTGGGGAAAAAATCCTTAAAGTGAACTCTAGGTTTATTTAATAATATTTAATGTTGATGTTTATTCATGTAATTGCAACAACTAATCACTAAAGTCATCTGTGAGCTATTCAGTCAAACATGAAGATCTGAAGTGTGATGTAATTTATAAATATATATTCAGGCAGGCTCCAATTGGACTGTTGGACATAGTCAGGATGAGTTTGAGCAGTAGGCCTGCATAGAAGTGGACATGGTGAGGAAAAGCGAGGTCCACAGTGGACTGAGAGTTTGCTTGAGTTTCCGAGGCAGAATAGGAGTGGGCTTCTGGATGGAAAAGTTGGGGAGAGGCCCTGTGGTTGCCAAGCGCCTCCTGAGGTGACTCTATCAGAGCCAGTCAAGCCTGAAATCAATCACTCAAACCCATCAAAGGCTGCCCTGCCCCGCCATTGTGAACCAGCCATCTGGGCCTCTTCATACTTTCTGTGTGTGTGTGCAACTATATGTATGTGTGTGAATAGAACAGTCATGGCAATTTATCAGCATATCAAAAAGCATATTTTGCACTCGATAATTTGCATATAATATAAAGCGTATAAAGACTGTTGCAACTGCAGCCAGTATCAGTTGCAGCACAAATAAAAATAAAGTACAAAGATGCAGTTTTTACTAAATGCGAGTGGAGGATGTAACAGTGCCATGAGAGGAATGACATGCAACGGCCAGTGCAGAAGACAATTTCATATTTCTTTTGTACAACAGTAGACTTTACTTCAGAAATTTGTAAATCATGTGGAGAACACCTGCATAATTCATAAACATATACATGTAGATTATAGTTAATTCTAGATGAAAATATTTTACCCAGCATCCCAAAAGACATCTTCTAAAACAACATAAGATTAAAAACCAGAGCTAACTAAATTACCTTCAAAATAAATAAAAAAACTAGTGTAGAAAAAAAAATACATATATATATATATATATATATATATATATATATATATATATATATATATGTATATATATATATACTATATATATATATATATAGTAGAATAAAAAAATCAAAAAGGAATAGGAATATATATGTATATTTATATAGTGAAGATTAAAAAAATGATTATATTAACAAAAAAAGGAATATATATATATATATGTACATTATATTGTTTTTTTGGACAAATATATGTATTATCCTTATAAAACCACTGTTACTAATAGCAGACAACAATGAATAACTGCTAAATTACAAAGAAAACATTGATTAAAGCATATGTTGCAGTCTTATTGTAGCTATTATTATAGTTCCAATTACCATAACAAAATGACTAATGCAAGAAAGCAATAAAATAGTAAAGACATTATTTTTTATGTGCAATTCAACATCTGTGTTTAAAGTTAAAAATATGAGGTCCAGGAGAAAAGCAAAAAAAAAAAAAATAAGACTGAAACTGTCAAACTTTTAAAATATTTTTCCATCACCTATAAAGCTATCTTGTGGTTTTGTTTTGACAGTGATGACTTAGTGCCCTTTAAAATACAGTGCATCGAACTAACACCACTATTTCCAGAGATGACATTGTTCCCATCTTAATACGCTTTATTATCATTTGTTCCCAAAACAAATATATATATATAGTGCAAATTAAGCTTTTGGGAGCAAATGATAATAAAGCGTGTGCCAGTGGAACAATCATCATGTCATCTCTGGTAATGTTAGCTCTTCTCAAATAGGCATTGGTGAGATATCAATAATATAAGTATATATTGTAGGTATTTATATTATTGATATCCTTAACAATGCCTATATGAGGAGAGCTAACATCGTTACCAGTAATTCACTCCATATTAGAGTATTTCAGGTCTTAATGCACCATATTATGGGGCAATACATTAGAGCTCTTTTTGGCATTAGAGGCCTAACGCTTGGCTCTTTAACCAAAGTGCCCAGGAAGAGAAGAGATCTCTTTTTGGACCTCTTGTAGGCCAGACCCCCATCACCTCAATAAACCCCAACACCATACCATAATCAATATGCTTAGGAAAGTTGACAGAAGAACTCAGCACAGTGCAGTGACCATGAGAGGGCAGTAGAACACCGATCATCCTCTACTAACACTACAGTGGACCCTCCTGCACTGTGGGGACCCACTGAGAGGTCAGAGCCAAAGCACTGTGGCCTGCTAACTTTACGGGACGGCGGAAGATGTAGAAGCGGACCGCTCAGTCGCACAGGGCAGCAGGACCAGTAGGTGTAAACAAAGGGCCAAGGCTCAGGCTTGTACCCACTGGGACAAGAGTGATTGTGTCTGGTTGAGGTTGTGCAGAATCTACTTCGACACTATATTATCACCGTGCAGAAACTCTGTCTCATCTCCAGATGTCTAGGATGTCTTTGGGCATGTGTCTGATAACCTCAGCAATTCCTTTCCTTTTTTCCTCCCCCTTATAATTTATGTAAAGGTCTTAGTTTTCCATTTGAATCTGCATTTTTATGTGTGCCTGCGTTCCCCATTGCAATCACGGCGCTAGTTTTATGACCGATTATATTACTCCGGGAATGACATTTGGAAGATCAAAAGACCAATTCATTCTTGCACCAGACATAACACAGTGGAGAGTGTATCAGTTTATATTCCTGCAAATTTAATACAGACAATTTCCCCACAACTGCACAAAAATGAACTCACATTCTACATAAAGTATGAGGCACACACACACACACACACACACACTGATCATGTTCAATAAGCCTACTTGGGTGAGCCTGCCCCTTTCCATTTGGTCTTAATACCTGCTCTGAAAATCCCTCCGTATGCGTTGGGACGATAATATGTCATCCCACAAATTGAGCCAAGTTTAAAGCTAAGTTTATCTCGCTTCTGAATTGTATTACTGTACGCAGCCAAGGAAGCAAATCTTCAATATCTGCCTCTTGTGAGATAATATCTCTTTATTTCAGAAATCTAATTTTGAAACCACTCTATTTAGTATTAATATATTAAGTGGACCAATGATCCTGCAATGTCCTTTCTTTTGTCTTTATAGGGGACAAAAGTTTCTGAGCAGCGTAACTGTGCTGAGACTTGAATATCTTTCATTTTACACAAGTAGTTCATCTAATATATATATATATATATATATATATATATATATATATATATATATATATATATATATCTTATAATAATTGAGACGGTTTTCATATTAGGAAGAAAAATATCCATAACTTTGCAAATATATATATATATATATATACACAAGTTATGGATATTTTTCTTCCTAATATGAAAACCGTCTCAATTACTATAAGACCTTAAAGTCTAACAGTCCCTCAAGTTGAGTTGCATTTAATAAGGTATAATTCTTTCTGTTTGTAATTCATTTCATGATAAATAAATGCTAATTTAGGTCAATAAAAGGCATTAAATTATGTTAAAACTGAAAAAACCGAAGTCAGATTTATAGTTATAATTACATAAAAATGAAGAAATGAAGAAATGGCCCTACTTCAGCATCATATTGAGATTGCTCCATTACACAACGCAGGCAAGCGACTTAATAAAGTGACTGTAAACCATCGCTGGAAAAAAGAAACAACTTTTCTCAAACAAATGTTGTCTGTGCTTGTACGAGATGTGAGTTTGCCTGAGCTCATTTTTTAGTGGAGGGCGATGGTCCCGGGTGCAATGTTGCAGGACCGACTTTCTCTGTTATGTACACAAGCGTTCCTTGCTGTGAAGGGGTCCCATAGTTAAGAAATTCACTTAGAGGAGTGGAGTGTTTGCAGCCGGAGAACACGGAGCCTCCTGTACGCACCACCTACACACATTAGCGTATGACCAAGCTGCCCTGAGTCCCAGCTGGGGAGCAACACACAAACCCGCCTTTAATTCAATGTTTGTTCTGAGTTCTGTGTATTTTTAATTCGGGTGTGTTTGCTTCTTTTTTTTCTTATAGTTATTATGTCTAAGAGACTCGGCTTCACGTGCATGAACCATCATGATTTGCTGAGGCATAATATTCAAATATAACACAGTATCTCTGAGAGATTCTGTATTGGCACTTCAAATATAATATCAAATGGTACAAATAACCCTCAGAATAGGGGAAAGCAAAGCAGGCATGATTAAATTGTGTATCCGATGGACATCTTGGGCCCTGAACTGCTAACATTTCTTCTCATGCACCTAAACATGTAAAGAGAATAACATTTTCAGGCCTAAGACACACCCAACGCATGTACTGCAGCGAATGTAATGAGAATATCAAGTGATTTAACTGGCAGGGCTTCAGATGCTGGTATCCTCTAATGTGTTTCTGACATGTCCTTTAAAAGTGTGTTGTTTTTGTTTTGGCATGACCAAATCTAGTGCTAAAGAGGTGCAAACGAGTGGAAAAGGGAGGTGAGGGAAAACCTGCACGCGGCAACAGCAACGTCTCCAAACACAGTTGCTGTGTTTACAAGAGCCAGAGGGCAAAGCAGGACCCACTATTTCCCTCCTGCTAATTGTTTGATTTCCTGTTGCCGCTTGAGAGTCAGGCATAGTGCTCTGTGTGTGTGTGTGTGTGTGTGTGAGAGAGAGAGGGATAGATGAGACCAAATATGTGGAGAGATCACATGTTTGGCCTCCTTCATTTATTTCTTACATGCCAATTGCTGGAGGCGAGCCTTTCTCATGCTCTCTCTGGAGCTTTGCAGAAATACCAAACATCCCCTGTCGCTCGTCTCCTCTGTCTCAGCTTTGTCTCCTCGTCCGTGACATAAACACACGCACGTACAAACACACACACACACACACACACACACACACACACACACATGCACACACACAGCTTGAATTATATTATTTATTATATTTCAGCAAAAACCAGTCAGTTTGGTATTCTATCTATCTATCTGTCTGTCTGTCTGTCTGTCTATCTATCTATCTATCTATCTAATTTGTGCCGCAATAATAATTATGTAAAAAAGATATATATAAAGATATATATGTTATATATAGCAGCCCTTTTGGAATAAAGTCTTCATTAGCATCCCTTTATTTCATGTTCTCACAGTTTAAAAACATCAGCGGTTCTTTATATTGAGCAAAGATGCAATGATACATGAAGCAAATTATTAATTTTGATTATGAAATCTGCAAAAAATTGCATGTTTATCCCCCCCTCCCCCTTTACAATTTCTATTTAGCCATATTTAAGGATCTATCTCATAATATATTTTTATGTATAATAACGTATCTACACATAAAAATGTCCCATAAAGAATGTTTCCCTCTTTTCTTTGTAAGGCTTCTTTTCTTTGTTTTAATGTATTTTGGGGACAAAATGTGGTGACCATGTAGGAAAACCAAAGACACTCTAACTCTCAAAGCCACATACGTCCACCCTGTTTAATTGCACCCACTAGTAGCGTTAAAGTACCACAGTAGTAATGGACAGAGGGAAAGACTGTAGTCTTGGCTCATATGAGCTGCTCCTGATTGACTGAGTGGTGGATGTGGTTTTGGGGTTGTGGAGGGGCGCTGGGGGCACACACTACGCCGTCTCCGCTGCTCCATACCCCTCACACCGGGACGCAGGGGCTGTCATCAGTCCTTTTTTTGGCAAATATCCCCCTCTCCATCCTGCTCCAATCCCAGCCTCTTTTCCAGCAGGTGGCGGCTTTTAAAGCTCCTGTTAGTGGTCTAGCACGCCGGAGACGACATGTTTACGACGAGCCACGAAACCTGACAGAAAAGGAAGGCTCCACAGGCTTTGGTCCCAAGACTTATGGGCCCCGAAAGCTTATAAAGAGCCCCCGAGTTCTCCATCTCTGCCTTATCAGGCCCCTCTGTTATTATCATGCAAATGCACCTTCATCAAAAAAAAAAAGAAAAAAGAAGAGGAGATTGTTTTAATCGGATTGTGCTTTCTTTTTCTTTTCTTTTTTTTATTATTTTGTTTCTGTGTGTGCCTTTTGGACCCAGGACGGCTAAGCTGTCTCCAGGCAGCCCAGAGCTGTGGAGACTGTGGGCCGCTTTCGGCGGTGCCCCTGTCCCAGCTCACCTCCAGACGCCAGGCCTGTCTCTTTAAATTAGCCTGACAAGGGGGAGAAGCTAATGACAATCAGTTGGGCTTCCGTCTGCTGCTAAGGAGCAGCTAGAGAATAAAAAAGAAATTAACTTTCATTAAAGTCACACCGTACCAGAGCAGCCAGACAAAGACTACATACAGTAGACCGCGATCCAAGATGTGTGTATTCAAAGAGACCACAAATATGCAACCCCTTCGATTCAGCATACACACACAATAAAAGGCTTTCTCACTCTTTTTACTGCATCTGGAGAGAATGGGATGCTTTTATTATAGAAGAGCAATACTGTACCATACGCTTTTCCATAATAGAAAAATCTGTATCTTCAGCAAAAAAGAACATTTTTAAGAAAATGTAGTTTAAGATCATGCACATGTAAAGCTGCCCTTTTTGCAGCACTGGGCAGTGTATTCCCCAGCACGATGCAGGACACAGAGTAGCCTGTTCAAAGCAAAATATTACAAGAGCATCACATTGTGGCTGATATTGATTCTGTAAATGGTCTACGCGTTATAGTTACAGAAATCATCCTAATGCTTTACAACCTACAGAAACACCATTAAACCAATGCAAACAATGCAATCAGTGCAGTCAGGTAAACAGAGCCTGAGAATGTTCCAGTCTGTGGGCACGGTAGTGGTGGAGTGAGCAGTTTATGCCCCGTCTCTGCGGGTGTTTGCAGTGACGGATGCCCCTGCCAGCCTCAGCGATGCCAGAGCCACGCCGGCCTCCAGCAGGCATCTAATCCCTCCTAATGGGGATTGTCATCTCCAGGCTAATTTAAACCCTCCAACCACAGGACTACCTCAACCTGCAGGCACTTAATCCCCACAGCAGTTCCCTCCATCTCTCCCCCCTTTATCCTCCTCTCTCCCGGGCCCCTCTGATGGACCCCAACTCCTCTCAGGCCCCGGGCTCCTGCCACCTCCACAACAGCAGCACCTTTCAATCATCTCCACACACCCTGATTGTATGAATCTTATTTGTGTTTAATTACATTTTTTGGGACTCTTGCCGTATACCATCTTTGCACGCAGTGGGGGTCAAGCCTTCACACACTTTCTATGTTGCCTGCAAAATCCGCAGCATACACTGCCTGGAGGGGAAAAAATAATGATAATAAAAAAAAATCAACCAGAAGGAATTTGTGAACTGTGAAGAACTGCAGTGCAAAACTTTGCTCGTGTGAGTTGAAGAGAACTATGCTCGGAGACAAATGGTTACAGGCAGACTGAGCAAAATGCACTTTTATTCACAATGTTTCATCATTGCCTCCGGGTAAGGATTTAAAAAACCAATATCAGCGCATATCCATCTAGCTAAGCGTGATAGAAAAGTCAGCTAGCAAGCCAAGCTCCATGTATATTTCTAGATTTCTCAATTTCTATAAGAATATAAGAACATATCTATGTTGTGTTATTTAATAAAAAAAACAAACATGTCTATATATCATACGATTTGTCCAGCTCAGGCGTTAAACACTTTTTCAAGATGTTTTATTTGTTGTCTGCTGATCTCCAATATTAAGGAACATGAAAAAAATGATAAATTATGATTTTTTTCAGTGTCAAGTAAAGAAAGAAGAAGGCAAAGTTCACATTCAAAACACATTTAAGACGACATATTCGTTTAAATCGTTTCGAAAGACCACCTTTTCAGAGAGTCATTTTTTAAATAGTGTGCTTGTTTATTTCCAGATATTTGTTCAAACACATTATCATCGTTCAATTAACGGAGTCAAAAGATGAAATGATCAGCAACAGGGTTCAAATGCACAAAGTAACAGAATCGAAAACATGCTCTATTTGCCTAATTTTATACACAAATCAGAATGCTGTCTTCTCAAGAGCAGAGGGATAGTTTCAAGAATAATTATGATGTTAATATTTTAAAAATAGTGCATTATTGAACTGAAGGATGAACAGCATTTGAAGAAAAAGGTACAAATAAATATCTCAACAAAACCAGACACGCGGTATACACAACAATGCACATTTAAATCCTAAAAAAGATTCAAGTTTGTTAATTTATGAGATGAATGAGATGCAACTCTGATACCCCTGTGCAAACAACAAGGGTTGCAAATATCAAATATATACCGAATTACCAATATATTATATGTAAAACATATATTAGATTTATACATTAGATCAATCCGTTAAATCAACAAAATAAATCTGATAAATCTGATAAATCTGTTAAAATTATACCAACTGTCTATCATTGGATCACTACACCTCTTCTCACATTTTCCTACTAGATCTATGAAATGATGTTGGAGTGTTACCTGGCTAGGTGTTTGATGAACAGATAACTACCTAAGTAAGTGCAATAGATAACTAGCTAGTCAGCCGTCAGTCATTTTTATAGTTATATAATCAAACAAAAAAATAAATCAAACTTTTTAAAACCTCAACTTCTGTTTCTGAAGTGTGTGCATTAAATATGTCGTTTGCAGGGGAGATAAAGGAGTGTATCTTACCATGGGAATCGATTGCCTTAGTCAGAGTTAGCCTCAATAAGATGTTTGGCTGCCCATGCAATCTTTGCAATGTGAAATACTTTTTTAAACCTTTTGAAAATCTAAATGTGTGGATAGTTTGTTAGCCCACCCTTTAGTCTCGGTGCTGTGCACTGTGCTCTAGTGTTTTTTTTTTTTGTCAGCAAAGCAGAGCTGCATTAGTTGTTTGAAATATTAAGTAGCTTTTTGCTGTATTAACAGTTTGTCTGCAATTCCGGAGATCTTTTTGCAATTGTTTCTGAGCAGGATCTTCTTCTAAAGTTGATATTTACAATCACTCGACCCCTCGCCCCTTCAAACGCTCATCTAACAAGACGGCACGTGGATTCCTCTGAGGGTAAATGGCGAGGCTGGTATTGCTTGCAAGCTCTTTATCTGTTTTAACACAAAACAATTGCTCCAAAAGCAAATAACTGCAAGTAAGAAGGCAAACTGAACCCCCCTTTCAGCTGTCCAGATTCCATGATGTGAAATCGAAAGGGTAAAGCAGGTGGGTTTAATCTCATGCTGTCTAATTTGGGCCTGTTAGATGGCTCAGTGTGTGTTGCGTGGGTGTGTGTGTGTGTGTGTGTGTGTGTGTGGTTTGCATTAACATGATCGCAGTAACAGGTGTGTGTGTGTGTGTGTGTGTGCTTTATGCCCTTGCTAATTAGCCCATTCTGTTGGAGGGAGATGGAGAGAATGGGTGAATGAGTAAAGAAAACGATTGCCATAAAATCAGAAATAGTAAAGTCATTCCCCCTCTCTGCTCAACACAAACCATCAACCAGCTGGTCAGTGGTGCTGCGTTCACAGGCCTTTACCTGGTTATTTTCCTCAGTGGTGACATCCCGGCCGATCAGGACTGCATGTCTGGCATGAAATGCAACAGTAAGAGGACACATGTGGCACTGAAGAGGAAAAGCACACTGTTAATGCCAATGTCACACCCTCTTCTGCAATAACAGCCATCAAACACTGTGTTTCACACCCAGGCCATCGTCAATGGAATCAGATCATGCTGTATGACAGACTGACAGGATGTGTGAAGAAATAAAATCCCCTGGATGCCAGCCCGTCAGACAGAAGGAGTCATGCTCAGATTGTGCGCCTAATGTGCTAAAAAAGTAATACGAAGGTGCTACTGATTTCATGCCCAAATATTTACATAACCATCGTGGAGTGCAAGACGTGCATAAGAGCAGTGCTGCTTATCTATACCCACCCCTCTCAGCATCCAGCCATGGCAGGTTTGAGCCAAACAAAAATGGCCAGAAATGCCCCATGGTGCCCTGAGGTGCATTTTATTTGCCATGCATATTTTGGCAGCAAGCCTTCACAATCTTCTTGGGACTGAAAATATTAAAGCTGCTGAAAGGGGTCCAGGATCTACACTAACATATTTGATGTTCAGAAGGTGTGTGGGTGTGTGTGTGTGTGTGTGTGTGTGTGTGTGTGTGTGTGTGTGTGTGTGTGTGTGTGTGATGAACTTTAGGTCCACTAGGCCACTGTGCACATCATACACAATTTCATGCATTTCCTCCTCACCTAGGCTTCAAGCGGAGCTGTAAAATGAGGACAGGCCAAGCCAGTCCCATTTGAATAATTGGTAGAGGAGGGATAACAGCACTAGATGTGAGCTCTTTATTTGAGAGCTTCAAAGTTTCTCTTGTGATGGTGATGGGACAATCAGTGGTACTATGGCCTTAACTGCAATTACATGGCGTGACAGAGTTTATGAGCGTTTCAACCATAAACGGAGCTCTTCTGCTTCAAGAGGTGCAAGAAGGGTTATGTTATAATATTAAAATGGAAAATGTCATGATTTTTCACAGTTAAAGTGCTCCGATAAAAGAAACCCAGTTCAATTAATTCAGAAATCGCTTTATTGGCACGATTGCACCAACAAACCAAAAAATAAAATCTTGGTTGCTTGTCTGGGTTATTGTCTTGTGGAAATTTCCATTAAATATTACACAGATGTTGCCTGGTGCATCCTTCCAGTCATTATCTTTTGCAGAGAAGCGTGTTAATAAAAAAAAAATAAAATCTGTCTTCAAAAAACCATGCTGAATTTTTGTCTCTCGTTTTGTTCCAGCTAAACGGAGAACTTTGTTGTAAATGATTTATACAGCATGGGTAAAGCTTTTTAAGATGTTTAAGTGGAATGTAGGAATAGAGGTGAAGTCCTTTGCTCTTCTTGTTAAATCATCGAGGGTCTTTTCTTTCATTCCTCACTATTCATTTCAAGAAATCCCAGTGAACTTTGATTGTTGATTAGTATATTATTGAATCAGTCGGACCGACAGAGATGTTCGTACACTTTCCATTTCACCTATTTAGCATTTTACTATAATAATATGTCTCTGAATTTTTAGGATGCTCTATCGCCCTCACAACGATCAGTACCCGGTTGAACTCTTCCCAAGCAACTGTTTGGACTTTAATGAAAGCTGATGCAATTTGCAAGTTTTGATTTAATTATAATGCACTGGATAAAAATCCTTATATGATCAGAAATGTTATCTTTTTAGAGGGAAAATTGATGTGGCATGTGTCTGAAGTGCATTAAAGTATAAGAAAATACTCACTGTAATAAACAGCAGAGCAATAGCTGCCCCCTGCTGCATGTGTGTGTATGGGTGAAATGTAAAGTAAAGAGTTTTACAGATTAGAACAACTTCTGTATGCATCTTTCTCTCTCTCTCTCTCTCTCTCTCTCTCTCTCTCTCTCTCTCTCTCTCTCTCTCGGGACTCTGCTCTCTGAATACCATACCGGAAGCTTCCATTATCATCTGAGCAGCCTCTGCGAGAAAAGAAGCCTCGGCTCGTCAGTGCTGCAAGAGCGCTCCTACAATAGCCCCTTCAGCTGAAGATCACTGACAAAAGGATTAACTAATTCAATTAACGAACCAAAGTACTTTATAACTGTTAATTATGTGGCTCCCAGGACTGCTGTTGGGCCACCCGTCCCCTTTGTGTGGAGAGGAGCTCATCTGTCCTAATTGACCTCTGGGGAGCATTCAGGGGGAGAACGACGTCTTACGCAATCCCACAGCTTGTACAAACAAACTGACAATTCACTTTGCCGTGGAGTGACACCCTGTGTAACTGTGACACAAACCCCAATGACCTTGAAAGAGCCACCAGAGAATAGACGTCTCTCTCTCTTTCTCACTTACTCTCTCACTCTCAGAAGCTGAATGCAAAGCTGAAAAGAGCATGAATGGTTGGATGTTTTTTGGATTCTTTGTTTATTGCACTAAAGCTGACCCGACTGACCTTGCATCTCTGGATCAAGTCAGCATCCCAGTCCAGCTCTCCCCAAACCGACTACAGCAAAATATTAAAAGTTTAACATAAAGTTGGGGGAACGTAAAAAGCTATAGTCACAGTGATGATCAACTGGACATATGTGGCATCTGAGGTTTGCAGCTTTACTTCAGGAGCCCAACTGCCTAATATTTGAAAGCATACATTTAGATCGATGTACCATTAAATCATTTCACAGTTGCAGGGAATTTTGCACTAAAAGTTAGGCTCATGCAGCGTGGTGAGCTTGCCTGGGCAGCTGTATTGCCCACAGCACTAAACCATCCACCAAACTTACCATAATTAACGTCTAAGGAAAGATAATACCCCACAAACTTGCCTCAACCCACAATGATCTGCTTTTTTTTTATTATAAAAAAGCTTATTGCAAAAAGGCTTTTAAACGTGGTGAAACTAGGTCATAGTGTTATCTACAAAAGGGACAAGATCATGAACTGAGGCCAGGTTTCAAGATCTCTTCTACCTTAGTTAGTCATGTGATTAACTTGTTTTCTGGAACCTTGTTCTAATTGAGAATGCTCTTTAAATCAATGCTAGTAGATCGTACTCCAGAGTGGTGCAACATTGGTCATGTCATCAGGAGAACCAGGGTTACAGCCCAGATGATGCCTCAGTCATCCATGACCAGGAGTCCTAGTGAGCCCCTTAGCATCACTCACCTTTGTGGGTAAGATGGATCTCCCTCATCCTGCAAAACTCATTATGCAAGCAACGGGATCTGTAAGCTGATTGAATTGGCAGGAATGGTTCTCCTCCAAGCTTGTTGAGCTTTTCAGGGAGCATGATGGGTAACTTGGAGGGAGCACGTTTGGCCCAGCCAGGTTGCTCCGTGGAGTTACACATGATGAAAACTGAGGAAATAAGCAGCCTGAAGAGTAAATAAATATAAAGCAGCAAGAAAAGTGTGATCATTTAAGCATGCTTTGTAAAAATGTTTGGCTGTCTACAAAAAAGAGGAAAAAGTAAATAAGTAAATAATCCAACCCCAAGCCTTTGAAGTGATTTTACAAAAAAAGGAAAATCTATTTGACATTTTTTGTCAAATAATTTTTTAATTCTACACATGAACAGAAACTGCTTTTGAACTTTTCTGCGTTCCCACAAAAATCTTCAGGTACTCCAGGCCAAAGCATCCTTTAAGGGTCGTTTCCTTTTGTCTTAATTGATGCTCTATAGATCATCCGCATTAATGCATTAGTGTCCACACAATAGGGGGAGGGTGTGTATAATTTGGGGGCTTGCCCATGGCCTGCATCCTCTTCTGTCCTGTGCATGCTTTCTCCACCCAACAAGGGTCCCAGACAGTGTCCCTCTCAACGCGTGGCCAATTCCGTTATTAATAGCTCTTCTTCCAGTGAATGGGGACCGCGTCTGACCTGCCTCCTCATCCATCCGTGCCCAAGCCCCTGCTCAGCTTTTCCCACTTACACATTAACCCTTTCTCCCCAGATTCGGCCCAAAGATCCTCTAGAGCTTCCTTGAGTCAAGGAGGCCCCTAATGACCTGCTCCACAGCCCATCTATCAGCTGGCAATTACAACATCTGTCGCCATCACAAAGAGGGCCCACAAAGATGGCTTGGGCAACTGTCTCTTTTAGAGCTTCCCCTTTTTTTCTCGCTGTCCCGATCCCCCTCGATTATGTCTGGAGGTGAAAAAAAGGGGAGACACACATATACACACACTCAGTCACTTTGTGTGGCAAAAGGGCCAGCCCCCACAACACAGACAGGCATGCTGACAGCAAACACAAACATGGCTAAACAAATGGTTCACGCCTACCTCTTTAGATTTCCATTCGAATGCACTCTGTGACTCTGAGAAAGTGCTGTGTCTTCAGAGAGCCGAGAGGACCTTACCAGCTGCCATCAGCCCTCCTCGCTACAAAGAATCCTTTTCACGGCCGAACAATGAGACGCTCCCCCTTTTTATCCCTCCGAGTTCACTCTGGACTGTGTATTAACTCAACAAAAACAGTTCCGTCCCAAACAAATGCCTGCAGACTCTCCACTGGAGGACTCTCTGCCGATTTCACAACTTTTAAACGATTCCCAGTCCAGTTTCTCGTTGTAAGCATTTAACATCACTATATAAATAGCTGTTAATATTATAATTTTTAAATATAATTCTGAATCTTTCTTATTCCTTTTGACCCTGATTACCCACTTCATATTTGTTTTTAAATGCACAATTTACATTGATATTCATTAAGTGGCAATTTTGTTAGACGTGTAAGGCTTTTCAAAGCAGCACCTGGTTTATTACCTCACTTAGAGCCGGGACGAGCCTTTTTCTAGAACTGTGATGAGGACTAAAAGGGAAATCAACCTGGCTAAAGAAATGGGAAGTTTTCCATTTGTGATACTCCCACGTCCTGCATTTGTGGAACACATTGAGGTTTTAATGTTTTTCAGGCAGCGAGAGAAATGGGGGGGTGTTGTATCCCTGGCGAGTGGGGAGTTTGAGTAATGATGTGAGCTTGTTAGTTAAGGCAATGGTCCTATATGGATCCTTGAGCACTTCATTTGAAAATATGGTTAAAAAGTTCATCTTTCGTTGCAAATGGTTGTCCATGTCACTTAGCCAATAATCACGGGTCTGGTGGCCCCTTGGCATTATTTGGATTTTAAATCAATACAGCCATGAAACACACCCACCCATCCGACCACACTAAAAGCAAGCCCAGGATGAAACAGTCAACACTTGTGTTGCTTCCTGCAAGTAAAATTAAGTGTTGTGCAGTGAACAATGTGCAGAAAATGTTCTTTTAGAGGCTTTGCACAGAAAGTGAGACAAAGACAACGAGGATTAAATTTTTTTTAACTGGCAAAAGGTTAAAAATGGTCTTATATTCCTCCACAAAGCATTCATTTCTTATTAGAAGACAAATCACATTTTGGTACCTTGGAAGCAATTTTGCAAATAATTTATCCAAAAGTCAAACAGCACAGACCTGGTCAGTGTCTGAAGTTACACTGTATGATGCTTTTAAGCCGGTCCAACATAAGTTCTATATATTTAATGCAGATTTATAATTCAGCTTGCCACATAAAACGAAGAAAAAGAATTCAGACTGGCGGTGACAATAATATAAATAGATAAAGTCTATGCCGCTGCATGGTCCCTTATTACACCCACATGCTGCAGAATGCTATACAACTCCGGCCCAGTGTGCGCTGGCCTTAATCTCTGGAGATGAGCTGTGCGGATGGGCTTTTGAGGTGGATACATTTGCAGATGATGCTTCGGGGCTGTCTTTTCTGTCTCGCAGTGGGTGGACGGTGTGGGACCGTGCCTGGCTTTCTCTCACTCCTTTGAGGGGGGGTGGCGGATAGATGGCATGACATCACGGGCAGAGCCGGCAGCACAATGCAAAGGTCAGGCAGCCCATTGATCCGGGGGCCCCCGCTAGAAAACCTGCACATTATGGGCCCTCTCCACACACACTGAGCCATAGAAGCGGCCCACGGCCCTGGCCTTGTTGACTCGCCATTCAGCCGGGGCAATCAGCGGATTTACTCTTTGATGTGCGGCCGAGGAATAAAACCCTTTGGAGTAGTGACCTTTATCGACGGATGGATTAAAATCCATAGCCCCCTCTCTCTCTTTCTTTCTCTCTTCCTTTCTTTTTCTCATTCTCTTTTCTTTAGCACGGCCACAAATCTAAGTTACAGTGTGGCCCAGGTTTCCCTTGTAAATTGCCATAAGAGTTTTTTTTTCCCCTCTTCCTGTGAAAAGCTTTTTTTATGTACTTTCACTCACTTTTGACTTTTTGTGTCGTGCAGCTAATGTGGAACATTAGTGACCCCCCCCCCCCCCCCCCTTTTTTTTTTTCTTTCAAAGACGAACCAGGACAACTTGTCTTCTGGCACAACCAACAAGAACGAGCCCAAGTCGCCCTCAGTGTTCAGTACAAACCCCAAAAACGAGCCAAACTAATGCAGGTTCTTTTTATTTTTCTTTTTTAACCAGTGGCAGGTAATCTAATGTGAATGTACACCACTGGCCTATTGATCCCAAAATCCCACTTTATTTACTGCTCCTAAAAACTCAGGGTCATACACCGAGGATACATGAAACCACACTGTAACTACAGGCGACCCGGTGTTCACTTTTACAGTTTAATAACTGCAGCACAGCGTCGTTCATTTTTAAAAAATCAATTTTCATTTAATTTTATTGATTTTGCATACAAAAAGCCATCGCTCAGCTCTTCAAAATGATAAGAATTATTTATTTCTTATAAAGAAATATTTAGCTTATATATATATTTAAGAAAATCTCTCATTATTTCACTTTAACATACTTAATACGTGATTCCTTTTCCTTAAAAAAACAACCTTTCTGGTTCATTTCCTGAAGTAGGCGAGGCGTGTTTTACCCATATTTATCACCTTTAGTTTTGACTCCTGTAATTACATAGAACTCACTTTGAGCTACATGTGTGTTTCGAAGAATGTGTCTTATTATCTATAACAGTGAACGTCAAGTGCAGTTACATGTAGTTACACTTTGGTTACACTTGTTACACGTATTGAGTTACACATCCTTTTTCCCTTTACCTAAGTTGGACATCCCATCTTTCATTCTTTCATAACAGCTGAGTCAGACGAGATTTACAGGATAGTTGCCAAAAGTTCATTTCAAACTCATCAGAAGTTGTATGTCAGTTAATGTAAAGGAACTCTGGTCTTCTACAACGTTTATCACTCCGTAACTGTGAGTGTTTTATTAAAATGGCTTCCTATCGAGCTGGAGATTTATACTTTACCACCACATTCACGGTATTTAGCAGACGCTCTTGTCCAGAGCGACTTCCAATTCCTGATTACAGGGACAGTCCCCCTGGAGCAAGGCTTTTGCAGGGGAACCCAGTGGTGGTAGTGTTAGAGGTGGGATTCGAACCTGCAGCCTCTTGGTCTATAGGTCTGTAGATATGCTGAGATCGATGCTGCTGCCCCAGAAGAATGCACTGGCAGGGAAGCATGGGAAGGTCCTTTCAAAATAAAGAATAAAATAAATGAGTAGCTAAATCCATCAGTGATAGTTTGATACATTTGCTGAGTATTTTTTTCACTGTGAGTTATTTGCCCATTGGAACACATTCAGCACATTTTGTCCAGGTTTAGCTTCAAAATGAAGGTTTATAAAAGTGCTAATGATGAAATGCTGCAGAACGTATTGTGTGATGCATTTTTCAGTAACAGTTTCTTGTTGTTTTTTTTTTTCCTTTCTGATTAGTAACCGAATAACTTCCGCTTGTGATCTTACACCAGTTGTAACCACAGTTAACTCAATTTGGTTTGAAGAGCCTGAGTCACAGAATAAAACCTGGGGCTGAATTTGGTGGTTCTTGTGACCTAGATCATTAAAAAAGAGCTTTGCTGAGAAATTACTTCTTTTCATTGAATAAAAATTCCAACTAAGCTTAAAATTATGATAAAAAATTCATGACAAAGAGATTCATAGAAAAGTTCTAAAGGTGTTTTACATAAACTGAGATTGAAAGTCCAAAAACGATGTTTCTTTCTGCTGAAAAAGATTCGTTTTTTCAATTTTTGGGTTAGAAAAATAACTTGAAACTGAACATGTTGCAGAAAGCTAAGTCATCTAAAATGAGTTTTACAGAGGATCAGCTGTGCTTGAAGTTTTCAGTCTCAATGTCAAAAAATGAACGTATTAAGGATGATTAATTTTTATTGCCAAAAATGAAGTTTTCACAGCTTCTCATCAATTTCAGATGGTAACATCTGCTTGTCCAGGCCAATGTGATAGGGGCTGAAGGTTTAGAGTACGTTCATCAGGATATCTCCATCATTTTCAATGAGCTACAAGTGGGGAAGTTTTATTTCCAGGTAATGGTCTAATTACTGCAACACTTAAGCCTCGCTGATGTGTTTGCTTATTTATTTATTTTTTTGTTTGTTTTTTTTTCAAGCCAGTAGCTTTGTTCCAGCCCTGCATGTCAGAATGTAGGTCATTTTGGACGTAGCTCCACTCGGACCCGCTTACCCTCAAGTTTGAAGAAAATGCGGCGGAAAGTACAGTGTCTCTGGAGTAATGGCACAGAAAGCTAAAACTGCCGGCAAGCTTCTCCACTTAATTCAGCAAATACCCGGGGAGAGCCCACCTGAGAATAGGGAGACTGCCTGCAGCGAGGAGGCCATCAGCATTAGAGAGCATTACTGCAATACAACAGCAAAAACACTCAGGCCATTTCCCCTCTGAAAACACACACACACACACTCTCACAGAGGGAAACTATCCACTACTTCCTCTATTCACAGAGCTTTCGCTCCGTAGCTTTAAAAAGTCAAAATCAGAGAAAATAAAAATCTCAGAGCCTTTACGGCTGTTTAGTTATTGATCGTTCATGTAATGTTCATGGATTTTAGTTTAGGTGATGGTGTCTATTATATATTCGGTAGCTGTTTGTGATGTTACTTTCACTCCATGCCTTTACAAAAGTGCTAAATATCAAAGAACTGAGTCCAAGCATCCACCATAAATTATTCTCAACACGTTAATGATTCTAAGGTTGAACAGGAAGCAATGTTTAGTGTCATCAGCATCACGTGTTATTTCTTGTAACGACCGTTCCAGTTTTATTCCAGCTAAACAATAGCTTATGTAATATTATTTTGCATGAATTGATTGTATAATTATGGCCCTTTATTAAGGTTGTGCTGCTTTTACGTGAATTAAATAATTACTTCAAATATAAATACTGAATTTGAATTTTTTTATACATTTTTTTGTATTTACCTAATACCTTTTCATTAGGTATATGCAGCAGTATGACCAGTACATTATGTAATGCTCACATTTCTGTCAGATGAGTATGACGAGAAAGAAAACCACACAAACATGAATCTTTACCGTGCGCACAGTTTGTGTTTCAGATGAAATAATGCTGTACGACCAGAGTAACGCAGCGCTGAGCGATCAGTTGATCATCTGTTTTTTCTGTGCGTCACTGAGCGATGCTGGAAGTGCAGTGCCCTCATGCAGAAAACGCCTCTTTGTGTGCAGGAGGAGGGAAGTGAGGAGCCGTGTTCTCACTGATGAGCGGAAGAGCTACAAGACCTATTCAGACAAATGGAGGGTCAAGAACATGCTGTTACAAGCAGAAGAAAACACCGGCCCATGAAATATTAAACTGATATTTACTCACAGACCCCGCATCCCTAAACAGAGCATTCAAACCCTGACCATGCTTTTCAGAAAGTGTGTGTGTGTGTGTGTGTGTGTGTGTGTGTGTGTGTGTGTGTGTGTGTGTGTGTGTGTGTGTGTGTGTGTGTGTGTTAAGGGGTAAAGGTGGGGCTTTTTTGGCACAATTGTTATCTATTGATACTGATCTTGAGAAATGCATGTGTGTGTGTGTGTGTGTGTGTGTGTGTGTGTGTGTGTGAATGTTCCCCTCTCTAGAGGATGCTGAGCACTCCATTTGTCTGGTAGACTATATGCTGACATTCATTCTTGTGCCAAAGTGTGTTGTGGATGCAGACATGTTCTTTTTTCTTGGGCACATCTAAATAATTGATACATTGTTTACATTTTTTTCTTGGGGGAAAAGGTCCTTTTAAAGCAGATCTTGCAGCATGTTTCCACTGCGCACAAATCCAACACTCTTCCCGTTCTTGCTCATTTTACAGCAACATGAGAGACCACTGGAACTGTCACCACTCTGAAGCATCTAAGCTCTCTGGCTTGCTGCTCGCTTCACTCATGAACTGAAACTGAGCTCAGGCAATGCTTCAATTTGACACACTGGCGAACTGTGAATAGTGAACAGACACGTTGGCTTCGTTATCCTGCATCATTTCTTAACACTGGCTGTGATGACAGGAATGAATATAGTGCACTTTTCTGCACTCACACACTCACACCAGGTTACACAGTTATACACAATCTAGTTTACAAAGTTTATACTTTAACAAATGTGAAAATAAGACTTTAACGGATAGCTTAATTTTTAGAAAGGTGCTCGTTTACCTGTGCTTTAGCCATCCTCATGCTCTTGTTAATAATGGCGACCAGTGAATGAAGATATTTTAAATATGCGGTCAGTTTCAGTGGTCCAGTTTTAGAAAAGATAAAAGTTCTATTCCTGGTGGTACCAAGTTCCAAAAAAAAATATGAAATGGAACTTTTAGGATTACTGGATTTTCCTAAACCACAGTGGACATAAGGGACCAGTATGTCCCACATGCATGCCCAGATCCATCCATAGGTTTTATATACATCCAACAATTCCATGGCTTCGTTCCATCCATTGCCAGTGTTAGCAATGATAGAGGATCTTCATTTACAGTGGGTCCTGATGGTACCAAATCTTAAAAAGGTACCTAAATGTTTTAAAAAGTTGACTTTCCTTTGTTTTCCTGATGGTCAGATTCTGATATATAGTGCATGGGAAAATTGCAGCTGAATAATTGAATCTTTGCTCAAATTACACTCCCATAGAGAGTGTTCCCCAATGTGTGTAAAGGGTGAAATTCACATTTAATTTCTCGTTCTTCTCTTCATCCCTTCATCAATTTTGCTTTGCCTTTCTTTCTTAAGTTATACATCTCTCCTCTTTTTCTCTCTGTTTCTCTCCCACTCATGCATTCTGTTGTGAGTCTTTATTCAGGCAATCTTACCTCATCCGGCAGCATATTTCTTTGCCACAGGAGGTGGTTATGACAAATTAGAAGTCTACAAATGTTCTGATGGTGTAAAGACCCCAGCTGTCACCAGGGAGATGCTGATCAGGTTTCCAAACTGCATGCTCTCCTGGCGCCACCAACAGATCCATATGGTCATCCAACTGCTGTGTCTAAATTCACACACATGCACACACACACACACACCAACAGAACACACACAAACGCATGCACACACACACACTCACGCTTTTCTTTTCCCTACTGTAGCAAGTTTACAAAATCATCAAACAGCGTTTATTTTCATGAATATTTTAATTCAGATGAAGCACAATATTCTGCAGTTCTTTCTACCGGCCGATGAAGAACAGCAAGCTGGATGGGGTGATAGCTGAACCAGAACCATCTTCATAAGCGCATGCTGATTCGTTGGTTCTCTTCCAAGCTTTGGATGCTGTATAACCCTCTCTTGTTCACAGAGATGCTGCACTCTCATCTCAGCTCCTTTGCATGCTAAAGGCTGCTTACTGTAATTGCGAACATGGCAGCTTTTCAGCATGTACTGTAATGACAGAGGGCCCAGAGTAATTATGGCCCTGCTGTATCCCTCGGACATGGCTGGCCCACGGCTGGCCCACGGCAGGCCCACGGCAGCGTGTTTGAAAGGATTAACAGCCTTCAGTACGAACTGCCACTCCCACATGCCCCCCTAATGCTGTGGAGGGCTAACCAAGGACAACACGCTCTGGCTGCTAATATCAGAGAGAAAAAAAGGAAAAAGAAAAGAGAGGGAGATAGGGAAAGAAAGAAACTGTGACTAGATGCATCTTTGTATAGTCGGAGGGAAAAAAGGGGGGGTTGAAGTTCATCTTAATTATTTTATCCTTTTTATATCACCCAATCTCCCTGCGATGGGCTGGCGACCTGTCCAGGGTGCGTCCCCTGTCCTCGCCCTGTGTGTGCTGGGTTGGACACCAGCACCCAGCACCCCCCTGCGACCCCGTTTGGGACAAGCGGCAGATAATGGATGGATATATCACCCAATCTTCTTTGATTCTTGCAAACAAAGTTTTTCAAAGCAATATGCACAATATAGCATGATGATTTGCAGGTTGAATGGGTAACTTAAAGATTTTAGAAGCGAATAAGCTACAGTTCTACCATCAATGATACAGTGATCATTATGCAGTAAGGCTTTAATTAAGTGGTGATCAGTCTTTTATGGAGAAGAACTAAAAAAGTGTTGTAAACTAAAGATACAAACAAAATTTCCAACAGCATAGTCATGCTTATTTACAATTCTGTATGTGTTTTACTGAGGTTAGATGGTGAATTAGTAAAGTTACTTTAAGCCAATAACGCCTAACGAGGCACATTTGATTTTAATATCATGTTGCAGCTAGGTTCAAGTTGGCCTCTCTCAAACAGGGAGAATCTAGAAATTTTTTTTTTTTATTTAAAGAGTTGGTTTGGACATGTCCAGAGGAGAGACGAGGATTATATTGGGAGGAGGATGTTGAAGATGGAGCTGCCAGGAAAGAGGAGAAGAGGAAGACCAAAGAGGAGGTTTATGGACGTGGTGAGAGAGGACATGCAGGGGGATGGTTTAAAGGAGAAAGATGCAGAGGACCGTAAGAAATGGAAATGGATGATCCGCTGTGGCGACCCCTAAACGGAAGCAGCTGGAAAAAAAAAGAAGACTACGTTTTTAGAGGCACTTTCATTTATCACACACCTCTTTATTAATCAGTACAGTATATCTGATCTTTTACCTGGTCATTATATCTGCTATATGGTCATTTCTTCTTCTGAGGATGCAGAATTAGTTTTATTTATTTAGCATTGACTTTAGCATGACTTAAATAAACTAAACCAACTAAGGTGAGCCCATCCCTCTATATTTAATAAAAACAGTACATTAAAAATATTTGAACAGCTTTTGATATGCACTGAGGACATGTTGGTTTAAGATAAAAAGATTAATATGAGATGAAAGATCACATTTTGGGCTTGTATTTCCTGGTATCACCCAGTCAGTGACATTATGAACGACTTCCACAGGCCAGGGGTTGAGATATTACAATCCACTGCTGGAGATACTAATCTCTACCAAAGTGTTGGACAGGCCATTATCTGGAGATATAAAATATTTGCTCGTGATTGAGAAATATACCAGCTCATCTGTGAAGCATGGTGGAGGTAGGATCATGACTTTTAACTCATGATGGTTGCAGAAGGAATTCTGAAATTCCTGGATTCCCTGAGTCTATGACTTTATCTAGCCTGCTGCACACTGATTAAAACTCAAAAGCACAAATCGGGCCATCTTGTACAAGGGGGTGCTCAGCACGCTGAAAACAAGTGGAACGATCTGCAGGAAAGATCTTTTTGTGAAGAATTCCGTGATGAACTCGGTATTGACTTACAACTGGCATTATGCTGATTTTCCATGATAACCACTCTGACACTCAACCCTCTCCTCTTGCATGATTTTTATTTTACATCATATCACCACCAGGGAAAGCACCAACCGGAACCGACAGCCTCCAGTCGATGCTGGGACAACTAGCCCGGAAAAAAGGGAAGAGCTATAGCTCAGAGTGTTGATTCCTGGGCCAGAAATATGCTCCTGCCAAGAGCTGAGCTAGTAATTCTGCAGTCAGTTCTCAACAGACTACTTTAAACATGGCTAAAGCACAATAACACAATAAGGTAAGCATGCAACATGTCAGCTTGAGTGAATTAGTCTAAACTGAATCCAGTAGGATAATCCAAAGGTATTCCTAATGACTTCATTTGGGAAAAGGTGTAAATTGTATTAATCAGTTGTTATTTTTTCATTAAAAACTCCACTTTTAACTCTTTTTGAATGCTTGAAATAAGAAAACCTAGTTAACGATCAGGATGGTAATTAAATTGCAAAAGCTTTTATGTCTTCATCTCATGGTGCACAGGCCGAAGAGACAGAACAGAACACAGTAACCTTTACTATTATAGAATCATTTGTTAACCAGGATCAGTTCAGAATTATAAAAGAGTCTGCTTTCTTATTTAATATCTACACCAAGCTCAAAGCTGTTGTAATATACCATAATATACACAATCCTGCATAAGTCTGTAGAGTCCAAAAATAACCCAGTAAAATACTGACTGGAAATGTCTTTTGGTTCTGGCTAAGACCAGTTGACTCATTTATCAGAGGAAACCAGTCCAAAGCTCCATCCCCAGCTCAAAAGTTTTCTGCAGCACCTTAACCAATAAGAATCTTTCACAGTTTCAACTGATGCAATCATTACATGCAATACTCCTTCTAAGGGCATCTGCATAAAAATGAATCAGATATTCGATTCATTAAGAGAAGCTGTTTCAAAATGAGTCATTACTGGAAAAAGAAGCATTTGTTTTCAAGGAAGCATTTTTAGACATGTGCATTGCTCTAATGAAATAAAGACACACGTCAGCTTAAGAGCCTTTTGATCAGCCAGAGAATTGAGTCCCAAAAATTATTTTTTTTATTACATTTCCTTACTTTATTACATTACTTATTCCTGCTGTATTGGTCTCTGATGGAAAAGTGTGAAACAATAAAAAAATAATTTTCACAGCCTTTCGTTTTCTCGTTTTCTGATTCTGCAAACTTTGTTTCAGTGATTGTATTTTGTGCTTTTATTTAACATATGCTGCCCTTTGTTCCCAAAGCAATAGCGTTTCCAGTCCTGCAGAAAGTTTGCTGTATTTTAGAGGTCGAGCTCGGCTGATCTATATTTAACTGCTGGTGGCTGCTGATGTCATGGGCCCAGCATGGAAGTGAAGGATGGTCCTGCCAAAACACCTGTTGTTGTGAGGAGAGGCATCTGATATCATTACCAACCCAGCCGGATCGCCACGGTAACCCTGCCGGGGTGCAAACTGTCCCAAACCTAGATCCCAATCCATGTGCTTCTCTGCTAACACTGCCAAGGGAACACATGGTGAAACGACTAGTTTTCCTTTTAATACTACTTATTAATTTATTTCGTTTATATAACAGTTCTAACACTATTGGTAAAAGCATAGCTCAAGAAGTTTTAGGTTTTTAGGTTTTAGGATTGTGTTATAATGGAGGGATTTTGTTGTAACAAGTTTGGCTTAAACGGATTAAGCCCTCATTTAAGGCCTGATTTCCAACGACGTATAAAAATGACAAGCTTGTGTTACATTATATTTAGCTTTTTTTGCTTTTATATGTCAAGCTATGGCACAGATATGGATGAGAGCAGGATGTAGATGGTTGTATGAAAACCAGTTTTGTTTGAAAATAAAAGAAAGCAAATCAGACAAGAATACTGATCAGCTGAGAACTAAGACTAAGAGTTAGTTAACATGAACACAGACCTACAGAACAGACTAAGCACAAAGACAACAAGAGCACTGCGATGAGGACTAAAGAGCAGAACTAAGGACAAGCACAGCCAGATGGACAACGACATAAACAGCACAAGAAGGAGACGGACATGGGTGTGTATATACTGAACACAACGCTGCTTCTTCAGGAAAGAGACTGGATGGGAACAGAGGTTTTCTTGGGTTTTTTTTTTTGTTTTTTTGTGGAAAGATGAATTTACATTGACCACGTTTAATCATAAGTCATAAAATGCTTACAAACGCAGCAGTTCAGAAGCACCTAGGTGATGAATATTCCTGCACAGCTTTTCTATCTAGGTCTGTTTTTATTGATCTATTTTTATTTACCTTTATTATTAATGACCTTATTTCAGTATTCTGTTTCTATTCGATCTTAATTCTTATAACGAGTAAAAATGCACTTATGTAACTGTGTATGTGGTAAATAAAGACTCTTGAGCTTCTGCTGCTGGCACTGACATACTCCTGCCCCAAAACCAGCCACCGCAACACATTCCACAACTGCCTGGTGCCCATTGGCCAACTCCTAACCGTCGGGATGTCACTGGACAACCTGACTGAAGACAACACACAGTTCTCGAATGATTTATCGAAGAATGAAATTGAACAAACATATAAAGTTCCCGTGTGAAAAAGTAACTGCCCCCTTAATCCCTCAATGAAACAAATTAATTGTAAGGATTGCATTAGACTAACCACACCCAACACTGACCGCTCTGTTGAATCTGGACATCTGTAAATGGGGCAGCGGTGGCCTAGTGGTTAGGGAGTTGCCCCTGAACCAGAAGATTGTGGGTTTGATTCCCTCACCAATAGGTTGCCCTGAGGTACCCTTGAGCAAAGTACCGTCCCCGTCACTGCTCCCCGGGCGCTTTCAATAGCTGCCCACTGCTGCATGGGTTAAATGCAGAGGTCCAATTTTGTTGTGGTTCACGTGTGCTGTGCTGTGACCTCGCAATGACAAGGGTTGTCACTTTCACTTTAAAAATACGTCTTCATAGCACTGTACATTGGATGGTATACGGTATCTAAATGTATAGTTTAGCCTTTATCACACCAGGGTAACAAAGTTATCCTTCCTATAAATTGTGAGTGTTACGGAACTCGGAAATGCTAAAAAAGATGATTATAATTTTTTTCAATAGGGTCTAATAATATATGTGATGAAATATAAGTCACACTACAATCAGTTCTTCAGATTCATCTGTTTTCCGTCATTAATTACATAAAAGTCATTTCCCAGCATCTGTGTGAAATGTCATCTCGCTGTTTATTAATTTTCTACAGGTATTCCATTTCGTTTTTCCTCTTTGTTTTTTTTGAAAATCATTAAACAAGTGTCATATTTCATATTTCCAACTCAGTGTGAGTTAGAGAAGTTGTTATTGAGTCTCTGTGCGTCTCTAATCGGTCCTGAGGGATGGTGCTCTAATGAGGGGAGAAGTGTGTTGTCTTCTTAGCGGCTAAATCACTCTGACGATTACATCTGCCAGGAGACTGTGGTCTGTCTCTCATGAAGACCCCCCACCCCCACCCAAACACGCCTCTCACTGGGTCAATCTGCCAGTGCAGTCCCACGCCAAATATTACTGATTAATATTTCACACTTAGCATAAACAAAAAACTGCTCCGCTTCATTTAAATCAGTTTCTATTCCTTTCTCTTCCCTAATTTCTCTGACTTTTAGTACTTTTTCAAAGTACATGTAGATTTAATATTGATCAGTGCATAATGTATAGGTGTTATCATTATGATGTTATTACTTATTTGTTATATATATATATTTTTTTTCCTGAGCCCTTTAAACACACACACACACACACACACACACACACACACACACACACACACACACCCACACACACACACACACACACACACACACACACACACATGCATACACACACACGCGCACACACACACACTTATATATATCCCATCATATTGTAAGATTGTAACTTTCCCGGCACCATTGCACTGTGGGTAGCGGTAGCCTAGGGGTGCAGACCGAGGTGTTGTGGGTTCCAGGTTGGTTCTCCAGCATTAGCACATTTTTAAGCTTCTAATCAAGACCCTGCATCCCAAGTAGCTACAGGAAGAGCTTCCCTATTATCAGCCAATGAACATGAACAAAATGTTGTAAATTAAACCGCCGGCAAAACTACAAAGAGTGTTAAGTGTACAAAACCATGACTCTAAACATGAAAATGGACGTACTGTGAGTGTAAATGGTCATGTTCTGAGAAGAAAGGGAGAAAAACTGAACTGTGGCCAATTGTTCACATGAGCAGAAGTAGAAACTGCATTACACACACCCACACACAAACACACACACACACACACACACACACACACCACACACACACACACACACTCACATCTGGACTGCAGTGTATTGACCATTTGCCCCCAGTGGTGCATCCCCAGCTGTGGAGCAAGGGTGTAAGCCAAGGCTGAGTGCACCATGGCGGGGGCGCTCCATCACTCCAGCCCCGGGCTTGACAGGCCCGGCTCTGAGGTTTAAGCAGTGGCATGCTGGGGGGGGTATTCTGTATCAGCCTAATGGAATATTCACCCACATCACCTGTCCAAGAACACCTGGTGTGAACTGAAGCATGTCGCACCTCACACACTTTTTCATCATGGCTCAGGCGAGTCACCGCACAGCAGGTCTGAGCTTTGACAAGTGACATACAATGGCTCCACAAAAAAAGGGCCCAAAATACTTTCCAAATTGCGTGCAGACTTTTGCTGAGGGCAAAATTCAAGACAAATCCATGGAGTCACATTAGACTGCGGTGCATGGTTCTGCTATTGCTTTGTCTCCTCTTCTCTCCTCTCCTCTCCTCTCCTCTTCTCTTCTCTTCTCTCCTCTTCTCTTCTCTCCTCTCCTCTCTCCTCTTCTCTCCTCTCCTCTGCTCTCCTCTTCTCTTCTCTTCTCTCCTCTGCTCAGCTGTCCTCTCCTCTCCTCTTCTCTCCTCTCCTCTCCTCTCATCTTCTCTTCTCTTCTCTCCTCTCCTCTCCTCTCCTCTTCTCTCCTCTCCTCTGCTCTCCTCTTCTCTCCTCTTCTCTTCTCTCTTTTTCTCTTCTCTCTTCTTCTCCTCCTCTCTCTTCTTCCTCCTCTTCTCTCCTCTCCTCTCCTCTTCTCTTCTCTCCTCTCCTCTTCTCATCTCTCCTCTCCTCTCCTCTCCTCTTCTCTTCTCCTCTCTCTCTCTTCTTCCCCTCCTCTTCCCTCCTCTCCTCTGCTCTTCTCTCCTCTCCTCTCCTCTTCTCTCCTCTGCTCTCCTCTCCTCTGCTCTTCTCTTCTCTTCTCTTCTCTTCTCTTCTCTTCTCTCTCTGCTCTTCTCTTTCTCTTCTCTCCTTTCCCTCCTCTCCTCTTTCTCCTCTTCTCTCCTCTCCTCTCCTCTTCTCTCCTCTTCTCTTCTCTTCTCACCTCTTCTCTCCTCTTATCTTCTCTCCTCTCCTCTCTCCTCTTATCTTCTATTTATACCATATAATCCTCTACCTCTCTTCTCCTCTTCTCTTCTCTTCTCTCCTTATCCTATACTTTCTCCTCTTACTCTCCTGCTCTCTCCTCTTCTCTCCTCACCTTCTCTTCTCTCCTCTTCTCTCTACTCTTATCTTCTCTCCTCTCCTCTCTCTCTTATCTTACTCTCTCCTCTCTTCTCTTCCTCTTCTCTCCCTCTTCTCTTTCATTCTCTTCTCTTCCTCTCCTCTTATATTTCTCTTCTCTTCCTTCTCCTCTCCTCTTTCTCTTCTTCTCTTCTCTTCTCTTCTCTTCTCTCCTCTTCTCTTCTCTTCTCTTCTCTTCTCTCTTCTTCCCCTCTTCTCTTCTCTTCTCTTCTCTCCTCTTCTCTTCTCTCTTCTTCTCTTCTCTTCTCTCTTCTTCTCTTCTCTCTCTTCTCTTCTCTTCTACCCTCTTCTCTCCTCTTCTCTTCTACTTTTTCCACTTCTACTCTGCTATGTATATCTACTTATCTTATCTTATCGTATTTTATCTACTTTCACCTTTTCCTTCTCTATTTTCCTCTTTCTTTTTCTGTTTTGCTTTTTAATTCTCTGCTTTTTACCTCTCATCTCTCCTCTCCTCTCCTCTCGTATTCTTTTCTCTTCTCTTCTCTCCTCTCCTCTTATCTTCTCTTCTCTCCTCTCCTCTTCTCTTCTCCTTCTCTCTCTATCTCCTCTTCATCTTCTCTTTCTCTTCTCTTCTCTCTTTCTCTTCTCTTCTTCTCTTCTCTTCTCTTCTCTCTTCTTCTCTCCTCTTCTCTTCTCTTCTCTTCTCTTCTACTTTTTCCACTTCTACTCTACTATGTATATCTACTTATCTTATCTTATTTTATCTACTTTCTCCTTTTCCTCCTCTATTTTTCTCTTGCTTTCTCTGTTTTGCTTTTTAATTCTCTGCTTTTTACCTCTATTCTCTCCTCACCTCTCTTGTTTGTGTGGTGTTGTTACTACTGAAGGTCCTATTGTCTTTGTTCTCATGCGTTACCATAATGCAGCAGGACGTCATACGGTCAGATGTCACACAGTCGGTCTCGATGGCCTTAGAGACATGTGGCTGCTAATCAGGACCATGCATTAGTGTCATCTCTAATGACCAGTATTTGCTCTGGCACAATTGTCAGAGACCCTGCATCCCAAGATTTACTAATGGCCACCTGGAACCCACATGCACAGCACTATTGTTTTCATGCGTTGGGGTTGCATCCCCTTGTATCTTAACTCAGGGGGGTTTGAACATGAACACACAACAGCTATCTGGGTTAGTTATTTACTGTACTGGCAATGCTTGCATCCTTAGAATAAAGCTGCCAAACAACCAAAAGAACCACTTAATCCCTGAAAAGTCTTTTTTATTAATGACATCTTTCATCTTCCATCTTTACCAATTGAGGGTTAATTTTCTTTCCTAGAACTCATAATCCAAACCAAGAAACCTTAAGAAACCTTTATTTTAAGTGTTTCTTAGCTAAATGAGGATTTGAAAAAACTGCTAGCCATGAGGAATAGTCATAGGTCAGGTATTGATTGAAATGATGGAGTTTCCCAGAAGGGACTGCTTGGTTTATTATGGCTGTATAATAAAGTGAACATGATCAAGGACTTGACAGGTGTAACGCACCCATGATAAGTGTCAAGTCAAGACAATGAAGGCCTAATAGTGGATTATCAATAACACATCTGATGTGTATACATTCAGTGGGTGACATTAATAAAGAGGGCCTGCTTAACTACAACACACAGTAAAACTAAGAAAATCTGTGGCTGTCACTGAGCCTGAAGTTGCTGTGAAATGGCAACAGCACTGATGTTGCGCCGTTTGGTGCCTTCCTGTGTTAGCTATGTGCCACTAAGCCTCCTCCATCAAGCAGAGTCTTTTAATATGGTAGCAGCATCTATCATAAATATCAGGGCGCAAAAGGTTATATTTAGATCGATCCCTGTGTTTGTCCCATTTAACTGTGTGACGACATAGCTAAATAGGACAAACACAGAGATCAATCTACATATAACCTTTCCACTGCTGATATTTATGATCGAGTCCGCTGTCTGGGCCAGGACTTGCTTACACAGGGCTCTGAGGCTAATGCTGAAGATAAACTGTTACTTAGTGCTGCACAGTGTCCTCTCTGCCTGTGGCTGGTGTTAATTCTACTGATGATATTACTGTTAAAGTCCATTTCCCCTACTGTCTGTGCTTCACAGTGTCATATCCAGAGCTGTCATCAGTTCTTTCTGTGATGCTTATTTCTGTCTGTGATATTCAGTACTGTCTGTGATACTCAGTATTGTCTGTGATACCCACTACTGTCTGTGATACCCAGTACTGTCTGTGATACTCAGTTCTATCTGTGTTATTCAGTACTGTCTGTGATACTCAGTACTGTCTGTGATACCCACTACTGTCTGTGATACTCAGTTCTGTCTGTGATACTCAGTTCTGTCTGTGTTATTCAGTACTGTCTGTGATACTCAGTTCTATCTGTGATACTCAGTTCTGTCTGTGTTATTCAGTACTGTCTGTGATACTCAGTTCTGTCTGTGATACTCAGTTCTGTCTGTGTTATTCAGTACTGTCTATGATACTCAGTACTGTCTGTGATATTCAGTTCTATCTGTGTATTCAATTTATCTGTGATATAATTACTGTGCATATGATAAATAGTTCTATCTGTATTCTTCAGTACTGTCTATGATACTCTTTTCTGTCTGCTTGATACTCAGTTCTATCCCTGTTGTCATTTCTGTGATATGATTTCTGTCTGTGCTATTCAGTACTTTCTGTGATATTCAGTATGTCTGTTTTATCTAGTACTGTCTGTGGTATTCAGAACTGTCTGTCTTATCCAGTACTGTCTGTGATATTCAGTACTGTCTGTGTTATATAGTACTGTCTGTGATATTCAGTACTGTCTGTGATATTCAGTACTGTTTGTGTTATCTAGTACTGTCTGTGATATTCAGTACTGTATGTGATACTCAGGTCTATCTGTGTTATTCATTTCTCTCTGTGATACTCAGTTCTGTCTGTGATACTCTGTTCTGTCTGTGATACTCAGTTCTATCTGTGATACTCTGTTCTGTCTCTGATAGTTCTGTCTGTGATACTCTGTTCTGTCTGTGATAGTTCTGTCTGTGATACTCAGTTCTGTCTGTGATACTCAGTTCTGTCTGTGATACTTCAGTTCTGTCTGTGATACTCTGTTCTGTCTGTGATACTCAGTTCTATCTGTGTTATTCATTTCTCTCTGTGATACTCAGTACTGTCACCAATAACTTTACATTCCAGTACTTTCATAGCATTATTCAGGTACTGTCTATGCTATACATTACTTTCTATTAGTATTCAGAGACTACCTTCCAAATGCTTATCAGTGCTGTCTGTTGCTCTAGTACTGTCTGTAAATCTCTAGTCTGCTGTCTGTGTTATCTAGTGCTGTCTGTGATACTCAGTTACTGTCTGTGTTTATCTATTTTCTCTGTGATACTCAGTATGCGTGCTTCAGTACTGTCTGTGATACTCAGTACTGTCTGTGTTATCTAGTACTGTTGTGATACTCAGTACTGTCTGTGTTATCTAGTGCTGTCTGTGATATTCAGTACTGTCTGTGTTATCTAGTGCTGTCTGTGATACTCAGTACTGTCTGTGTTATCTAATACTGTCTGTGATACTCAGTACTGTCTGTGTTATCTAGTGCTGTCTGTGTTATAATTTTCTTCTGTATTATCTGATACTGTCTGTAATACTCAATTTTCTCTGTGTTATCAATATATGTGATGTTCAGTGCTGTCTGTATTGCTCTAGTGCTGTCTGATGGCCTGGTACTGTCTGTGTTATCTAGTACTGTCTGTGATACTCAGTATTGTCTGTGATACTCAGTACTGTCTGTGTTATCTAATGCTGTCTGTGATACTCAGTACTGTCTGTGTTATCTAGTGCTGTCTGTGATACTCAGTACTGTCTGTGTTATCTAGTACTATCTGTGATATTCAGTACTGTCTATGTTATCTAGTACTTTCTGTGGTATTCAGAACTTTCTGTCTTATCCAGTACTGTCTGTGTTATCTAGTACTGTTCTGTGATACTCAGTACTGTCTGTGTTATCTAGTACTGTCTGTGTTATCTAGTACTGTCTGTGATACTTTTACTCAAAATGCCTGTCTGCAGTATTGTCTGAATTACAATACTGCATCCTCAAGTACTGTCCCATGTTATCTAGTACTGTCTGTGATATTCAGTACTGTCTGTGATACCCAGTACTGTCTGTGATGCTCAGTACTGTCTGTGATACTCAGTACTGTCTGTGTTATCTAGTACTGTCTGAAGTATCAATTTTTATCTTATGTTCCAACATCTATTTTCTCCATGTTATTCATTTCATACCATGATACTCAGTACTGTCTGTGTTATCTAGTACTGTCTGTGTTATCTAGTACTGTCTGTGATATTCAGTACTGTCTGTGTTATCTAGTACTGTCTGTGATATTCAGTAGTGTCTGTGTTATTCACTACTTTCAAGTTCTGTCTGTGTTAAATAGTAATAAACGTGTTTTATGTTTTATTCAGTGTTTATCAGTTTTTTAAAAGGTATTTTAAATGCAATTTTTATGTTTATGCTTAAATAAAAAAAGGTTTATGATCTTCATTCAGCAAGTAAACTCTACTCTTTGGAAAACTCTAAAACTCTAAACTCTACTCTTTGTGTGTGTGTGTGTGTGTGTGTGTGTGTGTGTGTGTGTGTGTGTGTGTGTGTGTGTGTGTGTGTGTGTGTGTGTGTGTGTGTGTGTGTGTGTGTGCATTTTTACAATAATGTTATTCTGTACCTTTAATGTATTCAAGTCAAGGGCAGCAGGTGGTAAAATAAATCTTCAGAAAGACTTGGCAACCAAATCTATATTTCTTTCTTTCTCTCCTCACTTCTTTCTTTCTACACGATAGAATAAAGAATGTGTATATACACTAAAAGTGCCACACAGCTTTTTTTAAACTGATATTTTTTTATTTTATAGTTATACTACTACTAACAATAACAATAACAATAATAATAATTTGATTGTATTATTTATATTTTAAAAGTACTTTAATAAGCAATTATGAGCAAAAATGCTATTCTCTTACAACACACTGCATAGGGCTTTATTTCTTTCTTTCTTTACTTCACATGCGTTGCATCCTTCCTGATTTAGTTTAGCGTAATTGTTTTTTCATAATAAAATTGAGTGGAAATATCAAAACTCTTTTTTGTGTTTGTAATGATGTTGAAAATAATCATTTATAAACATTTGCATTAGGACAGGTAAAGGTCCAGTCAAATAAATCAAATTGCATTACTAAAGGAGGGGGCTTGGTTTGATATATCAATAGAACATAATCACTTCAGCCTGAGATGTGAAAAGCACCCAGAGTTATTGTGCTTTAATTTTTCTGTGTGATACATTGGCAGTGTTTCTCTTTAGTAGCGCTCCGACGCCCCTGTCATACGAGGCTGTGCATGAATCGACTGATTTTTAGAGAAACTGATGTATTTCTAATTTATCATCTTCTGCCACAGGCGTTCCATTCCCAGACTGCGAGAATTTCAAAAGCTGCCGGACACAAAGAAGACTATGGGAACTTTGCCCGCTCAGTCAATCAGACAGACACTATGAAGCATTAACTGGATGTTGTTTCCTTTGAAGCTTTCAAGCAAGTCTCTTTTTTTTCTTGTATGATAACCATGTAAATAAATTAACTCTCAGTTTTTTGTTCAGTTTTTTTATGATTTATTAGGCCTGTTTTTTCTTCTTTTATTATTTATTTGTAACAGTAAGAGAAAATTGTTGTAACTAGAGCTGAGGGTAAGAAGCTGGTGCCTGTGATGGGAGTGCAGCCTTGTCCATCAGAGAAGAGAGAGAGAGAGAGAGAGAGAGAGAGAGAGAGAAGAGGAGAGAAGAGAAGAGAGGAGAGAGAGAGAGAGGAGGAGAAAGGGAGGAGAAGGGAGAGAGAGAGTATTGAGGGAATTCGTGGTCCGTCTGGAGTGCAGGGCCTTGGCTCAGCTGCCCAGGATGGATTAAACTACAGGGGGACGAGAGGTTCCAGCAGAGAGCAAGCTTCAGCCTGGACATAAGGCCTCATAGATGCACTATAGATTCACAACACACACATACACACACACACACACACACACACACACACACACACACACACACACACAGGCTACCCCAGTCCAGATTGTCTCTTGGTCCTCCTGGATGCCATGTTTATAGTTATTGAGAGGTTTGGTGACATGTCGTAGAGCTATTATCATAAGCACTTACAGGATCAGAGTCATATGTTTGTGCCAGCAGTTGGGTGATACAGTGTTTTCTTCTAAACTACCATAGTAGCCATTAGGTGATGCATGGTGGGGTCAGACTCAGTGGGAATCCAGCACACACATTCCCATAGGAGCAAAGCTCTCTTTGCCTCTCTAAATGAACCACTTTTAAGCATGCAATCCTGCACACAAAGCCATCTGAGTGAAGGAAAGATTGAGGGATGGATTGCTGGCAAGCCAGAGAAGCACCATTTTGCTGAAATTTCAATCTATTCCCCGCGATTTTATCAATGCTGGATATTTGAATTCATTTAGTCAGATCCAAACTATCGGTCTCATCACGAAGGCCAGTCGTGTATTCAGGAACATTTGTATAATGTGCGCGTTAACCCCTCCCGACTGCTTTCTACGCCCTCGATGGGCAATTTTGTTGCAAAGAACACCTTCAGTCAACCTTCTGCATCTGAATAAGATGTATGGAGGGGTAACTCTCAAAGCTAGGTGGATCTGGTAAAGGGCACTACTTGTACTTGTCTATTCTAATCACATTATCCAGCCATTACTCATTTAACCAGTAATTCATTACTAGATTTGTCTCCATGAATATTTAACAATGTCGTGACGTCTTTATGGACTGCTTGTTCTGCCATGCAATTAAAAAGGGAACCGTCTCTCAGCGGCCACATGCTCACTATCAAGAGGGGGATTTACGGATGAGAGCAAAGATCACTATGAATCAACTTTTTTTCCTTTTTCCTGACTCTAATCCTGAAATCACAGAAAACGACTGGCAGGTTGACAGCCCAAGAGAATTGTAGTGCTCACTTCATTCTTTTTCTCTAACATAATTAATTTCCAAGAATCTTGTCCCTTCCCGTTTAGATTAGCTCCCCATACGCTTACATAGGACTAATACATTGAAAGAGACCTTTGGAACCTGCCAGCTCTGTAGCCTGTCAGGTGAATTTTAGCCGTGGAGCCATGGCTGAGCTGCTTGGAGAAACCAAAAACCACAGAACCGTAGCTCCTCTCAGTATCTATTAGCATATACAGGTGAAAAACAATGACAGAGCTTAAATTTGCCGTATATGCCCAATGCTTTCCAGGTCAGATAAAGGGGCATTCAGCCACCCTGATGAGTCTAGTAGACCTGAGCTGCAGACAGAGGGGAGAGGCAAAGATAGAGGGGGGAACGTGCAAGGAGCTTCATGTTTTTTGTTTCAAAGTGAATCATCATTCACAACAGCTACAGATTTATAGAAAACAAGGACACAGAGCTGGTCTGTTCCAAAAGACACCTGTGTGGCAGTCCTGTGGTCCGTCTGCACGGCAGCACTTTGGCTACTTAACAGGCAGAGTCCTTCACAGGGTGCTGATGAAAAACTTACCTGTTTTTAATGGCTATTTTGCATATATCTATTAAATCAATAGAAAATTCTCTCTCTCTCTCTCTCTCTCTCTCTCTCTCTCTCTCTATATATATATATATATATATATATATATATATAACTATATATATATATATATATTATACATCATTAGAGCACTCTAGAACTGGTTGAAATCCATTGATTCATATCAACAAAAAATGTAAATGATGGACTGGTGTGGGGTGGGATAATGCACTTGAGAAAAAGTATGAATTTATATATTAAATGTAATTGTGTAGTTTGAATCCAAAGAAATGGATATAATGGCCTTTATGTTCCTGCAGTGATTAGCACCGTTGACAGCAAACATTAGCAGGTTTTCCTCCAGGCTCTCCGGTTTCCTCTCACAGCCCAAAGACATGCATGTCAGGTGGACTGGAGATGTTAATTGCCCCCTAGGTGGGACTGTGCCCAAAATGACACTGGTGACCTGTCCAGGGTGTTTCTCTGCCATATATATAATTTTTTTTGGTGATAATTATGTAAAATGTGTCAAACACACAGTGTGTTTGCTATAATGATTTTTTTCAGTGAGTTAAAGAGCTGGACCTCAATTTGTGCTACTTGCCAAGATACGCAGCATCTGGAAAGCTCCAATTTTATTCATTCTTATTCTTAACCACAGCATTTCATTGAGACTACATTGGACTACATGAGTAAGTGTTACTGAGTCTGTCAGGGTTATCTCCAGCATGGATTTGAATTATTTAGGAAGAGTATTGCTTATCATTCTAGTGACTCAGAACATCAAGACTAAGGACTTACTTGTTACAGTTTAGAGGTCCTTTCACACCTCTGCAAATGTCCCTTGCAGGCAATAATGTCTATATAATCTACACAGATTACAATCCTAGTGTGTCTGTTCATCAACATGCATTAATAAAAAAATGCATTTTAGCTCGAATCTGAAAATCTTCACAATTCTACAATAAAGACGTACGGAGTGCTTGTGATATACAAATGAAAACTGCAAGTGTCCTAATTTAGGAAACGTTGCTGATGTATCGGAGGACTGTGGGTTCGATTCCCTCACCATTAGGTTGCCTTGAGGTACCCTTGAGCAAGGTACCGTCCCCATCACTGCTCCCTGGGTGCTTTCAATAGCTGCCCACTGCTGCATGGGTCAAATGCAGAGGTCCATTTTTGTAGTGGTTCACGTGTACTGTGCTGTAACCTCGCAACGACAAGGGTTGTCACTTTCACTTTTTTTCACTTTCAGAATGTCTCAATTTGATAATTTTTTGTAAAAGCCTTGCAACAAAGAAATTAAAGGCATTTTTTGAAATGGCAATGGCTTGTGGTCCTTTGACGCCAGCAGTCAGGTCAAACTGAGGGTTTGAGGAACTCGTATCATAAAATAAGTTATCTGAACTCTTTTGTCCATTGTCATCTTTAATCCTTTTTGGTTTAGCAGATGTCAGGAGTACAATTTAGTCAGTCAAGCCCTTAGGGATCTCCTAGTGGACAGAAAGACTGCAACCCCACCTGGACTCAGATCTGTGTAGATGTTACAGAAGTGGATGGTCTAGGACGAGCATTCCACATGAATGAATACAGTCATTCACTTGCATTACAATCATTACACCTGCATTAATTCATCTGGCAGGGGCAGGAGTCTAGTGAAGCAGATAAACTATTTTCTCATTTCAGGAACAGTGTAAGGCTGATCAAGTCAGTTTATTTTTTCTGTTGCGCTATTTGCAACTGTCTTTGTCACAAAGCAGCTTTGCACAATTCGGGTCTGAGCTCCAAGTGACAGAGGCTAGAAAATATTCATCAAAGCTGAAGGAAAAATCCTCGCCAGGAACCAGTGTTCAGAGAGGAAACCCATCTTCATCTGATTGACGTGCAGACCATCAAGGCACAAAGTCCATTTTTAACTCCAACACTGGTCAAAGTAAACTTGTCCCACAATAAAGCGTCAGGTAGTGTGGAAGAATACGCGTGAAGAAGAATCAAATATTCAAGTGTTCACACAGGAAGCAGGTTCTTGAGGCGCTTCTTTGAAAAAATTCTGCAAGATGAACAGAGGAACGACGTGCAGCAAGCATTTGCAATGAGACTTTAAGCCAAGCAACGATGGCAAAACTCAATCACTCACTAACCCGACTTCTTTCTCAAACCCGAGGCCTTTCTGGATAGAAAAATGTTCACCCAGAGAGCTACCTGCCTGCTGGTGCTAATTCAGACAGGGATTTTTTTCTACTGGACATTGTATTACCCAGCCCACCACCTCGTCTGTTTCTGAGTGAAATCGCCCCCCTGAAGACCCTATCACCAATTCCAATCATCAGATAATCAGAATTGAATCAGATGGCGCCCAACCTCTAGTGGCTCTATTTTCCCGTTCGCTCCCTTTCCCTGCTCTGTCAGAAATAAAATGCTTGTCGATTACAATCAAAAGCCCTTTTTTTTAAACTCCTCTTTCTTCTTTGCTGTCATTCTTCTCTCTGACCATTCTTCTGTTCAAGTGTGTGTGTGTGTGTGTGCGCGTGTGTACGTGTGTGCGTGTGCGTGTGTGTTTGTGTGTGCATGTGTGTGTGTGTGTATGTGTGTGTGTGTGCGCTTCCTCTTTTCTGTAGTAATAAAATACAGAGTAAGAGCTCGGCTCCTGGTTTCTTATTTTCTTTTCGGTCTTCTTGCTTTTACAAGGACATTTGGACAAGGCCTTTGATATGTGGCACATTTTTAATTAGGTTTCATGTGCTCCCAAGCAAGCAAAGGAAGAGAAAAAGAGAGAGAGAGAGAGAGAGAGAGAGAGAGAGAGAGAGAGAGAGAGAGGGAAATATATATCGTTGTGACTCATGCAGCATCTTAAGTGCTGTGCTGCCAAATAGCTCCAAATAGCTGCTTGATTTCAATACACGTGTGTAACTGTGTTTCGCTTCCATCCCCCATACATTTTTGTGGTTCTGCTTGAGGTCGAAACCTTTTCTTACAGAGAATTTGTGTGAATTACAAGCAAATGGGACATCATTTGACAGAATCAATCAATATAATATTCATCGTAATAGCAACCAAGACTCGTGTCATTTTTATTGCTCTCTCTCTATTCAGTAATGAGGGGAAACACTTCAAAGGACCCAATATTAGTTGTCATTCATTACACATATATAAACCTGTTGTGACGACTGCCACAAACCTACATTTATATTTACAAAGGCTTATCCCAGTAAGCATTGTCAAGCATGGTCATAGTCTGCTCTAGATTATTTTAATATCTGTTCAGTGGTTGGATACTCACCTATGGACCAAGAGGTTGCAGGTTCGAATCCCAGCTCCAGCACTACCACCGTTGGGTTCCTGAGCAAAACCCTCAACCCCAAGTTCTCCAGGGAGACTGTTCCTGTAGATAGGAACTGGAACTCGCTCTGGATATGAGTGTCTGTTCAATTAAATTAAGCTCATATTTACAGCCAAATCATGAAAGTTGTCATTTCCTGTGGCATGATCATGAGGAAGTTCCTGCAAATGAACAATCCAACTCACAAGACAACAAATTGTGAAATTTAAAAATATGAAAGCAGGCAAAACCCACAATCAATAAACAAAGAGAAGGATGAATTGTATTTAGTTATAATACACCTTTCCATGCAGTAGATTCAGCAGATGTTCAGCATCAGCAGTAAACGAATCCCCTGATCATCTGGAATCATCTGCATCTGTTTCTTCACTGCTTCATGTCTTAGGTTAGACGCTTTGTTTCCACTTGATGGTTCAGACGTAGATCCCTGTATGGATTAAGCAACAAATGAGGCTAAAGTGTGCAGAGATGGCGAGAGAGACAGGATGAGACAGACAGTGAGAAAGAGAGAGAAAGTAGTGGGGCAGCTGGTCAGCAGCAGGCAGTACGAGGCTGGGCTGAGCTGAAGTCTGCTCGGTACATTGAAGACATGTTTTGCATTCCGCCGGGCCTTTTGAAGCTCAGCCAGCAAGACAAAGAGCCTTGTTCCTGAGTGTGTTTCCACCGTCGTACTGCTAATGTTTAACACACAACCTTCTCAACCTACCCACTCAGTCAGGGACGCTGGGTCAGCTTTGGGTCGACTGTCAGGAGTGATGGCGTGGAAACTTTGCATTTACCCACACGGTAAACCTGCACAGGATTATGAAAATTAACTGTGTGCATGAAGGCATAATTTAAGCAGATATTAAAGTAGCAGAAAACTCTGTAATGACCAGGCCATTTTATAAACCTGCAGAACAGACGTTTGAACAAAAAGATGGGCCCTGAATCTGACAGTGGGTCTGCTTTTTATGAGCACTCAGGAAAGCCACACCACTTTTAAGTTTCTTTTTTTTTTTCATTAATTTTTTTAAAGTTTTTTTTTTATTTTTTTAAAAACTTTTATTGTTTTTTGTTTGTTTTTTATTTTATTGTTTATTATTTTATATCAGTTTTTTTAATGTTCATTTAAGAAACGATTTTTGGATTATGTATAAAAATGTTTTCAGTGCAATTGTTACTTTCTTCATTTTTTTGTCATGTCATCTGCCACAGAAATGAATCTAAGCCTAAAATATATGAGACTGTCTGTACATTTTAATAAAATTTATGTTTGTCACTTTAGAATCAAGTTGACAAAAAGAATAAAATTTACAGTGATACCATAATTAAAAACACTTTCTCTTCCTCCAAGCAGTGGTTTTCAAACTGGTCCTCAGGGCCCACAAGATGGCCCACATTGTTTCTTATTCCGACTACAAGCACACAGACATGAGCCGCAAAAATGTGAACCGTCTGGGAATCCCGGAGAACCACTGGCCCGAAGATCTGTTGGGTGGTTTTAGCACCAGTTGTGACTTTTGAATTTATGAAAACTGCGCTGTGATGGTCAGAGAGGGCAGCTTCTCTCACCTGTTGGTTTAGATCTTTTTTTTTATGTGGAAAAGGTGGGATGGACATGTGGAAAGAGTAAAAGGGTGGACACTATGATGCAATGTAGCAATCTTGGTGATACGGCTCTGAATCATCGCCGGTTGACATGTTTACAGTTGATATCTATCTGCAATATTTGTCTGCTTATGTGTTGATGCCGATTCACATACAGAAACAAGGCAGAGATTGGAAAGACCTCTGCCTGGGTTTTAAAAAAGACTATTTTAGTTAATATTGATTCCTGAGAGTTTAAAATGAGGAAAAATTCGAGAAAAATGAAAGAAGTTTAGTACAGTATTATACCCAAAATTTCAACCTCCTGCACTTCAGCCCTAGGCAGCGGTGGCCTAGTGGTTAGGGAGGTCGCCACAGGATCAGAAGATTGTGGGTTCAAACCTCTTACCAGTAGGTAAGATGAGATACCCTTGAGCAAGGTGCTGTCCCCATCACTGCCCCCTGAGAACTTTCATTACTGCAAGGTTTGTGTGCATGGGTTAAATGCAGAGCTCCAGTCTTGTTGCAGTGTGCTGTGCACTCACAATGACAAGAATAGTCACTTTCACTTCACTTTCAAATGTGTGAAGAAATGTATCATTAAATTAACATTTTTTTTAATACTGATATGACTCTTATTTCATTGTGCATCCATAATTCAGCCCAGCGGAAAGCAACGAACAGCATGAACAGTTTTTATTTTGGTGTTTATATGATACTGAAATTCCACAGACAACCTGGGATTCAGCATTACTGCAACAAGGGTGGAAAAAATGGAAAATATATTCAACTTCCAAGTTTTTTCCATCCTGTTTGTGTGATTTCCAGGAAATACTTTTGAAAGAGGAAATGCCGTCGTTAACTCAGGTGTCTCATCGACTTACATCTCTTGCTGTTCCATCTCTGCAGGTGGCGGACGTCCTCTATAGTGGTTAGATACATTGGTTTGTTCGTACTCCATTACTGAGCATCATGTACGTCTATAGCAGAGTTGAACCAGAGGGGGCGCTGCAAGTGCTGAACTGACAGCAAAAATTATATTTTGACAAAAAGGAAGATAATTATGGCTACACATCAGGGTATTTGTTAGATTTTAATGAAAAAAAGGCTTTTTGGTGTCATTATTCATTAACATTATATATATATTTTTTAATGAACCTCCCATTATATATGAAGTTTTATACCAATGAAAGTTTTTTTGTGTGTGTTGTATTTTCTTTCCCCATAAGACCAAGACAAACCACAAATTGTCAATGATTCATTGAAATATGTTCAAATGTGTGATGAAAACTATAGTCATATTGCAATGTTTTAGAAAATACCCTACAATAGCTGAAGTTTTATACTGAAAGTGATTCTAAAACATTTTTTTTCCATAGTTACTGATTAGGCCTTCATGTTTACAGCAACTCATGCGGAAAGGATCAGATGTGTAGTCACCGACAGGTCATCTGCATCACACACAGTCTCACCTTTTCACTCTCACACGCTGTGGACTTTGGCCCACATGTGTTCCGACACATTCGGCTGCACTTCAAGCGTTCCTCTTTCAAAGGCGTGGATCGCTGAAGCGGGGTGTTTGTGTGCACGGGGGCTGTGATTGAGAGCGAACCCACCGGACGATGTGGTGCAGTGTTGTTTTAACAGAGGGAGCTGAGATGGTGTGGAACAGGGGTGCGTTTTTTTACGGCGGGTCACAGCGAGGACAGGCTGGCCGACCTCTCGGAGGTGGGCCTGCTCCAGGCTCTGTTTGATCCTCCACCTGCTGAGAGGAGTTCACTTAGAAACTCTGCTCAGATGCCCCCTCCAGAGCTGCAGGTCCAGCAGCCGGGGGCCACAGGGTTAAAGTCAACAGCACGGGATCAGGAAGGCCTTTGTACTCGGGGCTGTTTTTTTCTGTGGCTGATGTCCAGCAGGTCAACATAAGGGCCAGGGCAGTGACCAGTACAGGTTTGGTTGGGCCCATGCTTTTTTCAGTGACTGTACAAAGGACATGTGATGACTCAGAGGCCATTCTTCATGTTTCATGTATTCCCTCCTGGGAAATCTGTTTAATATAACTTCAGGATTAAGTATGATGTGGTCGTAAAAACACAACCAAGTCAGCATATTAAAGATAACACACCGTAGAATTATTTCTTATTTTATTAATAGTTTTGGCCAATTACTGCTCAATACTGTGTAGGTTGTGGGTTTGAATCCCAGACCAGTAGGTTGCCCTGAGGTACCCTTTAGCATGGTACCATCCCTATCACTGCTCCCTGGGCGCTTTCGATAGCTGCTCCCTGCTGCAGGGTATGTGTGGGTAAAATGCAGAGGTATAATTTCATTGTGGTTCAGTGTGTGCTGTGTTGCGTTTCACAATGATGAAAATAGTCACTTTCACTTCACTTTATATGTATTTCTTATTCCCCTTCTTTATATTTTGCCGGAGAATCAACGTGTTGATTCAAAAATAGAATGTTATTCCTGTCAAACTGTCTATTTTTTGTCATATTGAGGCAATTAAATCAAAGAAATGAAAACAAATGTTTTAGTGTTCAGGCTGCAAAGTTGCTCAACATACAAGGTTCCTGATCATCTGGAATCATCTGCTCCTGTTTCTTCACTGCTTCATGTCTTAAGTTAGACGCTTTGTTCTGCCTGAAGGTTCAGACGTAGATCACTGTGTGGATTAACCAACATCCATCCATCCATTTTCTGCTGCTTGTCCCAAACGGGGTCGCGGGGGAGTGCTGGAGTCCAACCCAGCACACACAGGGCGAAGGACAGGGGACGCACCCTGGACAGGTCGCCAGCCCATCGCAAGGAGGAGCGTGATGGGGACGGCACCTTGCTCAAGGGTACCTCAGAGCAACCTATTGGGAAGGGGTTCAAACCCCCGATCCTCCAGTCAACGGCCTAACCACTAGGCCACAGCTGCCCCTGGATTAACCAACACAAACAATCAAACTGTTCAGGTACAGAGACTGGACTGAAAATGAGAGACAACAACACTGTCCTTCAGGAAGATCTGGAGAACTGCTCAGGTACAGAGACTGGACTGAAAATGAAAGACAACAACACTGTCCTTCAGGAAGATCTGGAGAACTGCTCAGGTACAGAGACTGGACTGAAAATGAGAGACGACAACACTGTCCTTCAGGAAGATCTGGAGAACTGCTCAGGTACAGAGACTGGACTGAAAATGAGAGACAACAACACTGTCCTTCAGGAACATCTGGAGAATACAACAAAGAGATGAAGGTGTTGCCCCTTTGAAGAAAACTATGATGAAATAAGGGGTGGCTCAAGACTTTTAGACTGTAGTGAAAGTAAAGTGAAAGTGACTAATCGTGTCATTGTGAGTACACAGCACAGCACACAGTGAACCACAACGAAATTAGACCTCTGTATTCTACCCACACACACACATGTGCAGCAGGGGGCAGCTATTGAAAGCACCCGGTGAGCAGTGATGGGGATGGTACCTTGCTCAAGGGTACCTCAGGGCAACCTGGTCTGAGATTTGAATCCATGGTCTTCTGTTTCTGGGGCCAACTCCCTAACCAGTAGGCCACCGCTGCACAGTACTGTACTGTAGCAATGTTTAACCTAAGACTTTAAAGATTATACTATATAAAGTGTGTTCATGTTTTTGAACTGGGTCTGGAAACGTCCTAGAGCCCTTGAATGCGGGGAATGATCACCTTTAAATCCATGCTCATTATATTGTTTTAGATAAAAACCTATGTTTTATCTCACTGTACAAAACTGATGCTGGCTCACAGAAGATGTTTAGTGTTTCTGCAGTGTTGCCCTTCTTCCTGTTTCCTGTTTAGAGGGTCTCATTCATCTCTCCCAAACAGACACCAGGGTCCAGCCCCATGCTGAAACCCCTGAGAGAGGAAACCATCGCTCACACACAAGTACACACAAGTAGACACACTCACACACACACACAACAAACACGTATCCAGACTGGTTCGTTCTGCCTGTAGACATTTCTGTGTGTGTGTGTGAACATAGTGTGTGTGAGTGTGTGTGCATTCAGGTCATGTGCTAAAGTATTCATTTTCCTTCATTTCCTTTGATGGTGTATAGTGGACTTCCAGGCCCCCTGTTATGCCGTCTCCCGCAGCGGGGTCAACTCAAGCAGGCCACAGAAGGCCTCAGTGCCATACACACACACACACACACTCACACACACACACACACACTCACAGAGTGCAGGTAGGAGCTTGCAGGCTGCCCGAGGTGCACACTCTGTTAGCCTACACTGGTGGATCTGCTCTAATAGCTCTTTTAGCACGGCCGACTCACTCAGGTGGAACATGTTTAGCCCCTCGCTGTTTTCCGCTCGGCCATGGACAGCACACACTCCAGGCCCCCCCGTGATCAGCTGGCCACAACAGTGCCCCAGGTAAATCTATCAACTCCCTGTTATCCATCTCTCTCTCTCTCTCTCTCTCTCTCTCTCTCTCTCTCTCTCTCTCTCTCTCTCTC